>JAWPHD010001975.1:0-102500 GCA_037043455.1 Cyrtodaria siliqua | reverse complement strand
TAGGTATGGTGATACCTTAGCGCTATTATAAAATACATGTTATGATAACATTGTAAGACTGGGTATATGTGCTGTAGACGTATACGCTAGGAGCGTACGCATACGCTAGGGGCGTAGAGCATGTACAGCGTATCGTCGGGAGCGTGGTCTACGAGGTCGTCGGTTGGGAACGCAGTCATAGGACGCGGGAACGACATCATTCGCCATTTGGGCGACAGACCAGACGGTAGCCACGGAGACGCTAGGCAAGAGGGCCTGGTTACGCAGATAACGTCACCGGATGTGTAATACCGGGACTTGGGCCATCGCCGGAGAGGATCGTGCGAGTGGGCGACGCGTGGGGATTACGTCATCGGAAGTATACCGGGACGAAGAGCAACCGCTAAGGACGGGATGCAATACAACGCGGGAGTGAAGTGTTAGTGCCGGGAACTGTACCGGAAGGACTCAGCTAGATATAGCTTTGAGAGATAAGATAGCGTGTAATATAGTATAGATATATCATAAATACAGATATCAGATATTCAGTCTGATTAAAACCGAACAGTTAATCTAATGCAGTGACCATCCTTTTAAACATGATTTAAAACTTTGATATTTCAACTTCTACATTTGAATTCATTTGTATATATATTCATCTTGTTGTAAATAAATTTGTAAATTTATTTAGTCTTGATTCTCCCTTGGTGAGTTGTCTCCACTTGGTCCATCTTGTTACAATGATAAGCATTTTGTTTTGACCCATAGTTTGTAAAAAAAATATTTTTTGTTTAAATTGTTACAACTTTTGAGAGTTACGCTCCTTTTATATGAAAACATGAAATTTGCTGATAAAACACATAACATGAATCGAAGCCCGCTTAAAGATATAAACTTCTTAAAATTGGTATGAAATAAAAAAAAAATAAAAAAAAAAAATGACCCATTGAGCCATTCATTGCAGATTCTCCGTTTATAAGAAAATGAAACATGGATAATCCTAAAGTAACTCCCTTTTAATTGAATATCATTTGAAATTCAAGTAACTGTAATTCAGCGGTAACATTAAATATTTCTAAAAAAATAATTGCAAACGCATTTGTAGTGGTAATGCTAATAAAACATGTCAAAATAATTTTAGCTGGCATATTTTAGAATAGGAATATCGAAAGCTGTGTGGGACCGCATATAGTCCCCTTCGCACAGAGCTACCCCGGGAGCTCTATGCCTACGTATAGACGGGAGCCCTATGCCTACGTATAGACGGGAGCCCTATGCCTACGTATAGACGGGAGCCCTATGCCTACGTATAGACGGGAGCCCTATGCCTACGTATAGACGGGAGCCCTATGCCTACGTATAGACGGGAGCTCTATGCCTACGTATACAGCTACTTGTGGAGTTCTATGCGAAGGGGCTCTATGCGGGAAACAGGATTTTTACTATTTCGCAAACTTGAATAGCGAAGCTCTATTCGAACGGTAGGCATAGGCAAACCGCACACAGCGCCAACACTGATAATGAAGGGTACACTAAATCGGATCTGCAGTTCTTTTCTTTCATTGTCGGAACTATAAGAAGAAGAATTATATGAAAATGCGTTGGCATTTTACCCATTGTTTACAAATGCTGCACTGGTGTCAATTTTTTTTAATGAATCATTTATTTACATCAATTCACCTTTTCAGTACAAGTGTACATACGAAAACTACGCGAACTATGGATTTTGATTGAAAACGGTATACCAACGGAAGAAATCTATGGCAAGCGGAATTATATATTTAAACTAGAGAGATATCTATCTCTCAAAGGTAGAGAGATATTTCTCAAACAAACAAGATATCTCTAAGTCTGTAAGTTACAGAGATATCTTGTTTTTGAATAAATACTCATTCCGCTTTTCATAGAAATCAATTGTAACCTTACTTTTTCGCGCGTGCTAAACTACTTCAAAACGGGTCGAACGGGTGACCGCCCGATTCACCACTGATCCCCGAGGCGCTCTCAGCAGGACAGGTCCGTACCCGGCGCGCAGTCTCGACAGTGATGTGCAAAGTACAAAAGGTTCAGTTGAATTGCGTTTATATTTACTGAGACATGATAATTCTTGCACGTTTATAGGTTTGAGAAGGATACAACCCTGTATTTACAGAGTTAGGGTTCTTCGCCTATCGATGTCACTAGCTATGTCACTACAAACATTCAGTCATCTGCTGTAAGTTTCAAGTGATTGTCTTTAACAGTTACAGAGAAATGAGATGTAGTACTACGGGACGTACGGGCGTACGGACAGACGAAAGGGCGGACATGACAAATCCATATGCACCCCTATATACCCAGTTATATAAGCGGTATAATTTATTTCTAAGGAAACACATCGACTTAAAAGTTTTAAAATGTGTTAGAGCAGATGATATACACTCGTTATTTTTAACCATATCTCTAATCAAGCGCGAAACACACAAATATTGAGAATATTATTGACATATTCTTAGGTGGATACTCAGGAATTTTGATTAAGAAAAAATAAGTTTCGAATTAAAAGACCTAAACTCGGCTCTATATAAATTCACCCCCGTAATTAAATATTGGCCAACGAAAAAGCATACTAATACCTGCACATTAACTCTAACGTGATTATTAAATCCTGCCCAACAAAGAGAGGCCCGTATCCAGAGTGAGTGTTATTGAATCTCGTAGTTTTAGAGAACTAATTTGACTTTCTACAGCTCTTTGAACATTTCATTGTTGAAAACGAGTTTCAGAAAAACTCGTGAAGGACGCATAGCAGATCTGGCAAACAAAATATGTTAAATACTTGACTGTTTAACATCAAATAACACACTCACAACTATCAAGGCGATTTAGATAGATTAAAAGTTATTACTTTATAAAACTGGAAAGTACAGACTGTCGGTATTTGTCCAATTGCTGGGACATACAGCGGTTACTGTCCATCTGTACAGGAGCTGCGGTGACCGAGTGGTCTTCATACTTGCCTCTCGATCCAGCTATCCCGGGTTCGATTCCCAGGAGCTGCGGTGGCCGAGTGGTCTTCATACTTGCCTCTCGATCCAGCTATCCCGGGTTCGATTCCCAGTGGGTTTACGTCTCGGATTCTTCAAACGCACTCACCAAACCTTATTTGGACAAGGCACTTTGAAAGTATGCCGTCCTTTGGAGGGGCTGTAAAGCCGCCGGTCCCATATACAGGGAGAGCCATACCTTCTGTGTCCATCAGTGATTCAAAAAGCCCGTAGACCATGTTTGCCCTGATAATTAGAATTGATTGTATACAGTACCAGGAAGAAAGAAGAAAGATACACGCAACTTAAAATGTGGCGGTTTATTATTAAAAAAAAAAACATTTTTTATTTTTTTATGGAAACAAATACTTAGAATTTTAAAAGTAAAATCAATTTGTATTACATAATGAACAAACTACCAATCCTGATCTTGTTTCATATCCTGTCTGTTCGGGCCTCTATCTTGTTTCATATCCTGTCTGTTCGGGCCGCTCTTGTTTCATATCCTGTCTGTTCTGGCCTCTATCTTGTTTCATATCCTGTCTGTTCGGGCCCATCTTGTTTCATACCCTGTCTGTTCGGGCCGATCTTGTTTCATATCCTGCCTGTTCGGGCCTCTATCTTGTTTTATATCCTGTCTGTTCGGGCCGATATTGTTTCATATCCTGCCTGTTCGGGCCTCTATCTTGTTTTATATCCTTTCTGTTCGGGCCAATCTTGTTTCATATCCTGTCTGTTCGGGCCGATCTTATTTCATATCCTGCCTGTTCGGGCCGATCTTGTTTCATATCCTGCCTGTTCGGGCCTCTATCTTGTTTCATATCCTGTCTGTTCGGGCCGATCTTGTTTCATATCCTGTCTGCTCGGCCGATCTTTTTTCATATCCTGCCTGTTCGGGCCACTATCTTGGTTCATATCCTGTCTGTTTGGGCCGATCTTGTTTCATATCCTGTCTGTTTGGGCCGATCTTGTTTCATATCCTGTCTGTTCGGGCCGATCTTGTTTCATATCCTGTCTGTTCGGGCCGATCTTGTTTCATATACTGTCTGTTCTGGCCACTATTTGCAATCCGTAAAGTTAATGATATTAACCTTATTCTGAGGCTACTTCGTGCGTTTGAACGAATAACTGCAGTGTCAAAGTAACCTTAAGTTTAGATCTTTAAATAAAGCCATATATCTTTAAATAAAGCCATATATCTTTAAATAAAGCCATACGCTATGGAACAGTCTATGAAACATGTAATAGACAGAGTATGGTCTCATCTAAACATCGAGATGCGTGTAGCCCATCGAGGTGTTTAAACCAACCAACGAGATGAGACCATACTCTATTTGTTATGTATAGCATGTCCTTTTCAGCAGTCAGTCGTACTCTAACGTTCAATAACTGAATACACCATTTATTCGTGGGGTGGATCGCTTGTCCATAGGAGAAACCTCAGCAACAAAACACAACATATATGGATTGCTTTCTGATATTTAAACGACACAATATGGCCACACTTAGGGAAAATTATGATTTTTAGTAGGGGTAACCCATCACGAAATAAAATATTTAAAATCGGCGAAGATGTAGTAGAGATAGTCAATGAATATAAATACCTAGGAATCTTTTTCTCTAAAAGTGGATCGTTTAATCATACAAAGAAATATCTAGCAGAACAGGCTAACAAAGCTCTTTTCGCATTATTAAGAAAAATAAAAACAATATCACTACCATACGAAATACAACTTGACCTTTTTGACAAAACAATAAAACCGATCTTAATATATGGTTGTGAAATATGGGGGTTTGGAAATATTGATGTCCTAGAAAGAATTCAGCTCAAATTCTATAAATACATTTTTAATCTGAAAAAAATCTACTCCCTCTTATATGATATATGGAGAGATTGGCACAACACCTTTATATGTAGATGTTAAAAACAGAGTTGTAGCATTCTGGTCAAAGCTTATAGATAATATAAATGGCAATGACAGAAATAAATTATCATCCAGCATTTATTTATTAATGTATAATTTTTACTACTCAAACAAGGTCAAATCGGGGTGGATGGACAATATTAAAAATATATTATGTAATTCTGGCTACTCCGGAATTTGGTACAGCCAGTCTTTTACCAATTCTAAATGGCTAATTAAAGCTTCATATCAGCAACTAAAAGATACCTTTATCCAAAGTTGGCTATCTGATATAGAAAGAACGTCAAATACTAACATATATAAACTGTTTAAAACAGAATTTAAACAAAGTAAATATATACAATTACTACCCACTTATTTATGTAAAAAACTAATGGCATTTCGAACCAGAAATCACCAGTTACCCATTGAAACTGGAAGATGGAGAGGTATACCTTCACATCAAAGGCAATGTAACCAATGTAATGACATAGGAGATGAGTTTCACTATATTTTAGTATGCCCTCAATTCATTGATCAAAGAAAAAAGTACATTAAACCATTCTATTATAACCGCCCAAATATCTTAAAATTTACAGCATTATTATCGCAAGAAAGTTATTTTGAAATGAGAAAACTAAGTTTATTCGTGGATAAAATTATGAAAATCATAAAGGTTCAATAGCAAAATGCATTATAAAACATAACATTGAACGTCTGTGCTTTTTTTTTTTTAACCACTAAAATTTAAACTCGTTTGTGTTTAATTGTTATTTTGTTTAAATCCACGCAATTTAAACTATTTAAAGTTATTTGCACGACCAAACGCACTACTACTTTTCGTTTCAGTAATACGGCGTTCCATTGGTCGACAATTGACAATATTAACGAAATCACAAATCAAAACATGCTCTACATTTCGTTTCGGTAGGGCTGCAGAATGTGTTGCCGTTAAAACTGTAAATGTACTCATTGCTTTGTATTGTTGTTGTTTATTGTTTTTCCTTCTCTATTGGTTTTTCCTGCATAAGAGTGCTTGCGCGCGAGTGCGAGCGTTAGTGTGCTTACTTGCCTGTGTGTATATGTATCCTGGTTGGAGCATAGTTATTTGTACTCGTTTAATGTTTAAAAACCTGTGCATATACACTTGTTAGAACAAATGAAATACATTGTTAAATGACAGTAATTTTCCTTATAATATGCATGATAGACAAGCGACATGGATATTTTTAAACGTGCGCAAATCCCGTCAAAGGATACACAAACATTGTTAAATAGAAAATAAATAAACTCACCTTTCAAGGCTGAAAATAGGTAATTCTTATAAAATCCGTTATTTGTATGAATAATAATAATATAAAAAAAAAATCAATCCAGTAAAATAAAAACAACTCACGAAATTACACACGTGTGTTTAAATCCACCATTATGATAAATTAATAGTCCGAAGATACATAATGAATCTTTTCAAATTAGATACCACGAAAAGCGCGCTGCACGGGATTTGCGGACACTTTGTTACGCCCACTGGTCGATAAATCTAACTATTATTTACTTTTACTGAATTATTTCGGCTCAATTAATATTACTTTATTGAATACATATTTAGCTGATGTAGAGTTTCTGTTACAATCTGAAAATAATAATATGTATATGTTCATACATAACATATATATTGAGTAATTACTTTAACATGTTAGATTAGTATATATAGACAGGAATATCATATCATGTCAGCCACCACCTATACCATTGTTTTCAAATATATTAGCATTAGTATTATCGTTATTATTATTATTATTATTATTATTAATAATAACTGCAATGTGTAAGTAGTATACTTATACATTGAATAGACATCTACCCACTTCATTGCTAGATAGTTTGTATATATATATATATATAGTCGTTTTCTGATGTATACATGTTTTTGTTTTTCCAATGTGATGACTTGTCGCCATTCATATGTAAATGTATTTTGTAACATGTTGCTTATGCTGTTCATATATGTGAACCTAAGTGAAATAAAGAAGTTGAAGTTGAAGGAATCCGCTTAACGCAATATCGCCAAGATCCGGATTACTGAAAGCGTATTAAAAACCTTCTTTTGAAAGATAAGTCTTTTGGGGATTTAAAATTAAACGTTCTATAACAATACATCGTTCTATAACAATACATCGTACTGCTCTAATACCATTGTATGTGTTCATGTGTAGGCTCGATACTTATTATATTACTGGTCGTCTGTCCGTCAAACGTGTCCTTGTTTTCGCTATTCTTCCAAAATCACAGGCTGTATTTTCGTCAAATTTCTCCCAATGTCTTACATGTGTTGAAAATGACGTAGAACATCATACAAACTCATTGTCTCAATATGGTTATATATGAAAGCAGCGACACTGGACATATAACGACATAAACAAGAGCTGTCGTATGAGTCATTTTCAAAAAATGGAGAGATAGCTGTACGAGTCAATTTTCTCTTTTCAGCTAGTTTAAATTACTTCTTTTTCTTGTTTGATTTATATAGGAATATATAATATACACATTCAAAGAAAACAAAAAAAAATAACAGTTCATGAATTGTATATGGTACTGAACATATAAAATCTACAGATCTTTCGTTGTTCCACGATGGTGGTACACATTGCGTGCATTAATCTTTAATGAAAGAATGTGGTATATTTCTGGTTTACTAGTTCAGTTTACATATATATAATAAAAAAAATTGCCGTCTGTAAATGTTCATGAAAAGTTACCAATTTATATGCTGTCCCGCGGATGTAACTTGTATATACAATGAAATACGAGTAATCTCCCTTTAGTTATTCAAGCAAATAACGAACCTCCCACAGTTTTAACTTCCAGTGTAAAAATGACGGAGTGTTTTTTTAGTGTGTTTTTTTTAAGTATGTAAAAAAGCTTATGTGATTGTCTTTACGTATTCGTTTGTCATGTCTTCGAGGTTACCAGTATAATATTAAAAACATTAAACTGTACAAACAATTGTTTTGTAATTATAATGTCGTCTGCAAGATTAATCAATGCCTCGTGGAACATTTGTTAATATATTTGTTTGTTTCGTAGAAATTGTCATTGATGTTACTGTTTTTGGAGTTACCAACAATTTAGTAACAGCATATACATCATGTTGTAACAGCAAATACATAGTATTGTTAATACTGAATCAAATTAATTTTACAGAAAATTATGTAACGTTTAATAAAGTTAATCAATATTGTTATTGGAGAAAAAAAATGCCGGAATTTGTCACTTTTAACAATGATAAAGAGACAACTATCCCAGTATTTAATGATGTAAACACAGTAATGTATGAGTCACATTAGTGTGATATTTTACTTTATACTTTGATTTTCACCGTTTAAATTTATCAAACAAGTTCGGTAACATCACAGACACATGGCAAGGGTTGTTTCTGCTTGTCGTGCCCTGAATGGTTTGTTCTCTTGTTGCTCTGGCTTCTGCCAAGTCACTGAGTACCTTCTTTATGGCTTTCTAGGCTATTGTTTTTTTGTATTTATATATACAAGAGCATCTGTGTGTTTTACTTATATTGCATCTGTGTTTTACTTATATTGCCTATTAATGCTGCTTTGTTGGTTATAGAATAGTTCATGGCGGGGATTTCTTTATTTACACTGTCCCGTTTTATTGGGATGAAGTAGGGTAAGTGTGAGGTTTGGCGGACCATAGAACCTGGTTTAAACCCCCAGCGGCCTTTTTTGCCACTGACCGTTCCAAGGCGGTAGCCCTATTGTCAACTCGTTTGTGTTTGCGATGTCTTATTTGGCCTTTTATTCATCTTTAAAGTTGTTCTTTGTTTCTGTGTGTGTTTGCGGTTGACTGTCGTCCTTGAATGCTACTTTTCCTGTTCGATTTGTATATCTATATTATATAGTAATATAACATTTATTTGAAAGCGCTGTGTTTGCATCGTTTACGTTTTGAATGCCCACATCCTCGTTTATGCTGTTATTATAATAAAATTTAGTTTGACGCATATTCATTTTACAGTTTTGTACCAAGCCTGATCTCTTCATTTTATGAAAATAACCCATGACAGCAACGCACGCCTATAAAATACTAGTACGTTATGAGCAAAGTTTGAAGAAAGCTAAAAGGAAACGTTGACAAAAAAAACTTTAAATTCTGAAGGTAAAATCTTACACTCCAACAATCTTGTGTGGCCTTTTCGAAGAAAAACGCGATACAAACATTTCACTACCGTTCATGAACAGTCTCAGTCAAACCGAGACTGCAATATTTCGTATGTGTCGTGCTCGGCCGTTTTTAAAGGTCCACTCTCATACTCTTTTAGTACATCATCTTGCTTCTTGCGCTCGTCCTTCCGTACGGCGACACAAGGACTGAACATATGCTGACATAGTCCCACTACCAATACATCGAGTTCACACTCAATGTCATCTTCTGGGTTCAAAGATCATTTTTGTTAAGAAACCTTAACATTGGTATATATATATATATATAGATGGGGGAAAAAACATTTATACAGTGCTACAGTTTATAACAAGAGGTCAATGACCTTGAAGCTCTACTGATTGATTTTGATTTCAGGAAGTAGTCGCTACAGACTTGTTTTTTGAAAATCTATTTTTAACCGTGGCGGCCATCTTGAATTTCCGGCCGACCTGAAATTTCGCTAGGATCAATAAGACATTAAGAGCAACATTCCTGTGAAGTTTCATGAAAATCCGTCAAGTTGTTTCAGAGGAGTAGTCGCTACAAGTTTTCATTATATAACTCTATGTAAACAAAGATGGCCGCTGGTAGCCATGTTTAACGTCAAATCAAAACGATTTTCCACAAGGACCAACATCATGTCATACTGATCATTTTAGAAAAAGCCCCATATCAATATCTCTTATAATTTTGAAGATTGATTGAATTGGATTTTATAGTCGCACCGACAGCTAAGGTCATATGGCGACTTTCCAGCTTCCATTGGTGGAGGAAGACCCCAGGTGCCCCTCCGGGCAATTTTCGTGCACGGGCGGGCACCTGGGTAGAACCACCGACGTTCCGCAAGCCAGCTGGATAGCTTCCTCACATAAAGATTCCTAGGCCCCTGAGGGATCGAACCTACAGCGGTGAGGGGCAAGTGATTTCAAGTCAGAGACGTTAACCACTCGGCCACGGACGCCCCCTATAATTTTGAAGAAGTAGTCGCTACAAACTTATTTATTTTAAATCTATTTTTAGCTGTGGCGGCCATCTTGAATTTCCGGCCGACCTGACATTTTTCTAGGATCAACTAGACATCAAGAGCAACATTCCTTTGAAGTTTCATGAACATCCGTCAAGTAGTTTCAGAGGAGTAGTCGCTACAAGTTTTTACTATATAACTCTATGTAACCAAAGATGGCCACTGGCAGCCATGTTTAACGTCGAATCAAAATAATTTTCCACAACGATCAACATCTTGTCATGCTGATCATTTTAGAAAAAGTCCCATATCAATATCACTTATAGTTTTCAAGAAGTAGTCGCTACAAACTTATTTTTTAAAAATCTATTTTTAGCTGTGACGGCCATCTTGAATTTCTGGCAGATCTGAACTTTTGCTAGGATCAATTAGACATCAAGAGCAACATTCCTGTAAATTTTCATGACAATCCGTCAAGTAGTTTCAGAGGAGTAGTCGCTACAAGTTTTTACTATATAACTCTATGTAAACAAAGATGGCCGCTGGCAGCCATGTTTAACGTTGAATCAAAACGATTTTTGACAAGGATCAACATCATATCATGCTGATCATTTTAGAAAAAGTCCCATATCAATATCACATATAGTTTTCAAGAAGTAGTCGCTACAAACTTGTATTTTAAAACTCTATTTTTAGCTTTGGCGGCCATCTTTGATTTCACATCAACATGAATTTTTGCTAGGATCAACTAGACTTTATGGGCAACATTTCTGTAAAGTTTCATGAATATCCATCCAGTAGTTTCAGAGGAGTTGTCGCTACAAATAAAAGTTTACGGACAGACAGACAGACAGACGGACGGACGACGCACCACGGCATAAGCTCTGCTGATCTCTGATCAGTAGAGCTAAAAACCCAAGCACTTTCGGCTTTACGGCTTCATCAGGGGTACACAAAACGAAAATAACAAATACGAAAATACTAATAAAAGAACATTGCTGGTTGGATGAAAGTAAAATTGTACGCTGACATTTCTTTCATCCAACCAGCAATGTTCTATTATTAGTATTTTTGTTACTTCCCTTGATCAAAATATCTCCATTTATTTAATTTAATTTTGTTTAGGTTTACCACCACCAATTACATGTAAACCTCCGAGGTGTAGTCGAATGTAGTTCCTATAATAAAAAGTAATCCTTCCTTTTTCGATGGAAATGGGCATTATAAGTAGGGGAAAACTGTCCATTTCTATTCGATTTTGTGGTTATATGTATTAGAAGCGTATTAATAGGTTTTACTGGATCACTGATGAACATTTTCGAAATTTCGACTCTATGCTTACACTTTGTGAGCAATGAAAACAGTCGATCAATAAAAACAGCTGTACCCTTGAGCTGTTTAGTAATCAAAGAAGAACTTTCTTACATGTCTTGTGACACCACGTTTTCTGGTGATTTTTCAAGTGGAAAAATAGTTTTCTATATGAACATTACACTGCTGCATTATCCATACTTGAGTTGAATTTGCAGCAAATCATTAATATGTGACACTTTAACATTGGTGTCTATGGGGAAAATAATTGGTGCTTTCATACCTATAAGAGATGCGTGCAGTAATTAGGACTCGCTCAGATTCGTACCTAGGGACACTTTTCCGATAACAATTGGTAAAATAAGCTCAGAAATAAGTTTTCCATAGTTTATTACATAGGTTTTGAGCGTTTTTAGTCCAGTTTTGTCTATAAAAGCCGTAATTTTGAGTTTCATTTTTTTTTCTTGTTTAAAATGACGTATTGGTGAAGTGTTTGCAGTTTAACTATGTCTTTTTGGTATCAACATGTAGGGTTGCATGTTTGCAACATGTTTTCATGAATTAAATTTGCATGACAACAGCTTTGGTAGGCATGAAACCACTAAATCTTTCCCCTACCCCCCTAAAGTAGGATACTGTGAAAAATGAAGATTTGTGTAAACGATAAAATATTATTCCTTATCATTCAAACTCGACTTGGTAGCGTTCAGCTAGTATCAATTCTGATTTTAGCGGTATTTTTGGCATTATTAAGCTCGTATTCGCTACTATAATCAGATATGGTACTTCCAATTTTGAAGAATTTGACTGAAAAATCAATTTTGGCATGAAAATCGACATAAATTGGCCTTTTCATCGTCCTAATTGTACCTAAAATGCATACTTTATTTATGTCCATTGAATGTTCTAAACATTTGATCTATTTAATATGGTGTATGGACAAGAAATGCCGTTTGGTATGACAATTCAGATAGTGTAAAATTAAAAAAAAATATCTCTGACTTTTGTCGATTTCAGACTATTGTCCTTGGTATTCACAAGACCATATCTCTGCAAATAATCATTCGATTTGCATGAAGTAAGTGTTTTTAAGCTTGTTATGAAAATGACAACACAAACTCCTCATTTAAGAAACATCTGAACATGTTTTCTCCTCTTATAGGTTTACCACCACCAATTACATGTAAACCTCCGAGGTGTAGTCGAATGTAGTTCCTATAATAAAAAGTAATCCTTCCTTTTTCGATGGAAATGGGCATTATAAGTAGGGGAAAACTGTCCATTTCTATTCGATTTTGTGGTTATATGTATAAGAAGCGTATTAATAGGTTTTACTGGATCACTGATGAACATTTTCGAAATTTCGACTCTATGCTTACACTTTGTGAGCAATGAAAACAGTCGATCAATAAAAACAGCTGTACCCTTGAGCTGTTTAGTAATCAAAGAAGAACTTTCTTACATGTCTTGTGACACCACGTTTTCTGGTGATTTTTCAAGTGGAAAAATAGTTTTCTATATGAACATTACACTGCTGCATTATCCATACTTGAGTTGAATTTGCAGCAAATCATTAATATGTGACACTTTAACATTGGTGTCTATGGGGAAAATAATTGGTGCTTTCATACCTTTAGCCTTACTCATTGTTTTTATTAGCTTTGGAGTTGCTTTGTGCTTTATCCTGCAGTATCGATTTTAGATTTTAGGTTTTGAGGTAGGGCAAACTTTTTCACATTTTTACTCTCTCTTCATGGCTAAATGTCAGGGTACAGTTTTACCCTCATCCAACCAGATATGTTCTTTTATTAGTATCACATTTGGCTCCAGAGTGTCTATTCAAAGGAACCAGTTTCTGCAACACTGCCAAACGATGTTTTTTTTTTAAAGAGTTTTATTTAAACTGCCGTGTATTTTAGTGTTTTTTTGTTTTGTATTTGTTATTTTCGTGTTTGTGTACCCCTGATGAAGGCGTAAAGCCGAAAGCGCTTGGGTTTTTATAAACTGTAGCACTGTATAAATGTTTTTTCCCCATCTATTAATTTGTTCCAACATTTTCGTATCCCCTCGGGGATCCAGTGCTTTTTGAAAGGTATTTTGTAGATGTATGTATTTTCTCACCTTTATATATATATATAATATATATATACATATTTATTCTTCATTAAACTTTCGATATACTTGTCAAACGACAACATCAATCTACAGTGGTCACGCCATACTCTACAGTCTCTGGGTTGATAAGCCATTTATGGTCACGAAAACTTAGCATTTAAACTTTTGTTTTGTTTTCTGTCAGACTGTGGATATAAAAGGAATATGAAAGGAGAAATTTGAAATTCACCGAACACGATACACATTATAAAAAAAACTGCATTCTCGTTTTGATTGAGACTGTTCATGAACGGTAGTGAAAAATGCTTGCTACCTTTCACGCCCTCTCACCCGGGATGATATATTCTTGCATGCCGGACAAGGATTTCTTGCATACCGGACAACGATATCCGTAATTTTACCGGGGCTAGATATTTCCATCTCACCCTAGGGTCGAGATAAAATTCACGCGCGCCAACATCCGGTATGCAAGAAAATATGTAAAATGTTAGTAGCTGGCGGCGTCGACGCATGACATGTCTCTGATATGCAAGAAAAATAATTTATCATGGCTATTCGGTTCAGATAGGGAATTCCAACCCTCTGTATAAGTGTTCTGATAAAAACACTTATACCTCGGGCTGAAATTCCTTATCTTCACCGGATACCCATGATAGATTCTTATAATCCGTCATTTTACCGGGGCTAGATATTTCCACCTCACCCTAGGGTCGAGATAAAATGCACGCGCAAACCAACATCCGGTATGCAGGAAAACATGCAAAACGTTAGTAGCTGGTGCAACAGCTGGTGTCTCTGATATGCAAGAAAAATAATCTATCATAGGTATTCTGTTCAGATAGGGAATTTCGACCCTCAGTATAAGTATTTTAATCGGAAACTCCGCAGGGCCTCGGTTCAGATAAAAACACTTGTACCTCGAGTTGGAATTCCCTATCTTCACCGGATACCCATGAAAGATTCTTATATTATAACGAAACAAGCTACACAGCTTATGCATTATCGATGGCGCGGATGACAGAATTGCTTGGTCTAGATGTAGGATGGTAACCGTAGAACCCGGGTAAAACCCACGTGTCCTAGCGGGCGAGTCCCACCGTACTCTCGGACTTACAATGCCGAGATGGGGAATCGAACCCGAATTACATTGGTCAGAACCTACGATATAATAACAAAGAAAAGTTGAGAATTTCAAATTGTATTCAATATAGTTTATACACCGAAAGCAGATTTAGTCAAAACTATGCTATATGAACAAATCTTTAAATTAGTACCCGTCTTCTTGTAAACAGCATATTTTTAAATAAACTGTTTCGGATTTTCGCCAAATTTAACTTAAAGGTTGTTTCAATGACCTCGAATGAGTACGACAAGGAGCAAAATCGACTCTCGCGTGTCAGAGTAAATTATTCTGATTATTATTCTGATTATTGAAGAACATTAAGAAACGAATTTTGGTCTGTACTTTCCAGATGAAGGTTTGTTTCAATAAGATCGCGGATGAGTTACAGAGTTCTTGCTCCTAGTTAAGTAAATTAACTGAATATTATACGACACATATAAATGTGACAAATATAGTATCTTACATTCAAGTCGACAGTGAGTATATACAGATCGTTCGGTACGTAGTAATGGGTGTTGATGTTGTCACAATAATCGAAATTCAGTTTTTTTATGCAATATCTTACCTTAAAGTTACAGAGTCTATACTTTAATTAACACTAACTCCTGAATATGAATGACGAACATGAAATTACAAATAAACACGCGTCAACAAGAAGGAATGCGATTTAAATATAGAGTATATAGCTTTAAGGTTACTAGCTCAGCTTGAGATATACATTTGACTGAAACCTGATGCCTGTTACATGTATCATCACCAAATGAAGTCTCTTGTTCCTGGTTCGTTGTCCTGTCGATAACATTTTGAGATGAAACTTGGTATCGCTAGACAGTATTCATGTATCAAATTTGGAGTCGTACGTTTACTGTCAAAGTCATGCCATTAACGGATCACCATGTGTGTTCAGTGTCTACGTAAAAAGAATGAACCCCCTTGTGCATGTTTATGTCGTTGTAAACACAATGAAAGAATGTATGTGTACAATGGCTATGTCTATGTATGTCTAATGTCTATCAACAAGCACATGTGTGTACAGTATCTATGTAAACACAATGGACCAGCATGTTTGTGTGTATAATGTCTATGTAAACACAATGAACCAGCATGTGTGCGTACAATGACTAGTAAACACAATGGACCAGCATGTGTGCGTACAATGTCTGGTAAACACAATGAACTAGCATGTGCGTACAATGTATATGTAAACACAATGAACTAACATATGTGTACAATGTCTATGCAGACACAATGAACCAGTATGTGTGTGTACGATGTCTATGTAAACACAATGAACCAGCATGTGTGTACAATGATTATGTAAACACAACGGACCAAAATGTGTGTGTACACTGTCTATGTAAACACAATACCAGCATGTGTGTGTACACTGTCTATGCAAACACAATGAACCAGAATGTGTGCGTACAATGTCTCTGTAAACACAATGGACCAGAGGTGTGTGTACAGTCTCTTTGTGTGTACAGTATCACAATTGACCAGCATGTGTGTGTGTACAATGTCTATGAAAACACAATGGACAAGCATATGTGTACAGTGTCTATGTAAACACAATGAACCAGCATATGTGTACAGTCTATGTAAACACAATGAACCAGCACAATTGTGGGTACTATATTCAATACAATATCCATTCCATGTAATAGGGTAGAAAAGGAAAACTCATTAAAACAATTGCATCTTTATTGTTCTCTGTTTTTCTTTTAAATAACAAATCAAATAACCCTGTTACAAATTAATAAATCAAATACCAGTTCCTTTTTATACACTCAAATGTTTACTTATAAAATTTATGCATATGCACACATAAACACTAATTCGCTGTGGAGCGAGGTTTTATATTTTAAATTGATTGAAGTATCCACTGAAGATCTGGGTGTTTCCGTGGGCGTTTCCAAGGCCGAATGGTTAACGACGTAGCGTTGTAAATCTTCGCCTCTAACCGCTGCGTGTTCGAATCCCACTAGGAGCTCGACTTGTGAGGTAGTGTCGATTCTTACGGATGGCGGGAGGTGTACAGTACTGGTTCTACCTAGGAAAAGTGGGTGGTCTGCCTCCAACACAAAAAAAATCGAACGTCATATATAACATTATATGTGTTGAAAATGACGTAAAACACCGTACAAACAAACAAACCACTGAAGATCTTGCATATTAAATTAGTATTTCTATATTTACAGTATTTTGTGGTGTGTTTGACACAAGGCCTGGATTAATTTCCTCTGTTTGAACTAAAATGTTATGTACCGTTACGTAGCAGAAATGTTACAAGATGTACTTATGTCTGCTATCAGTCTTCACAGCCACAGGTCCAAGGGTAAAAGGAATGTTTGTTTGAATGATATTTTACGTCATCTTTACCATATGTTAGACCATATACGACGGTCAATTTATTGTGGTACTGGTAGACCACCCCAGTTTTCCTGAGTAGAACCAGTATTGTATATCTGTCGCCATCCATAATAATCAACAGTTTCTCACTCGACAAGTCGAGGTAAAAAAAATGTCATTTTGTCAAACATGTTAGGTCATTCAGTTGACTACTGCTGCGGTAGAACAAAACCGTTTACTGGAGTTCGCTAGGAAATGAACACATGCCTGATTCTGGGAAGAACCCATATATGCAGATTATGATGCAGACATTGCATACAATATAAATTTTACATTTTACGATAGATGGTGGAGGGGGAGAGTTGGGGACACGATAAATAAATAACAGACAACATTAAATTAACCAATAGATAACAGTCAATATTATTTTTAAATAACAAAAGTATAAATTTCGCAAATTACTGCATAACACAACAGTTTAGTTACACATTCTTGTTATCATCACGTGCTGCTTCTCATAAGTCAAGACATTTTTAAATTTTAAAACTTTTAATTAACATGCAAATATGTCTTTTGTACATACAATCTCTCAAAGTCTCGCCAAAATCTCACCAACGTTAGTGGCAAGTTCAACCATCGATTTTCCCCCAGGCCTTTATGCTGTTTCCCCTGGCTGAATCCGTGTAGCATAGCGTAGCGAAGAAAGCAAAAGCAGGCTGGCTGACAAAGGCTAGAGTAAAGCTTCTTTAAAAATGTTGACACCCCAAAACGAGGTCATACCGAAAACCAGGTATGATCGTTGATTGGTCAAAGTCAGTTTTTAAATCCTGAAACGGAAGGTTACGTTTATTGTTTGTCTTCAATTGTGTTTTTGTATGCTCTTACTGGATATTGTCTTGTTACTCTGTTTTCTGACAAGTCATTGAGTACTTGCTTGGCTGCTTGCTAGGCCTAGAAAACTCATGTAGCTTTATTTACAACATACGAGTCATGCAAACGTTGACTTTTATTTGCGTCAAAAAATGGCGAATATAGTCGGCTTATCGCTAGTGGGAACTTTAATCGGAATAATCTGCCAAGACCTGATATTTGAAGTTTACAAGTATACGGGTTTGTCTGTCCGAGACTAGAATACACGTAACAAAGCGTAGTATAGAAATCAGAAGCATGCTGGATGGCCGGGGCTAATCATTCCGTTGAAATTTTATTTAATTAAAACATGACATTACTCGAACTGTTTTATCATTTTTTAGATTTTAAATCGACATATTTATATGACATACGGACAAACGGAGGCGATTTTAATATACTTTTTTTTCCGAAAAACATGGGTATAAATATGGTATATTAAAGAGTAAATAGAGGTATCATAGAAGCAAATAAAAAAAAAAAAATACAGTTTGTTGAATGTTGTTTAACGGCTCATCAACACAGTATAGGTTATTTAGAGCCGCCCAATGGGAATGATACATAGGAATCCTGGAACCGTGCCCTACTCTTATTATCGAATAGATACCTATGGTTCTTTAACGTGCTCGGAGGATAGACCGATACATGGGACCGCCCGGTTTACGTCCCCATCCGACGGACGGGGCTAAGGGAAAGTGTCTTGCCCAAGAACACACCGACGAAACTGAGTGGCACTATGGAGGATTGAACCCGGGGCAAAGAATGTAACAAAACGCCAGTGCAACTCTACAGTATATATAAAAAAAAAAAAAACATGTAAATTCGAAATCAAAAAGTGGCACCCAACAGTATCTGCACCTTTTAGGCCATACTCTGCAAACAATATCAGTAATAGTTTGAGAACCTAACTCGTATAATTAAACCAAACAATTAAAAGCAAGTAAAACCTCGCTAAAAAAGGATGTGACCATTTCTAGTACGTTATTCATATGTATACAAAAAGAAACGGTAATCAAAAACAATAATAGTAAATACGGCACATGCCCATTTAGGACTAAGAAGCGCCTCCCTACGGTACCTTTCATATGGCAGTCTTGACACACGTTATAAACCGAACAGACCCCAGTTCGATGCCCATAAGTATCAATATGCTGCAAATGGACAAGCTAATCACCCCCAAAATAGCGTGATAGTGGCATATCCCTCATCAACACCCAGCATTTATGATACGAAGGACAAGGGAGCCCGTATCATACACACTACAATCACAAACGCACCACACACACCACAAAGTCAAACAAGTCGGACAAGAAAGTACACGAATTTAGGTTGAATTGTTATTGTTTTCGATTACCGTTTCTTTTTGTATACATATGAATAACGTACTGGAAATGGTCACATCCTTTTTTAGCAAGAGTTTACTTGCTTTTAATTGTTTGGTTTAATTATACGAGTTAGGTTCTCAAATCATTACTGATATTTTTTGCAGATTATGGCCTAAAAGGTGCAATTGCTGTTGCGGCCACTTTTTGAATTTACATCGTGTATTTTTTATATCTACTATCTATGTAGAGTTGCGCTGGCATTTTGTTACATTATTTTCTTTTCTTTTTTCTTTTTTTTTTAAATTGCTTTTATGATACCTCTGTTTACTCTTTAATATACCAAGTTTCTGAAAAAAGAGTATGTTAAAATCGCCTCCGTTTGTCCGTCTGTCCGTCCGTCTGTCCGTTACCGCATCTCCTCCTAAACCGCTGAACGGAATTCAACCAAACTTAGGAATGAACCAAGGAGAACATGATTTGTCGTGTTTAATGTCAATAAGTGAACAATATTGATGACGACATGACTCAATAAATTTGAATAAGTCGTCAGATTTCTTATCGACATATTGAAATATAACTAGTCAAGACGACATACAGCAACTAAACTTATTTAATTGACGAAAATTTCGACTTCAATCTTTCTGACATGTGAAGGTAAATCGTACTAAGTTGCATACTTTCAAGTCAAAATGATTCAAGAAACACGCCGTAAGTCGAGAAAATGGGGTCGAAAAGACGCGAAACAATGCAACAACCCGCCAATTTCGAAGTCTACAAGGAGGTAATTAACGCAACAACTGGTCACCCTTATACGTTTCCATACGATAGTTTGTAACGTAACACCGGCACGAATATAATACGTGTATAAATGATTAGGTCAACATCGCGACAATGCGACATTACGACAATTGAAAGAATATTGCGTTGTCGTTGGCGACATTACGACCATACAATTGAAATAATGTGGCGTTGTCGTGGGTGAATTACGACAATGCGACATAATGTCACGTTGTCGTGGGCAACAATGTGATACCCGACAACTCGACATTGAATTACGACATCGCGACTTTGCGATACGACATTGCGACAATTATGTCGCGATGTCGTATTGCAATGTCGCGTTGTCGTATCTCAGTGTCGAGTTGTCGTATCGCAATGTCGCATTGTCATATCGCAATGTCGCGATGTCGCATTGTCGGGTGTCGCATTGTTGCCCACGACAATGCGACATTGTATCTGGCCCCAACCGGACACCGTTTGAAACTGCACATGGCTGCAGCATTTTAACCTACTTCGTCCAGCTAGGTTCTGTTCTGTTTCTTGTTGCTGTTGTTTATTTATCAAAATTATGATCACTTTTACCCGTGTATTTACTTATAGTCAATTTCAATTCTTCTTTCCACCAATAAATTTGTATTTTATTTTTCTAGTAAATACTACAGTAAAGTTTCTTTTCAATGTGTGGGACAGACAGACTTAGGGAAGTTGAATCAACGGGTAGAGTCTCTTGTTAAGTTATTTGTCCCTGCAGCAGAAGACGTTTTCTAGGTTACGCCACTGAACTTGGACAAGTTCAAAACCAGTTGCATCAGACTAGACACATCAGAGTTATAGCCTTTGATTTTTTAAAAAACTGTTTTCCGGTAGGCCTTAGACTATTAAAGCCAGTAGAGTGATACAGGCTCTCTTGTGCATCTTGTTCCCGGAAGACTACTTAATACACGCCACTCTGTAAATGACATAATTTTAGATATGGAGGTTATCTTGAGTGATAGAGTGACAGTTTGGCCATAAAACACAAATCTGTCTATCCATCAGCAATTTCATAAAATAATATTCTAGTCTTGATTTGAAACAGTTTATTGACAATTGATCACACTATATTTGGAATGGATTGACCCTCTAAGTAAGATTTTGGTAGGTCGCCCAAGATCGCCAAGTTGGCGAAAACTATGTAAAATGTATGGAAATTGGATGTGCAAATATTCATACAGTCTCTCCTATCAAACCTTGCATTCTCAGTACTTTCAGTACTTTGATTTATCATAATGCTCGATACTGCTCGATAGTAAGATGCGATGGTCGATGGTAAGATGCGATGGACCATCGACCATCGCATCTTACCATCGACCATCGCATCTTACCATCGAATCTTACCATCGACTATTGCATCATACCATCGCATCTTAACATCGACCATCGCATTTTCTCATCGACAATCGCATCTTACCATCGCATCTTACCATCGACCATCGAATCTTACCATCGCATCTTACCATCGACCATCGCATCTTACCATCGTGTCTTACCATCGTCCATCGCATCTTACCATCGACCATCGGCATAGGTCGATAATCGATGGTAAGATGCGTTGGTAAGATGGCCCTAACAGGGCACCGTACTTATTAGTGAAATGAACCAGAAAATAATGTAAATACATTTACACTTTTCGACATTGGAAAATCTTTGGAAACTGGACAATCTTGCTACGTATGTGTATACGTTATAATTTGGACAATTCCGAAATTGCCCTGCGCAAAGTAAGATTTTTTAAAAATGTCCATCATTATCGGAATTCTTAATACGCGCGATATGTATAATTCCAGAATCGTCCGTGCAAAAAGCAGGAAGTGGGACAAATTAGAAATAGTTCCGTGTGTAATATTTGCCTGTGTACGGTTTGATTAGTCATTAATAACACGTTATCGTCCATTGCAACAGCGCAAAAAGAGTGTAAAATATTATGCAATCCAAATAATGATATAAATTAGCAAAAGGTTCGAATATAAGATCAAGTTGTTTTTTTTGTTATTTTTTAAATATATGTAAAAGAAAAGTGTCTTTTGTTCAAATAAGGTCACCTGACTCGGTAAATGCTGGATGAACGGAGACTCACGTTATGTTTGGTAATCTTAGCTACTCGAAGCAACTTATTAAGGATAATTTTTAAAAAGCTCTTACAAAATTTAGTGTGTTTTCTCATAGGCTCGAATTAGCGAAATAATCCAAATGAAACACCGAGAGATAACAGGACATGCAAATTATGCAATGTGTTAGAGGACGAATATCATTTTTATTTGAATGCCCTTTACATAATGACCTTAGCAAAGTGTACTTAAAAACTACCACATAAAAAAGATAAATTGATTCAACTTATGCAGACCAAATTTGCTAGAGAAGTTACCACTTTTCTTTCTCGTAATAATGTCAGGGTTTTCTTTACAAACGTCCCCAATGATAATTATAACATATGGACTTCCGCTGAGGTTTGCAAAGCGTTATCTTTTTATACGGGTATGACACATAGTTTATGTTTATTTTGTCATCTGCTAGTCAGGGAAACATTATTGGTGCGTTTAATAATACACATCGGTATCTGGATGGCATACTCGATATTGATAATCCGTTCTTTGCTTATATGGCTACTAATATGTATCCACCAGAGCTCACGCTTTGAATAAAGCCAACAATTTGGATACCATAGCAGCATTCCTCGATCTTCACCTCTAAATTTCAAATGATTAAGTAAATACTAAAATCTATGATAAGAGATACGACTTTAACTTTGACATCGTTAACTATCCACATTTAGATGGGGACATATCTTGTGCTACATCATACGGGGTTTTATACCCCCCAGCTCATTCGTTTTGCTAGGGCATGTAACGACGTTAAAGCTACAGAGTCCCTATATCAATCGATTTCTTCTTTGTAGGAGTGTCTTTATTTGTAACTTCATGTTCACCAGCTCATGTCGAAATCGGGTATTTAAGCGAGCAAATATAGCGCAGGAAATCATTTACTGTACATCGACCAGTGCACATCGTACCTATACACAGGTAACAGTAATTTATACAGGAAAAAAAAGTTAGCTTCTTTCGGGGCTCGAACACACGACCTTCAGATTTCAAGTCCGGTGCTGTATCCACTGAACTACAACGCTACTTGAGAAAATAGTATACTAACTACGATATATTATGAGGCAAAATACCAACATATTTGAACGCAACTAAAGATGAATCAATAAATATGCAGTCCATATTGTCGTACGTGTAAATTAACATTGTGTGGTGTAATACTGTATCGTATCAATATGAAACTAATACTTCGCCTCAAATCAACCATATCTCGACTTGTTATTTAGCGCTTGATGAGTTTGTGTGCGCGCTCTTGTTATTACGTAATGCCTATTTAGTGTTAAAAATGCTACAAAATACCAATAAATAGCAGTGGTCTAGAGGTTCAGCGTACATCTTTCAAATCTTACAAGTGCAAGGCTTTGGTTAAAATCCCGTTCCGGGAAACTATTTTTTTATCACATATATTCTTGAGCCGTATATTTATCGATGTTACCTGTACGGAGGCTAAATTTTACGTATCGATTTCTCCTTATATACCGACTTTTGGGGTGTTCGTTGATTTGAAACTACTTCACACGTGACTCATTCATATTCATGAGTTATTACCAGTTAAAATAGGGACTGTACAGTTTTAAGGAGTTCAATGATCGAAATCAAGTAATTACACGTAAACTTCTTTAGCAAGGTCTTCGTTATCATAAACTACGTAGTACATTTTCAAAGTTATATCGCCGAAACGAAAACCTGCTGGAGAAGTGCAAAACGAACTAAAAACATAGCTGCGACAATGTACCCTTTGTTTGTGGTGCAGTACATACTTCTCCGTGGCCGAATGGCTAACGACGTTGCGTTGTAAATCTTCGCCTCTCACCGCTGCGGGTTCAAATCCAACTGGGAGCTCGACTTGTAAGTGAGGAAGTGTCGATTCTTACGGATGGTGGGAGGTACAGTACTGGTTCTACCCAGGAAACGTGGGTGGTCTGCCTCCACCACAAAAAAAATCGACCGTCATATATAACCTTACATGTATTGAAAATGACGTAAAACACCATACAAACAAATACACAAACAAACAAACAAAGCATACTTACGCTGCCATTGCGTTTGGATGCTGTGATTTCTATAGGACCATTTTTCTTATTTTATAGAAGACCGAACATGATCAAACTGACAAATTAACAACAGCCACATTTTACAATATTTGTCATACTGCAAAGAAAATTCTCAGGATTTCATTGGTCAATGCGCCGTGTCTCGAGACGTGAACATAGGACGAATTCCCCGAAGGTACCCCATTACTCAAATACACAAAAACAAAATGGCGACGATAATGTTGTCGAGTCGTTTTGGAAACTGCCGATTGTTTCCTACCTAGCTATCGCTTTTCTGCGCTTTCCACTGTGTGTAAAAGTCTGAAATAATCGTAAGTGTATTTTTTTTGGCAATTTTACAGATAATAAAACGTTAACATAGTGACAAAATACGTTTATTTTATTAAAAAATCCGCAAAATTTAACGACGTTAGAGTGATGACGTCACGAAAGTAATCAACGTCTAGTTAGAGGCACGTCACGGGGTAATTGGCGCAATAAAAATGAAATTCGTGTTTTGGGCTGTTTTTTTCATAAATAAATGGTTACAACTTTGAAGTATGACAAATTCGTTATTATGATTCTTGACAGGGAACATGGGCTCACATTCCCTGCCTGGAACTATATATTCCCCCTCGCCTAACGCCTCGGGTGAATATAATTTCCAGGCCGAGTGGTTAGAGTCTCTGACTTGCAATCACTTGCCCCTCACCGCTGTAGGTTCGATCCCTCAGGGGCCTAGGAATCTTTATGTGAGGAAGATATCCAGCTGGCTTGCGGAACGTCGGTGGTTCTACCCAGGTGCCCGCCCGTGCACGAAAATTGCCCGGAGGGGCACCTGGGGTCTTCCTCCACCAGTGGAAGCTGGAAAGTCGCCATATGACCTTAGCTGTTGGTGCGACTATAAAATCCAATTCAATTCAATTCAATTCAAACTCTATAGACAGTATTAACCGCTTTAACCAGCCGGGCCAAACCCGAAAACTGGAACGTGGAATTTAGCAACTCATAATCCATTTTACGCCTATTCAATCAAAGGTTCTTTAACGTCGTTAAATAAACCCATACTTTAATCGACACATATACATTATTATATGAATTGAACACCTGGCTAGAGTTTTGATAAACGGTTTTATAGTGCAATTTTGCCGTTATTTGGCGTGTTAGTTTCTTTAATGTTGTTTCTTTTAGGCACATAAGCCAACTGAAAATTCTGTGAATTCAAATATTATCTCATATTTCAATAAATTCTTTATGGTTCCCGCATTTGTATGTATCCTCCACTTCGCTCTGCGGTTAGAGTAGGCATGGTTCCCGAATTTCTATGTATCTCACTTCGCTCTGCGGTTAGAGTAGGCATGGTTCCCGCATTTCTATGTATCCTCCACTTCGCTCTGCGGTTAGAGTAGGGCATGGTTCCCGCATTTCTATGTATCCTCCACTTCGCTTTGCGGTTAGAGTAGGGCATGGTTCCTGCATTTCTATGTATCCTCCACTTCGCTCTGCGGTTAGAGTAGGGCATGGTTCCTGCATTTCTATGTATCCTCCACTTCGCTTTGCGGTTAGAGTAGGGCATGGTTCCCGCATTTCTATGTATCCTCCACTTCGCTCTGCGGTTAGAGTAGGCATGGTTCCCGAATTTCTATGTATCTCACTTCGCTCTGCGGTTAGAGTAGTGCATGGTTTCCGCATTTCTATGTATCCTCCACTTCGCTTTGCGGTTAGAGTAGGGCATGGTTCCCGCATTTCTATGTATCCTCCACTTCGCTTTGCGGTTAGAGTAGGGCATGGTTCCCGCATTTCTATGTATCCTCCACTTCGCTTTGCGGTTAGAGTAGGGCATGGTTCCTGCATTTCTATGTATCCTCCACTTCGCTTTGCGGTTAGAGTAGGGCATGGTTCCCGCATTTCTATGTATCCTCCACTTCGCTTTGCGGTTAGAGTAGGGCATGGTTCCCGCATTTCTATGTATCCTCCACTTCGCTTTGCGGTTAGAGTAGGGCATGGTTCCTGCATTTCTATGTATCCTCCACTTCGCTTTGCGGTTAGAGTAGGGCATGGTTCCCGCATTTCTATGTATCCTCCACTTCGCTTTGCGGTTAGAGTAGGGCATGGTTCCTGCATTTCTATGTATCCTCCACTTCGCTTTGCGGTTAGAGTAGGGCATGGTTCCTGCATTTCTATGTATCCTCCACTTCGCTTTGCGGTTAGAGTAGGGCATGGTTTCCGCATTTCTATGTATCCTCCACTTCGCTTTGCGGTAAGAGTAGGGCATGGTTCCTGCATTTCTATGTGTCCTCCACTTCGCTCTGCGGTTAGAGTAGGCATGGTTCCCGCATTTCTATGTATCCTCCACTTCGCTTTGCGGTTAGAGTAGGGCATGGTTCCCGCATTTCTATGTATCCTCCACTTCGCTCTGCGGTTAGTGTAGGGCATGGTTCCTGCATTTCTATGTATCCTCCACTTCGCTCTGCGGTTAGAGTAGGGCATGGTTCCCGAATTTCTATGTATCTCACTTCGCTCTGCGGTTAGAGTAGGGCATGGTTCCCGCATTTCTATGTATCCTCCTCTTCGCTCTGCTGTTCCACTAGACTATTCCGCGGCGCATGTCTCGTTCACTCAAACAAGCGACCGTCACAGGCCGATATTTGATAGTGCATAAAGCGCATTTCAATTTCGATCATGGCCAAGCGCCTGATCTACGTTCTATAAATAGAAATAGAAGGTTGGGTTCTCCCTCAAAATTGATTACACAATGCAGGGCGTCACTCAATCAAAAAACTACCTAAGGGTTATTCTGTAGATATTTTAGAGGTGAACCCTTTATGTTGGTATGAGGCGGAGGTAAGAAAGGGATTTGCAGAGGATTAAGGGAGGTAATTTGTAGATTGTCCATGTTGCAGAATCTGAAGAAAAACGCTTTTCCATTACTTTTATTGTTTAAATCCAGGGGTGTATTCTGGGCTAAAATATCAATAATTAATATAATCGGGATAGGGTGTGTGTGTGTGTGAGGGGGGAGGGGGAGGTGGAGGGAGAAAGGGGAGGGGTGCGTATAATTAGATATATACTATCTGGAATATCCCATTCCTGCCTATTGTTCAATAAGGGAATATTCAACAAGGGTCTAAAACAAACATAAAACTTTGCATAGTGTGTGCTCAAGTTGCTAAGTAGCCAAGAAATATATACACTACTAAGTCGTCAAGAAATGTATCAAAGAAAAGAGCGTAACTACCTGTATCTTTGGTGAAAATTCATATAGAGCACCTGTATGTATGAAGAGCATGCGTACACATTGAGGGAAAAAAGATATGCTAGTAACGTCTTTTTTATTATTATTTTTTTCCATATCAGGGTAATTTATCAACATTTTAGCGTCAAAACAGACCTGTAATTTCTAGAGGGTATTTGGGCAATGGTCTCGCAGTTTTATCTACACGTATATAAAAATAAATAATAACAAACTTTAATTTAAATGGCGCATAATATAATAATATAAAGTCCCGCATTCTATCGAGTTTGCTGAGTCTTTTTTTTTGTTTAGGCGAAACGTTATTCTGAGTGTTATTACACCCACCCCAACCCTACCACCTTCCCCACCCCAACCCTACTACCTTCCCCACCCCAACCCTACTACCTTCCCCACCCTTTCCATTTTTGTGCTCTTTTAGATTTTTTAGAATGTTCTTACCTGTGAAAAAGTTGTAGGATATTAGTAATAACTGGGTGGATGCACACAAAAGCAAATATGCACTTATAATAACTAATTTCACCCACCCACTTGGGTGGTGATGGGACAGCAGCGGGAGTACCCAGAGGTTATAGAAAAAATGTTTAATTCCTAACCTAGGAGCAACATTTTACAGGGTAGTCCCATTGTTGGCATTATACTAATCCGAGCCTTCTCTGACCTTACCAGCCCTTTTTACGATTTTGATATTTCATCTGCACCAGCCAGATGAAATATCGTAATCGCCACACAAAAAATAAATTAAAAAAAAGAAAAAAGAAAAAAGGCTTTTAGGGTCAGAGAAGGCTCGCATTAGTATTATACGGGTTCTGTCAGCACCCCCAGTGTCAACAGTGTTGGTCTAACTGCGCTCTTCACGCAATATTCGTTCCCACCTGTTACTGGTAAACAGTAACAAGAAAGTGCAAAACCAGCAACAACTATTTTTATTCAAATTGTACAATGAAAAATATTTACTTGCAGAATACACATAAATTAGGATCCCGTATTTCTTTAAAATCCGATTTTAGAATAAAGTCCAAATAATATTGGAAAATGTCCCTTTAATTTAAATTGTATAATGTCCCTTTAATCCAATTTTATTTTAAATCATGTCGACATCATCATTATAAACACTCATAAGTAACACCACCAGTTAAGGAATGAACATTTTTTGATTGGTGATGTTGGGGAAGTGGAGATGTATCTACTATTAGGCCATATAGGCCAGTATAAATCAATTTGAAAAATAAAAATAAAATAATAATGAAGAAAAACAGTCCAAAAATGCTATAAAAACTGAAGCCAGAGGGGGTTGGGGGTCAACATTTGTTCATTTTATTTTACAATGTAAGTAATTCACTTTTTTGAAATGTTAATTCTCAAATTTGTCAAAAAATTATTTCTTCAAATACCACACGTAAGTTCTCTGTTAGATAGATATAAGCCAAAACGCACCATTGCATACCTAAGTTAAAAAAAAACGGACCCCGCCACCCTCCCCTCTTGTCAAGAAATGTTTTCAATTGGAGGTGATTTTTAGGTAAGCGCATGAGGTAATGAGGTATGCTGCAAGGGATTTGCGATGTGTGTTGGGTAGGGGTAGAGGAAATATACACAGGAAGGTATTTCTGAGATTTTTTTTATATATACTGTATATATATATAACTCCATGGGGATATTTTGTAGATTTTTTAGGAGTTCGTGGTTTGATGAAAAGCTTTCCTAGGGTAGTGTTTGTTTCTGTAAGCCTAGGATATTTTTGAGGGAAAAAACGTAAAGGGTATTTTTTTTTACTTTGTATGTGCAGGGTCTAAATCCAGAGTGGGTGGAGGTGGGTGGGTGGGTATTTTGGACTAGAACAGCCATTTCTTTTCAAACAGGAGTTAATTTCTGTCAAATCCTCGGTGTTACTCCGGCCTACCCCTCACCCACCCCTTCCCCTGGCTCTCCCCCAACCCTTCGCTAATCCGAGCAGAGAACCAGCCCTTTTTACGATTTTGTTATTTCATCTGGCTGTGTAAAATGCCACAAAAAAAAAAAGAATTAAAAAAATGAAAAGAAAAAAAAAGGCTTTTAGAGAAGGCTCGGATTACACCATCGCAACCCCTCATACTAAAAGTACTCATCCTTGTATCCATTATATGTCAATCAATTACACTTCAAAATAAATCAAACTTAGTTTTGGATATGTCAGCTTCAACAGATTCAATCTCAAATAAATTACGCATACACAATTTCAATTCACAATCTATTAATAGACGAAAACAATATTGGATGACGGGTCTCGTCCGATCATGTTTCACCAATGAATGCCTTCCTGTTTATTGACAGTACTGACAGTCGTCTATTTTAATGACGGCTGTGGAGCAGTCTACTGTTCCACATAACCTACGATAGCCTCGGTCACACGGTCCACTTCTGATTTCTTCGTTACGCTATGCTACGCGGATCGTGGTAAATAGGACGTTTAAAATCCCCCAAATGTTTGGGACGAATTTGGCGAGATTTTGAGAGATTCTACGAGACTTCAAAAAAACATAATTTCAAGTTAATTTAATATTAATTTCTTACTTTTAACTTATGAGAAACAGCAAGTGACTTTAAAAAAGTCTAACTGGTGCATCAACAATTGACGTACGTTTATAAAATGTGCATGATCAGGTCTTGGCAGGCCGAGACTACACCTACGATAATGTGTGGATAAGCTGTTAAACAACAATTCATACACCCAATGTCGTGTTGTGACGTTTAAGGTGACATTGCAACTAACATGGTCATGATACTAAAACAACACGTTTACTCTTATTTCTTTCCAGTTCGAGGAATTAGAAAGGACACCAGTATTTGTACCAGTCTTTGTATCAGGCGACGAGGACCTCGTAGACGTAAGGCGACATTTGGTAGACAAGACATCCACTTGCTTCTATTACCAAGTGTTGCTTCCTTGTTTATAACGACAAATTCCTTAGTGTTCAGAGTGAAGAGTCCCCAGATAATGGCCGTACACTCCATGATGGCGGCTATCGCTATAACTAAGGTACCGTTTATTAAACAGACGAGAATTCTCTTCGGAAATGACCAGTTTCTCTCAGAGAACGATAAAAATGCTCCGAAAGCGTACATAAAGGCAAAGGTTCCACCAATGAAACTTGTCAAAATGTTTAACGCTAATGGCTTACATAATGTGTAAACGAACATTAGGACAACGCTTAAAAGGCTTAAAGGCATGAGTGTTGCACTAACTATGGAAAGGCAAAGCACCGCTTTGCAATAAAATGGAACACCTGCGAAAATCAGCACATACATTTGTCCAACAAACCATCGTTTCCGTTGGCGAATGAAGTCCATGATCGAAAAAGGACTTTTTTCTTTCAGTTCTCCGGCAATAAAATCGAAGCTGTAGCCTTTGTGCCAAGCGCATAAGGAAAAGTAACAATCTTCTGCTATACTTCCCTTTGGTCCAAAATCCAGACCAACGTCCATTTCTACACGATTCCGCAGAACTATATATGACCCCTTGAGTCCAAAAATCGGCATATGCAATGTTGCAAATGCGAACCTGAATAAACCATAATCAAATGCCAGTCGGATACAATCGGACATTGTTGTAACCCAGTTCTGTATGACATCTCCATTCGCGTAACTTATGGCTCCCTGCCCTATATCGTACTTACTTGCCGTAATGAAGTCAAGAATACCAAACAACGCTGTCTCCGAGAGTTGGGTCTCCTCATCTAGGTGAACTATCCAATCATTCTTCGCCAATATATTTACTTCTTTTTCAAGGCAGTAATTCAAAGCTCTCGCTTTGTATAATGTGTTATTTTTGGTTTTGTAGCTCTCTGGTACGACTAATTCTCTAACACAGCTATCGTTATCTGGGTATTGTATAGGCTTGTCTGATACGATCTCTATCATGAAGTTTTCTAACCCAGTTGATTCACACATAATTTTGTTAAATAATACATTGCCTATCACCAATTTCGGGAAATCTCCACGTGTGACTACACGGAAGCAAATAAATGGCGCTGTTGATAGCTGATGCCTTGACTTTGTCACCTTATCATACGGATTGTGTAAAAACAGGCCCAAACAGTTTGCCACTGCCGCCGGAAGTGATAAATACGGCACACTGCTCATGAAGTACATGGCTATTGCAATATAAACTCCGTATTGTTCACATATATCGTTATTGCAACCAGGATTGTAATTTTTCCAAATTACGAAGGCGATAAATCCGAAAAGCGTTAGAACGACACATGCGTGCTTAATGCGCAGTTTTAGCCAGTGGTCTTCGGTATCTAGAAGTATAAAGTCAAAACATTATTACACATCAAAACATTATTACACATATAAACACATTGTCGTTAATAACTGTTCTATTACAAAAGAACCCATCATTGATACGTATGTCTATGCACACATAAACATCTGCATTTGTCAACACTGAGATATAGAGATTATTTAACTGCTGGGATAGATTATAGAGAAATCCTTCACGAGATGATAGGCATGTGGTTCGTTTCAATCCATATAATCGATCACAACAGTTAACTAATCATTTATTACATTTTAAATCAGATTATATATGATTTTAACCAGTTTTAAACAGAATTCAGTCAGAGAATTTCCATAACTATTTGTATAGCAGCTGAATGAAAATGTAATGCATATGAATGACAATGTATTGCATATGAATGACAATGTATTGCATATGAATGACACTGTATTGCATATGAATGACAATGTATTGCATATGAATGACAATGTAATGCATATGAATGACAATGTAATGCATATGAATGACAATGTATTGCATATGAATGACAATGTAATGCATATGAATGACAATGTAATGCATATGAATTAAAAATAAAAATAAAGAACGTTTCCGAATATGTTTTGCATTTGGATGAATATGTATACCATAGTAATAAAAACAAAAGCATTTCAATAGAAAAATATAGCATTTAAATAAAAAATATAGCATTTAAATAAGATAAATAGCATTAAATAAAAACATTGATTGTACCAGATCACGCCATAGTGTATACGTTTAGCTAAATGTGATTTCACACATACGTGTTGTGTGAAGAGCGTGGTTCAGTGGTAGAACGCCGAACACGAATATGTTAAACTACGAGGGTCATTCAATAAGTTCTGTCACTAACGCGTTTTAACAATTATGTGCTCGTTGTGAGTGTTGATGTTTGGTACCAAATGAAAGAAAGTTTCAATACCATTCCATTGATGGTAAAATAAATGCTGCATCTGTTGTGTGACGAAAGTTATGGAACATTTAATATCCATCACTTATACATACTGAGGCATTTTCGTCCTGAGTTTTTTTCAGGTATGTTAATTGTTACTTTTTTAAATGTCTGTTTCTCTTTAGGTATTTGTCGAAGACCTTTGAAATTTCTCATACATTACCAGTTATATCTGTTCATTACAAGATTCAAATTTAAGCTTGGTAGATGAAAAGGTATTGTCATAGAAATTAACATTTTAAGCTAACGTGTAAAATTAATTTAATGATAAATGGACATTAAATGGAAGGGCAGTCTTATGAAATAGCGTTTTTGGATGATCAATATTTTCACTAAATATTGTACAAAATTGTACAATAATGTGTTGAATATGAAATTTAAACTCTGAAGGACTAGGATTTGTATAAAAATATGAAAACATATTAATACTATGAGAATAATTACGACATTTAAAAGATATTATAACATTTCCGTAAACAAAATGAAGAAAATCAGTGTTATTTCTGCTAAAATTAAGGGATATGCAATCACTCATATCTGGTTTGCAGCAAGACCTTTCCGAATTCTTGACAATCATTTTCATGGATTATGGGCGAATAACAACAGATGGCGCACAAGAAAATTTAAAAGCATAGCATTATTCAAATAATTTTTACAACGTTTTGTAACAAGGACATTTTCAGAGATCCAGTACCCAAAAGGTGTGGTAGGGGGAGATAATTCAGGGGTAGAAATAACCCAAAATATTTCATTTTTGTTGTGGAAGTTAAGAGAGCGAACCCGATAGTACTATAGATATACTACTTTATCTCAGTGTAATATCCAGTTCAAAGGATATATGCCTAGTGACAGAACTTTTTGAAGCACCCTCGTATGTGCTTAGAAAGTTTAAACAAATTCTCTTATTGGGAACATACAAAAAAAAAGGAACTTGTATCATTATGGGCTAATTTGTGCATAAATCGTGGTAATGGTCTCAACAGATTTTGTAAAAAAATATTACATAAAGATGAGCTTTAAATGTTATTATAATTAAATGTTCTTTACTTTATTACAATTTTAGCAGAATTGTGACCAAGGAATAAATGATTAGACTTCATAAATGTCTTATTTAGCTATTTCATGGACTTGTTCAACCTTTTGGACAGATTGACATGATGGCGGCATTACACATTTTTTTAAATTTTAACAATTATGATGACCTACAATTATTTTTGCATTTTCTGTCTATATATATAACAGCTTACTGTACAAAAAGTTTAAAGAAAATCTGTTATGCAGAAAAAACTATAGAAAATGTCTTTAAAATCTTGGTATTGTATCTTGACATTGCGCTTTAAAAACTTGATACAATCTTGATTTGTTATTTAATAAATTATGTATTATTAGATATTATCTTTTTAAAGAAGATTGTCTCAATTAATAATTAAAACGGTACATTATGTGGTACACGTTATCTACCTTTTATCGCAGCCTCCATTGGGATCTGTACTTGTGTCTCCGGTTGTGTGCTTCCGTGATCCCCCATCCTTTCTGAAAACAGAACGTTTTTATACCTTTATTGTGTTAGATGCTTTTCCTAATAATGATGTGAAATACATACTTGCTAATCCAAATAATGATGTGAAAATACATACTTGCTCAGTAGTAGAGTCCTTTTTAACAAATATCTCGAGCTGTGATAATCACACTCTATAGTTTTGAGTATATCTCACATCGCACATTCTTACTTTACTTTCCCGACCAAGGATTTTTTAAGTACATAGGCAGGTAATGTGTTTCGTTTTGTTTAAAAAGAGTAAAAACATTATAAATTAAAGAAACATATTCTAAAGATAGTAACACAAATGTTGACCTCAGATTACTATAAAAGGTTTTGGGTAGAGGCCTATTAATGGGTAGGTAGGGGAACAACATAGCACCAACACATGCTATGGTCGGCATATGCGGTAGCGGACATACCTGCCCTATTGCATGATGCGCATGGGGACCGTCTTAGGTGTATTCCAACCGTAATTGGTTGGGGTGGGTGGGGGAGTGGGCCGTGTATTCCAGCCGTAATTGGTGGAGGGTGGGGTGATGGTGACCGTGTATTCCAATTGTAATTGGTGGGCGTGGGGGCCGTGTATTCTAGTCGTAGTTGGATGGGGATGTGGGGGCCGTGTATTCCAGCCGTAATTGGTGGGGGTGGGTGAGGGGTACGTGTATTCCAACCGTAATTGGTGGGGGTGGGGGGAATAAACAATGTAGGAAAATCCAATAACATGAGCAGTAATCCACAGTCAATGGGGTATTAGAAAAGATATGCCACAGTGAACATCAGGTCCTTTCAGAGATAACAGAGAACAAGTCTTTGAAATTAACCTTTATTTGACAAGCTGTTAATAAATTAAATGAACATGATTGTATCACTTACAGTATGCAGTCAATACACATTTAAACAAAACAAATACCAGTTAGAAAGATAATGATGTGAAGTATGCGACAATACAAACATAAAAGGTTTACAACAAGGGCACCACCTTGGAACGGTCAGTGGCAAAACGAACGCTGGGGGCTCAAACCAGGTTTTTGGGTGCACCAGATGTCACTTTTGTCCTTTTGTCATCCCATTTAAAAAGGACAGCGCAAATAATGAAATCCCCACCGTTACCTTTAGCAAGATGCAGTATTAATAGGCGATATAAGTTGAACACAAAGATGATCGTGTATATATGAATATAAAATGAAACGCCTAGAACGCCAAAAAAAAAGAAGTAAATCATTTTACCCTATTCATAATCGTAAATTTCATTTATCGAGGACAATGCTATTTTGGAAGAAATTCAGGCAGGTTTTAGGAAACATTACTCACGTATGGACCATATCTTTATAATGCAATCTCATTTAGAAAACTAAATAATCTATGCTGTGCTTTTTGATACAGTATGGCAAAAATGGACACGGAGTCAATATGTTACAGGAAACGTGTTTTAAAGTTATATACAACATATAAAAACATAAAATCATGCGTATTAAAGACAGAGCTTAGTCCCTTTATAATGTATATAAAAGTAATGCAAGCTACTACCGGTATCAGAAAGTATACCAATTTATAAACTTAGAATGACGAATAATAATTTCTGTATGGAATTTGGCTGATGAAATGGAACCGAGTATAACGCACACATATTCGAATAATGCAAATAACGCAAATATAATAGAAAATGAACAATACAACCTATTAGAATAAGCTACTTTTCATTCAAACAATAGTTTAACTATATTTCTTTTACATCGATTTTGAAACAAGTTCTTACAACTTTTAGCAATCGTTCATGATGTCTTCCTGGATAGAACCAGTATTAAACAGTGCGGATTAATTATCTTGCTCAAAGAAAAATAATTATCTTGCTCAAGGATAAATGGCCGTTCTCTTTACTAATTGATTATTTCGTTATTCGTTTGAGTCAGGTTTTTGCGCACAATATAACCTATTTGTGTTGGTGTGCCGTAAAACAACATTCATTCATTCATTCATTCATTCATACATACATGGCCACGACGAGGATCTTGAGTACGCACTTCACTGAATTGGTGGACAATAGATAACAACATTTCTAGGTCGATGGTCGATGGTAAGATGCGATGGTCGATAGTAAGATGCATCTTACCATCGCATCTTTATATCGACCACCGCATCTTACCATCGACCATCGCATTTTGCCATCGACCATCGCATCTTACCATCGCATCTTACCATCGACCATCGAATCTTACCATCGCATATTACCATTGACCATCGCATCTTACCATCGCGTCTTACCATCGACCATCGCATCTTACTATCGACCATCGACCTTGGTCGATGATCGATGGCTAGGTCGATTATCGATGGCTAGGTCGATGGTCGATGGTAATATGCGTTGGTAAGATGGCCCTAACAGGACACCGTACTTATTAGTGAAATGAACCAGAAAATAATGTAAATTCATTTACACATTTCGACATCGGAAAATCTTTGGAAACTGAACAATCTTGCTACTTATGTGTATACAATTCCGAAATTGCCCTGCGCAAAGTAAGATTTTTTTAATATGCCCAGCAGTATCGGAATTCTTGAACACGTGCGATATGTATAATTCCAGAATCGTCCGTGCAAAAAGCAGGAAGTGGGACAAATTAGAAATAGTTCCGTGTGTAATATTTGCCTGTGTACGGTTTGATTAGTCATTAATAACACGTTATCGTCCATTGCAACAGCGCAAACAGAGTGTAAAATATTATGCAATCCAAATAATGATATAAATTAGCAAAAGGATCGCATTTAAGATCAAGTTTGTTTGTTGATGTGTTTTTTTTTTGTTGTTTTTTAAAAATGTGTAAAAGAAAAGTGTCTTTTGTTCAAATAAGGTCACCTGACTGGGTAAATGTTGGATGAACGGAGACTCACATTATGTTTGACAATCTTAACTACTCGAAGCCGCTTATTAAGGATACTTTTAAAAAGCTCTTACAAAATTTAGTGTGTCTTCTCATAGGCTCGAATTAGCGAAATAATCCAAATAAAACACCGAGAGATAACAGGATATGCAAACTGTGCAATGTGTTAGAGGACGAATATGATTTTTTATTTGAATGCCCTTCACATAATGATCTTAGAAAAGCGTACTTAAAGCCTACCACATAACAAAGATAAATTGATTCAACTTATGCAGACCACATTTGCTAGAGAAGCTACCACTTCTCTTTCTTGTAATAATGTCAGGGTTTTCTTTACAAAAGTCCCTAATGATAATTTTATAACATATGGACTTCCGCTGAGATTTGCAAAGCGTTATCGTTTTATACGGGTATGACACATAGTTATGTTTATTTTGTCATCTACTAGTCAGGGAGACATTATTGGTGCGTTTAATAATACACATCGGTATCTGGATGGCATACTCGATATTGATAATCCGTTCTTTGCTCATATGGCTACTAATATGTATCCTCCAGAGCTCACGCTTTGAATAAAGCCAACAGTTTGAATACCATAGCAGCATTCCTCGATCTTCACCTCTCGATTTCAAATGATTAAGTACATACTAAAATCTATGATAAGAGAGATAAGTTTAACTTTGACATCGTTAACTATCCACATTTAGATGGGGACATATCTTGTGCTACACCATACGGGGTTTTATACCTCCCAGCTCATTCGTTTTGCTGGGACATGTAACGACGTTAAGGAGTTCAATGATCGGAATCAAGTAATTACAAGTAAACTACTTGAGCAAGGTCTTCGTTATCATAAACTACGTAAATCATTTTCAAAGTTATATCGCCGAAACGAAAGCCTGCTGGAGAAGTGCAAAACGAACTAAAAACATGTCTGCGACGAATGTACCCTTTGTTTGTGATGCAGGTCTCACACCTCTATTATCTCCCTTGAAAGCTCACGGACCTAGAGACAAAAGGAAAACAGAAAATAATTCTAACTTTTTCTCTATTTTAGGCAATTTTTAATTTGACAAAGAGGTTTTTCTTTGCTTCAGCATTAATCTGCAGTGTAAAAGACTGATGATACAGAAAATCCCACGTTGATATGAAGTTGCATTCAAAATTCATAAGCATTTGACCAAAGCACCACAAAGTCAGCTAGATAGTGTATGAATTTGGTATTTTTCATAGAGGTTGCATAAATATGAGCGAGGAAAAAAACCAACCTGGCTAATGTTTGTATTTTTTTGTTTTATTTTACAGATCTTAGCAGTCCTGAAGATATTAAATCAACAACAAGGTCTGCTGGCACGTTTTGAAGGTCATGTGTTGGAAACAGCTATACAGTAACCCTATGTGAAATTAATTGTGGTGTGAGACCTGCAGTGCATACTTCTCCGTGGCCGAATGGCTAACGACGTTGCGTTGTAAATCTTCGCCTCTCACCGCTGCGGGTTCAAATCCGAATGGGAGTTCGACTTGTAAATGAGGAAGTGTCGATTCTTACGGATGGTGGGAAGTACATTATTGGTTCCACCACAAACAAATTCGACCGTCATATATAACATTACATGTGTTAAAAATGACGTAAAACACCATACAAACAAATACACAAACAAACAAACAAAGCATACTTACGCTGCCATTGCGTTTGGATGCTGTGATTTCTATAGGACCATTTTTCTTATTTTATAGAAGACCGAACATGATCAAACTGACAAATTAACAACAGCCACATTTAACAATATATGTACACCGTCTCTACACCTAATGACGACGAGATATATATACAATTTACCTATTGTGAGAATTCAACCTCTATAGACACAGTATTAACCGCTTTAACCAGCCAGGCCAAACGTGGAATTTAGCAACTAATAATCTATTTTACGCATATTCAATCAAAGGTTCTTTAAAATAGTTAAATAAACCTATACTTTTAATCGACACACCGACATGATTATATAACATGAACTCCTGCCTAGAGTTTTTATAAACTGTTTTATTACAATGTTGCCGTTATTTGGCATGTTAGTTTCTTTAATGTTGTTTCTTTTAGTTTTAGGCACATAAGTTGTGCCAACTGAAAATTCTGTGAATTCAAATATTATCTCATATTTCAATAAATTCATTCTTTAGATTTAGGTTATGTGTGCTATTGTCGTGAAACATGACTTTCCATACTGCATGAAACGCAAACATTTAATTAGTGTATATTGCTTGTCATGTTATTGTATGTTGTTGTAATACAACCTGGAACGATTTTGATAGGTAGAGTTAAACCTGTAACACTACGCAAGTTTATTAACTGAAACTATTTTATTTATTACAAATTCACCCAGATCTTAATCATAAACTTATTATTTGTGACAGCTTATAGAAATAATGCACGTTATACAAAACATTGTTGTTGGTTTGTTAAAAAGTTGGCGTAAACTGCTATTTTGTAAAGAGGTAAAACACGAACTCTTTTATACGCAACGTTATGTGTGAGACGCGACATTACGACGTCACATATTTTATGACGTTTTGGCGCTAAAGTGTATCTGACGTCGTGGCGGTTCTATGTCCATCTGAATTACTTTTTACTAATTTGATTGCAATTTTATGTGATAAAAAGGATCTTAAACTCGTTCCAATTCCATATAAGATTTATGAAACTCGTTATGAATTATTTTTAATTTTAACTCGCCAAAAGGCTCGTTAAAATTAAAATAATTCATAACTCGTTTCATAAATCTTATATGAAATGGGAACTCGTTTAAGATCCTCTATATATACCCTGGTCCAAAACTTTGTTTACCGAGTGTAATCAATGTGTAAGGTGTACTGTGGGATGCCCTCGACCCGTCCTAGATCTTTTGACGAGGATAACAAAACAAAGTATTCTTATTACTAAATACAATATATAATATTAAAATATCGAGGTATACATCTTAATGCTGAATACATTCTTCATTAATCAATATTGCTTTGCGTCCCTTTGACATAAATATTGTTTTTAGTAGTTTTTAGCTCGACTATTCGAAGAATAAGAGAGCTTATGTAATCACCCCGGCGTCGGCGTCGGCGTTGGCGTCGGCGTCGGCGTCCCACATCAAATTTTGCGTGTAAGCTGTGTTTACAAGTCTATATCTCTTACAATTCTTACCCTAGCACAACCAAAATATGGCCATTAGCTTCCTTATAGCATTATCGTAAGAGCTGCTTAAGTAATTTTGGTTCCTGTAACCCCTGGGCTCCCATGGAACCCAAATTCTGATAGCCCTTAAAATATGTCTGTTTCACATCAAATTTTGCGTGTAAGCTGTGTTTACAGGTCTATATCTCTTACATTTCTTGTCCTAGCTGAACTAAATTTTGGAATTGGTTTCCTTATAGTATGTTGTAAAGGGTTGGATAAGTATTTTGTCTTCTGCAAATTCTGGGCTCCCATGGAAACCAAATTGTGATGGCTCATAAAATGTGCAATAAAGGCAGATTTAGGTTTGCATGTAAGCATATATATATCTATAATTTTGGCTTGGGATTTGTTATAGCATTATCCATCTTATTACTTCACCCATATTGGGGCATGGGCTCCCTCCTCCCCCACCCCCTACCCCCGCCCCCACTCCTGTCCACACCTTTCTTTTTTTTTTCTTCTTTTTTTTTTACATGTTTCTGTGTTGTTTTAGTCAATTCTTACACATATATGTTGCAACCCTCCCCGCCCCCCCCCCCCCCCCCCCCCCCCCTTGAAACTTTTTTTTACATATTTCTTTGTTGTTTTAGTCAATTCTTACACATATACGTTGCCCCCTCCACACTACCCCCCACCCAACCCACTCCCGCCTCTCACCCCCACTCCACCACTCCACCCCCCCTCATCCCACCCTCACTTGAAACTTTTTTTTTTTTTTACATATTTCTGTGTTGCTTCTGTCAATTTTTACACAAATATATTGCTTCCCCCCACCCCACCCCCACTTGAAAATCTATTTTTTTTTTTTACATATTTCTTTGTTGTTTTAGTCAATTTTTACACATATATGTTGCCCCCTCCCCGCCCCCAACCCACTCCCGCCTCTCCCCCCACACCCCACCCCCACGTGAAACTATATTATTTTTACATATTTCTGTGTTGCTTTTGTCAATTCTTACATATATATGTTGCCCCCCACCCCCACCCCCCCTCAACCCCCGCCTCTCACCCCCACCCGCACACTTGAATTATTTTATTTTTACATATTTCTTTGTTGTTTTAGTCAATTCTTACACATATATGTTGCCCTACCCACCCCTGCCTCTACCCCATCCCCACTCAAACTCGATTTTTTAATTATTTTTTTCTTCATATTTGTGTTGTTTTGGTGAATTATTACATAGCTTCTTACAGATATATATGTTGCCCTCACCACCCCCACTCCCCCCACCATCCACCCCCGGCTCTCTCCCACCCCCACCCCGCATCCAACTCAAAACTCGATTTTTTTATATATATATTTTTTTTACATATTTCTGTGTAGTTTTGGTCAATTCTTACACATAGTTATGTTGTGCTCCCAACCCCACCCCACATTGTTGTAGCCTTGTTTGCTGATGGTATGTACTAGCTATAAATTTATTATTCTCTGAAAAATCGAATAGTCGAGCTGCGCTGTTCTCCGACAGCTCTTGTTTCATACAGTGGTACAATAAGAATATTTACCCCTTGGATTGTTTAACATTATAAAATAGCAGCATAATCACTTTAGTTATTCAAAATCATGCTCAGGTGAACATATACTTGAATAATAAGTCTCTGTAATCCTTTAAATACCACACAATTAATACCTTACACAACAAAGGAAGCGTTCCGACCCAAACCATGTATTTAAATCCGTCTGAATTTTTTATTTTTATTTTCGTATTGAAGCAATATTAGTTTCTTTATTATATATAATGAAGCATCCACAACTCTCCCAAAATCGCCTCCAATCCATTTGAGGAAAACATTCCAACAGATGATGTTTGCATTGTTTAGGTTTAACTCCGAGTAACTTGCTAATTCAAATCCTTTACTTTTAATCTTACCATTGACTGAAACCAGGGACCTCAGAGTTCTGAGGGACGTCCGTGGCCGAGTGGTTAGAGTCTCTGACTTGAAATCACTTGCACCTATATTTGATTCATCATGGGCCTAGGAATATTTATGCGAGTAAGCTATTCAATTGGCTTGCGGAGCGTCGGTGGTTTTTCCCAGGTGTCCGCTCGTGAATAAAATTCCACCAATGGAAGCTGAAAAATCGCCATATGACCTTAGCTGTTGGTGCGACTATAAAATCCAATTAAATTCAATTTAGAATTGCTTAAAGTCCAGACTCTATTGTGCCCATCGCTTCAGGGTTACCTCGACGTGTTCGTTGGCGGACGGACTCTAAACCTTAGAACTACACACACACACACTTTAGAATTGCTTTCTTAGACAGTTAGCATCATTTTGTTTTTTTGTTCTTTTGGAAGTAACGTTGTATTAGATTTGTAGCCACCATTAACGATTGTTTACATATTTCCATTGCGAACAATTACTTAGAATATCTGTAAACCTCGTAACTGTATCTGTATACCAGGTATAATGCGAACCAAAGAAATATTAACCTTTTCATGTATAACGTTAAGGACTTTTAATTGTTGTGTTATTTAATTCTCGGGAATCATACCCGAATCTAAACTGTAATTGACATTTATACTGTTTATTGTCATAACGTAAGAAACAAGCATAAGTTATCTGTTCAGGTGCATGAACGTTTAGAAAGTTTCTCGAGAGCAATATTTTTTAAAGAAATTGTTAGTTTTGATTTTCAGTTATTTCTTAATTGCATAAACATACCCAATTTTAGAATAGCGATGATCAGATTAATTGTCTCATCTCACAACCTTGCTGCAGAGACTGGTAGGTGGCATAGACATAGAAGTATGATACAAGAACATTTATTTCAAAAAGAGTATGAGAGTGGACCTTTGGAAACGGCCGAACACGATAAATACGAAATATTGCAGTCTCGGTTTGATTTAGAAATATGCTTGCTACCCGGTTTAACATTAGCTATATGAGCTATTTTCCGACAATATACCATTAGAAGACAGAACATGTATAATTTGAAACAGAATTGAATAAATACTGAAAAGTGGATCCCTTGGAAGCAACAAACACAAACAAGAGATAAAAGTGGCAGATTTGGTTTTATTGAGTCTGTTCATGAAGGGTAATGAAAAGTGCGACACCTTCCACGCCTCCTAGCACCGGCTTAAGCGACATTCTACTTTAAAGCCACAAATATTGGGCTGGAAGGCGAATTTCATTCCATTCTAGTTTGCGATCTGTTTAAAGACATCCGCAAATATATATTAAGAAGTATTTTTGGAATCGACCGAGCATGTTCAAATTAAAATAACCTGTTTTACTCCAAAAATGAAAACATAGCTAATAATACAGTTTGCATATGTGTGTAGAGTAAATATGTTGCCTAATGGGCCAACCTGGCCTAATGGCATTTAGAAAATAAGAACGTCCCAAAACTTCCATATATGTAACAGCCGATTAAGTAGACAGACATTGATATTGTTTATGGACAAATAAATATTTAAACTAAATAGTAAATATACTACAAATTAGGTTATATAATATTTTAAGGCGTTTATAATAAACTGTCCCGTTTTTAATACCGAATAGTTTCATTTTCTAAAACCACTTTAATGTGTCTGCCTCAGTAGCTGTTATTATTATTATTATTATTATTTTTGCAATAATTCAATTCGAGAGGCACTGTGCCGATCGCAGTATAAAAGTAACCGAGTTCCGGTTTCTACACACTAAACATGACATTGTTTACATATCCTATCTTGTCTTGGAAATTATGTTTGTATGGCCGAACGCGACCGTTGCAAAAAAAAAAAGGCCTTACTTTTTTCAGTACAAAATCTGTGTTTTTTTAACTGCCATCTCACTCTCCCCTACCTGGTCAAACTTGAATAACCCTTTGACAGTGAAAACCAAAACGCCAGTGTTTCCTCTTCATATTTATTAACTTGGTGTATCAGTTGTTTTAGATAGGAATTGTACAACATTGCAATACATACCAAATATATTAAAATCAATTTTAATAAGTACACAAATTAGTCTTTTAAGTCAAAACAAACAGGTAAACTTTAAACAGCAAAATAATCTGACATACATGGAAGGATATATTTCCTACTTACCTACCCATCTGAAAGTTTGGGGAAACTAACATATTTTTAAGAGTGGCCGAAGAAATGCAAAGAAAGGAAGCCGCGTTTTAATCTGCTGATTAAAAAACGACTTTAATGACAAAGGCTTATTAAACATGAAAGCTTAGGCTACACTTAAAGATATTTAGTTTGCCCAAACCCGACCTTAGATTTTTCAGATGGGTATGTAGGTAGAAAAATTCTCATTTTATTTCTTCCATATTTGTGAATGCTGTCGTAACTTTGTACATACAATTCTTATCTAAAACAAATTAATAAAGATGAAGATGCATTAAACTAGGCTCCGTAGGGCCGTACCATTAAACTAGGCTCCGTAGGGCCGTACCATTAAACCTGCTATTTCATCTAAGACTATTAGCCTCGTCCGTCGGATGCGGACGAAAACCGGGCGATCCCGTGTATCGGTCTATCCTCCGAGCATGTTAAAGAATCATAGGAATCTATTCGATAATAAGAGTAGGGCAGGTTCCCGGATTCCTATGTATCCTTACCTTCTCTCTGGAGCGGCTCTAAATAACCTATACTGTGTTGATTAGCCGTTAAACAACATTCAATTCAATTCAATTCATATAAGACTATAATCAAAGCTCTTAAAGTGCTGAATGCGGCGGGGTTTGTGTAACGGACACACTCTTAATAAGATGAACCTGCCATGAACAACAAAGTGCAGGAAACATCAACAGAAATGAGGGAAAATAGCGCCATATGCGAGTTGTTCTTGCGTTCAGATCCGGAATGCCCCTCTACCTTTCTACTGATTTTCGCTGAAATATGAATATACGTTGAAGGCGGAAGTATTAACCGGTTTGGACCGGTAGGGGACTAATAAACTGAAGTGTTGCCATATTACGCCGCCATCATTACGTCGCCATCTTGTTACACAACTTAAACTTGCAATATGCGTGATTAACGTTCAGCTCGTCCAGCAATAGTAAGGTATAGAAAAATCTAACAAACGTTCAAATATATCCACCAAAATCCTGACCCTGCAGTTTCAGTAAATAGTGATGAAGGTACAAATTCCTCCACAGTTAGTACCCCGGGGCCTAACGCAGACACGCTTGATTTCTCGCATGGTCTGTCAATCATTCATTATAATGTACAAAGCATACGGACGAAACTTGATCTTCTTCAAACTGAATTGCATCAATTCGACATTCTCACTTTTTATGAGACTTGGCTTAATGACGAAGTGAAAAAGGAAGACCTGCAATTTCCATCATACCATAGTCGGGAGCGTAAAGACCGTTCCGCCGATAGTCACGGTGGGGGTAATGGCTTATGTTAAAGATAATTTGCATTACATCCGCAGGTTTGACTTAGAACCTATTAACTTAGAATGCCTATGGATTGAGCTAGTTCTAAATCATAAACGCATTCTTCTAGGTGTGTTTTACAGACCATCTAGTTCTAACTCAGCATATAGTGATATGATAGAAGAGTCGATGCATCTAGCAATTGACACAGGGGTTAAAGACATCATAGTTACTGGTGATTTTAATTTTAACATGTTAAGTCAACAAAAGTTCACGAAAAATTGACATGTTTTGTCAGCAATTTGGTATGGAACAGACTATAAACGATCCAACAAATTTGGTATGGAACAGATTATAAACGATCCGACCAATTTTACATAGTACTCTTCATCTCTGCTTGATCTTATGTTAATCAGTAACAAAGATAATTTGATAATGAGCGGAGTTGCCGATCCTTTTTCAAATCAGGATTTACGTTATCATTGTCAGATATATGGTATATTCAAATTTAAAAAAACAACAAAAGTATGCCGTTCATAAGGAATATTTGGAAATACGACCAAGGCGATTATGAGCTGTTACGTGCGAAAGCAAGATCGTTGGATTGGACAGAACTTGAAAACGGAGACATCGATGTATACGCTAAAAACGTGTCTGATAAAATTCTTTCATTAAGCGAATAGTGTATACCAAATAAAAATGTACGTATAAAACCATATGAACCACCATGGTTAAATGGTTTGATCAAGAGCAAAATAAGAGTAAGAAAACGTGCATATAGAAAAGCAAAATCTTCTAATCTTCAACACAACTGGGACAACTTTAAGCAAGTCCGGAATGAAGTAGTTGCATTAATACGTCAGTCAAAAGAGGCATACTACAACACTCTTACCGAAAAGCTTAAATCATCTTCTTAGTCTTCTAAGGACTGGTGGAAAACACTTAAAAGGTTCATATCATCAAATGAAAAACAGTCTATCTCAAACCTTTTTGAAAACAACTCCATTGTTCCCGACGAATCTGATAAAACCAATTTACTAAACGACTACGTCAAAAGCCAGACTGTCCTTAACGACACTAACACTGAACCCCCTTATGTGCATCCAAACGTTGCAGATCACACTCTAAATACCATCCATATGAAGTTACTTCAGTTTTGAAGTCCCTTCCTGTAGGAAAAGCCGCTGGTGCCGCTGGTCCAGACCAGATTAACAACATAGTCCTTCGTGAGTTAGCAAATAAATTTGCTCCTCATCTTTGTCGTCTGTTTAATTTGTCTATTTCGCAGGGTAAAAATATCGATTTTAAGCAATATTGTCAAAGTGTTAGAGAGACTAATCTTCAAAAACATAATTTTCATTTTCTTTGTGATAATAATTTCCTTACAAACTTGCAGTCCGGAATTATCCAAGGTAATCCTCAATTAATCAACTGACATTTTTGTATAACACTTTCTGTAAAGCGCTCGACGCTGGGAAAGAAGTTAGAGCTATGTTCTTCGATATAAGTAAGGCGTTTGATCGAGTATGGCACAAAGGGCTCCTAGTTAAACCGAACGCGGCAGGAATTTCAGCTGATCTTTTATTTTGGTTCACCAATTACCTTGAAACCCGTATTCAATGTGTTGTTATTCCCGGTGCTAAGTCTAATTGGAGTCAATGCTGGAGTCCCACAATATACAAGGCTCTATTCTTGGCCCTCTTCTTTTTCTAATTTATATAAATGACATTGTTTCTGAGATTCATTCCAATATACGGTTTTTTGCTGACGATACTAGTCTTTATATTATTGTCGATGAAATTGATGTTGCAGCTAATATCCTCCATTCGGACATTGCAAAGATAACCGACTGGTCAAATAAATGGCTTGTCACTTTTAATCCGTCCAAAACAGAATCTCTTCTGTTATCCCGCAAACTTCGTAAACCTACACACACCCCTATATAAATGGTTAACCAAAATATTTCAGAAGTGAGTGCCATAAACACCTAGGTATCAATCTTTCAACTGCTACAAATGGTTAACCAAAACATTTCAGAAGTTCAGTGCCATAAACACCTAGGTATCATTCTTTCAAATGACTGTAGCTGGCACTCGCAAATTGAGTATATAAAAATAAAGCATGGAGTAGAATTAATATTACGAGAAAACGGAAAACTAAAACACCATTGGAATACGGGGCTGTACTATGGGATAACTGCACCAATTACGAAAAGATAGAACTTGACAAAATTCAAAAATGAACCAGCCAGAATAACGACAGGTACTACCAACTTGGTATCACTTGATCGTTTAAAAAAATAAACAGGATGGGAAACTTTACAGACTTAATCATCAACTTATTCTGTTTTATTAAATGGTTCACTCCCTAACGCCTTTGTATTTATAGTCTCTGCTACCACCCTTAGCAGGAGACGCGTCGCGATATCATCTAAGAAATAAAAATAATCTTCAGACAGTAAATGCTCGAACTAAACTTTATAGAGAATCATTCCTACCAACTACTATTCGCGAGTGGAACTCTTTACCTCAAGATATTAGATACACAGATTCCATTCATTTATGAATCGCAATATCATACAACCGTCCAAATACTTTTACGTTGGAAATAGAAAAGCAATAGAAAAGAACAAATTCGACAACCCGTTTACGTACCAACTGTAGTTCATTGAACCTCTATCTGTTTCAGAAAATATAATCGCATCCCCGTTATGTGATCACGTTTTCCTTCACCATCTATCATCATATTTCTTTAATCTCTTCTTTTATGTTTTTTCTTTTCTTTTTAAGTTGTTTAAGCAAATATTAACTGAAAACCAATGTGACACTGAATAAGTATAATAATTCTACCAATTGGTTCATATCTATGCATGCTCCGTAGCTATTAATACATACTTGACTTGTAAACACGTTTTCCAGGGAGATGAACATTGTGTTTTCTTTCGTTCCAATCCTTTACTTAATATAAGTACTGTTAAATGTATTTATGCACGAATTCGAAATAAAATATGTTTAAACCAAGCGTTCAAAAGAATGTCATACGGTTGCAATATTTACCCAAACTATCTTCGAGTAACAATACATGCCCTTCAATAACTGTACATTTCTGTGTTGTTGTTTTTCAATCTCTTTAGCATCAATGACGTCAGAATCCTCGCTACTATTTATGCAGATCAGTAATTCGCCATAAAAATAGTTTTCAAAAATTCGTATAAATATAATATGTTATATTTTGCTCTTTTTTTCCCCAAAGAACTTTGATATATTGTCATTTGAAATATTATTGTTTCCTATTACATATCTAGCTCGTCTTAGTTTAAGTCAGTTCTTCTCATTACATTCAGTTCATGCAAACCCGGAGGCACTATTTATCTACGCGGAGGCATATACTGTGAATGCTGTTCGGCTGCCACTTACGTGCTATTTTGAGCTTAGAAATCTGGCCAGCCTTCAGTTTGTGGTATACGATTCTGTGGAGTTTTCTCCCCGCCGCAATAATATAAATAACTGCCGACAATGCCGACGGTTACCATACATTTGCAGAATTTTCCATTAAGGTTTGCAATTTTCAAGAAACCACAATAAAATAAATATGTTTGTGTGTTCAAATGCCTTTTTTTATGATTTGTAAACCTTCTCGCCTCCCACCACTGCGGGTTCGAATACCACTGGGATCTCAACTTGTAAGTGAGGAAGTGTCGATTCTTACAGATGGAGGGAGGTGTACATTACTGGTTTTACCCAGGAAACGTGGGTGGTCTGCCTCCACCACAGAAAAAACGACCGTCATATAATAACCTTACATGTGTTGAAAATGACGTAAAACACCATACAAACAAACACATTTTTTTATGATTAATGAAATATTTTTACTTAGTGTTACATATCAACGAAATGTCGTATATAACTTTTTTTTCCGTATATATATAACTTGCATATTTTAAGAAACTCTATATACAAATTATAAACGGTTTTAACCAACCAGGACAAACCCCAAAACTGGAGCATAGAATTAGGAGTTACCAATCCATAGTTCATTTTACGCTTATTCAATCACGGGTATTTACTACTATTACTACTACTACTACTACTACTACTTCTAATACTACTGCTACTACTACTACTACTACTATTACTACTACTACTACTACTACTACTACTACTACTACTACATCTACTACTACTACTACTACTACCACTACTACTTATACTTCTATTACTACTACTACTACTACTACTACTACTACTACTACTTCTACTACTACTCCTATTACCACTACCACTACCAATAATAATAATAATAATAATAATAATAATAATAATAATATTAATAATAATAATAATAATAATAATAATAAAATGCAATCAAAACTTATTGTAAACACTGAACAAATCTAAAAAAAGTAACTGTTAATTTCTTTAAACATAGCGTCTGTATTAATAATGACAGAAATACGCCATTTACTAAAAGCAAAATAATTAGTAAGATTATTGTCAATACAAAATAATGAAGAATATATATGACATTGAACTATATGTATCCCACAGTGAAATATAGGTATCCCATAGACATGATGTTTATATACCACATACCTGTTTTTATATATTTCTTTTTAGAGTTGTCCGTATTTAATTTGACCATAAAAGTTATATCCAGTTAATTCGATGGGTAACGTACTTCTGTGTAACTTATTTGTAAAACTGTTTGCACCCAGCGTTTAAGTTTCTTCCGAATTAAAATCTATCCGATTATATACTGATATAGGTTAAACTCGGTCAGTAAAATAATCTGCTTCTGTATTATGCATATATATATAATAATACAAAATACATTGCATACAGCAATACCCGATTACATCATCTAGTTGTAAGCAGGGTTTTTATATTATTGAACAAAATTCGTAATTACTAACTTTTGTATCTTAACTAACGTACTTATTTTAAATATGTTTTAGAATAGTTGTGTGATATAGCACGCTTTTCTTGTGGCCACCCCAGTCACAAAAATATTAAATAGTACGCCTTTCAACGGTGAAAGGCTCGGCCACTTTTGCAACAACAAACCAAAGATTCCCACGAACTTTCCTGTTTCCGTTTTCGAATTGGAAAGGCCCTTTAGTATGGAACACCTTACGTATACACCCCCCCCCCCCCCCCCACACTCCCACCCCCACGTAGTACTTAATATTTGTTTATTTATTTGTTTATTTATTTATTTACTTTTGCATTTTACCTCCACCCCACCCGCTTCCCTTAAACTAGCTTTCAACGTTTGAACGAGCTACATTTAGTAAGAATCTATACAAATACAAAAATAAATTTAAAAAAATTGATACAGGAACAATTCACACCGTCTGTGTCGTTTCTTGGTTGTTGTTTTTTCTGTTTGCAGTGTGGCAGTAAACTTAAAGGTGAATGTACATATACGGCCCCAGTCAGGGTATAATGCAATTTAAATAGACTATTCTACTCATTTGTTTCTGTACAGAATTATATTAAAATGTGCACAACTTTTAAAACCGATTCATCAAATGCATACTATACGCCACAAAGTAATAATACTGAATTGCAACTGCTCTCGTATTCTACATCTAACTATGTAATCCTAGCCTCACTCCTCCCGAACCGGCTACTTCTTCTACCTACATCTCACGTACCTCTACCACGTTTTATAACATCATATTGTGTGTACTATGCCTCATGTTTTTATTTCATGTATTTCATATATGTTGTAACCTGAGTGAAACAATAAAGATTATACTATGATTATGTTATGATTGTAACAAAATGAGTGCATATTTACTTAGAGCTTTTAATTGTGTTTGTCGGGGCCTCATTTTCCCTGATTTTTAATAGGAATTTTGATAGATTTTTGCCAAGCGCATCACTTTTAATCGATGCCTATATCTATTAAATGATCTTTTACTAGATTCAGTCTATTGATAAGGAATAAGTTGTTTTGGCGTTTATTTCATCAAAATCCACCAACTATTAAGAAAGTTATGATTTTACAAGCTGTGTATTATGAGTAAATTTGCCAGTATTTACCAGTACGGGCCTAATAATTGTATAGAATTCTTATTACGACACTACGTGCAGTCCGAGCAGTCCGAGTAACATGACATTTGCATGGATGGCGTGTTTTACCAGGTATCCGTGTAGAGACAGTATATATGGGTGTCGAAATCGTAAGAACTTGTCACAGGATCGCAAGCCATTATCCAGAGTAGTCAGTGGCCAGTATTATTACGCCAGAATAGTCAGTGGCCAGTATTATTACGCCAGAATAGTCATTATTACGCCAGAATAGTCAGTGGCCAGTATTATTACGGCAAACGGTAAGTCGAACCTATTTTATTTGTTGTAAATTGTTGTAAATTGTTGTCGTATTTAAATTGTTCTGAAGTAAATATATGCCGGTAAAAGCCGTAGATAGTTAGCAGGATATTGTATTTAATTCGTGTACGTTTTCAAACGTCAGAATATTTTAGCAAGTATTGTCTGATAAGATTCTCGGGGCATATATTTACATTGTTGATAATGCCAGTTGTTCGGTAGGTAGTAAACGGAATACGCGAGTCAGAGTGTAGGTACTTTTCTACGGAGGAGTCTAACTGTCATTACATTATTGCATAAGCGGTTATTGTTTATTGTGCAGTATAATCTCTTTGAGGTTGGTTTTCATATTGTCATTATTATTCAATCACTCTGAGGTCGATGTACCATTATAGCCTATAATGTGTTAACGGGATGTAAAACCAATTATTCATTCAGTCTATGGTTGAATCATTATGTTGTAAGTTTTGCGTTACATTTAGGAATGTGAGATTTCATTGTCTATGAATTACATCTGTAATTGTTTCACGTTTTGTTAAAGTTTAGCCTAATGTATATTCGAAGAAGGTTTATAATTCGGGTTTATTCATTCTGAATAAAGATTGCTTTGCAATCAGTATTAGGTATGGTGATACCTTAGCGCAATTATAAAATACATGTTATAATAACATTGTAAGACTGGGTATATGTGCTGTAGACGTATACGCTAGGAGCGTACGCATACGCTAGGGGCGTAGACAGGCATGTAGAGCGTATCGTCGGGAGCGTGGTCTACGAGGTCGTCGGTTGGGAACGCAGTCATAGGACGCGGGAACGACATCATTCGCCATTTGGGCGACAGACCAGACGGTAGCCACGGAGACGCTAGGCAAGAGGGCCTGGTTACGCAGATAACGTCACCGGATGTGTAATACCGGGACTTGGGCCATCGCCGGAGAGGATCGTGCGAGTGGGCGACGCGTGGGTATTACGTCATCGGAAGTATACCGGGACGAAGAGCAACCGCTAAGGACGGGATGCAATACAACGCGGGAGTGAAGTGTTAGTGCCGGGAACTGTACCGGAAGGACTCAGCTAGATATAGCTTTGAGAGATAAGATAGCGTGTGATATAGTATAGATATATCATAAATACAGATATCATATATTCAGTCTGATTAAAACCGAACAGTTAATCTAATGCAGTGACCATCCTTTTAAACATGATTTAAAACTTTGATTTTTCAACTTCTACATTTGTATTCATTTGTATATATATTCATCTTGTTGTAAATAAATTTGTAAATTTTTTTAGTCTTGATTCTCCCTTGGTGAGTTGTCTCCACTTGGTCCATCTTGTTACAATGATAAGCATTTTGTTTTGACCCATAGTTTGTAAAAAAAATATTTTTTGTTTAAATTGTTACAACTTTTGAGAGTTACGCTCCTTTTATATGAACACATGAAATTTGCTGATAAAACACATAACATGAATCGAAGCCCGCTTAAAGATATAAACTTCTTAAAATTGGTATGAAATAAAAAAAATAAAAAAAAAATAAAAAATTACCCATTCATTGCAGATTCTCCGTTTATAAGAAAATGAAACATGGATAATCCTAAAGTAACTCCCTTTTAATTGAATATCATTTGAAATTCAAGTAACTGTAATTCAGCGGTAACATTAAATATTTCTAAAAAAATAATTGCAAACGCATTTGTAGTGGTAATGCTAATAAAACATGTCAAAATAATTTTAGCTGGCATATTTTAGAATAGGAATATCGAAAGCTGTGTGGGACCGCATATAGTCCCCTTCGCACAGCTACCCCGGGAGCTCTGTGCCTACGTATAGACGGGAGCCATATGCCTACGTATAGACGGGAGCCCTATGCCTGCGTATAGACGGGAGCTCTATGCCTACGTATACAGCTACTTGTGGAGTTCTATGCGAAGGGGCTCTATGCGGGAAACAGGATTTTTACTATTTCGCAAACTTGAATAGCGAAGCTCTATTCGAACGGTAGGCATAGCCAAACCGCACACAGCGCCAACACTGATAATGAAGGGTACACTAAATCGGATCTGCAGTTCTTTTCTTTCATTGTCGGAACTATAAGAAGAAGAATTATATGAAAATGCGTTGGCATTTTACCCATTGTTTACAAATGCTGCACTGGTGTCAATTTTTTTTAATGAATCACTTATTTACATGAATTCACCTTTTCAGTACAAGTGTACATACGAAAACTACGCGAACTATGGATTTTGATTGAAAACGGTATACCAACGGAAGAAATCTATGGCAAGCGGAATTATATATTTAAACTAGAGAGATATCTATCTCTCAAAGGTAGAGAGATATTTCTCAAACAAACAAGATATCTCTAAGTCTGTAAGTTACAGAGATATCTTGTTTTTCAATAAATACTCATTCCGCTATTCATAGAAATCAATTGTAACCTTACTTTTTCGCGCGTGCTAAACTACTTCAAAACGGGTCGAACGGGTGACCGCCCGATTCACCACTGATCCCCGAGGCGCTCTCAGTAGGACAGGTCCGTACCCGGCGCGCAGTCTCGACAGTGATGTGCAAAGTACAAAAGGTTCAGTTGAATTGCGTTTATATTTACTGAGACATGATAATTCTTGCACGTTTATAGGTTTGAGAAGGATACAACCCTGTATTTACAGAGTTAGGGTTCTTCGCCTATCGATGTCACTAGCTATGTCACTACAAACATTCAGTCATCTGCTGTAAGTTTCAAGTGATTGTCTTTAACAGTTACAAAGACATGAGATGTAGTACTACGGGACGTACGGGCGTACGGACAGACGAAAGGGCGGACATGATAAATCCATATGCACCCCTATATACCCAGTTATATAAGCGGTATAATTTATTTCTAAGGAAACACATCGACTTGAAAGTTTTAAAATGTGTTAGAGCAGATGATATACACTCGTTATTTTTAACCATATCTCTAATCAAGCGCGAAACACACAAATATTGAGAATATTATTGACATATTCTTAGGTGGATACTCAGGAATTTTGATTAAGAAAAAATAAGTTTCGAATTAAAAGACCTAAACTCGGCTCTATATAAATTCACACCCGTAATTAAATATTGGCCAACGAAAATGCATACTAATACATGCACATTAACTCGAACGTGATTATTAAATCCTGCCCAACAAAGAGAGGCCCGTATCCAGAGTGAGTGTTATTGAATCTCGTAGTTTTAGAGAACTGATTTGACTTTTTACAGCTCTTTGAACATTTCATTGTTAAAAAACTGTTTCAGAAAAACTCGTGAAGGACGCATAGCAGATCTGGCAAACAAAATATGTTAAATACTTTACTGTTTAACATCAAATAACACACTCGCAACTATCAAGCCGATTTAGATAGATTAAAAGTTATTACTTTATAAAACTGGAAAGTACAGACTGTCGGTATTTGTCCAATTGCTGGGACATACAGCGGTTACTGTCCATCTGTACAGGAGCTGCGGTGACCGAGTGGTCTTCATACTTGCCTCTCGATCCAGCTATCCCGGGTTCGATTCCCAGGAGCTGCGGTGGCCGAGTGGTCTTCATACTTGCCTCTCGATCCAGCTATCCCGGGTTCGATTCACAGGAGCTGCGGTGGCCGAGTGGTCTTCATACTTGCCTCTCGATCCAGCTATCCGGGGTTCGATTCCCAGTGGGTTTACGTCTCGGATTCTTCAAACGCACTCACCAAACCTTATTTGGACAAGGCACTTTGAAAGTATGCCGTCCTATGGAGGGGCTGTAAAGCCGCCGGTCCCATATACAGGGAGAGCCATACCTTCTGTGTCCATCAGTGATTCAAAAAGCCCGTAAACCATGTTTGCCCTGATAATTAGAATTGATTGTATACAGTACCAGGAAGAAGAAAGATACACGCAACTTAAAATGTGGCGGTTTATTATTAAAAAAAACAACATTTTTTATTTTTTTATGGAAACAAATACTTAGAATTTTAAAAGTAAAATCAATTTGTATTACATAATGAACAAACTACCAATCCTGATCTTGTTTCATATCCTGTCTGTTCGGGCCTCTATCTTGTTTCATATACTGTCTGTTCTGGCCACTATTTGCAATCCGTAAACTTAATGATATTAACCTTATTCTGAGGCTACTTCGTGCGTTTGAATGAATAACTGCAGTGTCAAAGTAACCTTAAGTTTAGATCTTTAAATAAAGCCATAGATCTTTAAATAAAGCCATACGCTATGGAACAGTCTATGAAACATGTAATAGACAGAGTATGGTCTCATCTAAACATCGAGATGCGTGTAGCCCATCGAGGTGTTTAAACCAACCAACGAGATGAGACCATACTCTATTTGTTATGTATAGCATGTCCTTTTCAGCAGTCAGTCATACTCTAACGTTCAATAACTACAATACACCATTTATTCGTGGGGTGGATCGCTTGTCCATAGGAGAAACCTCAGCAACAAAACACAACATATATGGATTGCTTTCGGATATTTAAACGACACAATATGGCCACACTTAGGGAAAATTATGATTTTTAGTAAGGGTAACCCATCACGAAATAAAATATTTAAAATCGGCGAAGATGTAGTAGAGATAGTCAATGAATATAAATACCTAGGAATCTTTTTCTCTAAAAGTGGATCGTTTAATCATACCAAGAAATATCTAGCAGAACAGGCTAACAAAGCTCTTTTCGCATTATTAAGAAAAATATCACTACCATACGAAATACAACTTGACCCTTTTGACAAAACAATAAAACCGATCTTGATATATGGTTGTGAAATATGGGGATTTGGAAATATTGATGTCCTAAGAGAATTCAGCTCAAATTCTATAAATACATTTTTAATCTGAAAAAATCTACTCCCTCTTATATGATATATGGAGAGATTGGCACAACACCTTTATATGTAGATGTTAAAAATAGAGTTGTAGCATTCTGGTCAAAGCTTATAGATAATATAAATGGCAATGACAGAAATAAATTATCATCCAGCATTTATTTATTAATGTTTAATTTTTACTACTCAAACAAGGTCAAATCGGGGTGGATGGACAATATTAAAAATATATTATGTAATTCTGGCTACTCCGGAATTTGGTACAGCCAGTCTTTTACCAATTCTAAATGGCTAATTAAAGCTTCATATCAGCAACTAAAAGATACCTTTATCCAAAGTTGGCTATCTGATATAGAAAGAACGTCAAATACTAACATATATTTATAAACTGTTTAAAACAGAATTTAAACAAAGTAAATATATACAATTACTACCCACTTATTTGTGTAAAAAACTAATGGCATTTCGAACAGAAATCACCAGTTACCCATTGAAACTGGAAGATGGAGAGGTATACCTTCACATCAAAGGCAATGTAACCAATGTAATGACATAGGAGATGAGTTTCACTATCTTTTAGTATGCCCTCAATTCACTGATATACATTCGCAATTTCAAAATGCTAACTGGGAAGGGTTTAATCTAATGTTGGTAGAACTTGTTACCCAACCCATTTGTCATTATAATATGTCTATCGTATATATGTTTATATTTGCTCTGTTTGTAAAATATTGGCAATAAAATATGTTTAAATCATTCACTGATCAAGGAAAAAAAGTACATTAAACCATTCTATTATAACCGCCCAAATATCTTAAAATTTACAGCATTATTATCGCAAGAAAGTTATTCTGAAATGAGAAAACTTAGTTTATTCGTGGATAAAATTATGAAAATCATAAAGGTTCAATAGCAAAATGCATTATAAAACATAACATTGAAAGTCTGTGCTTTTTTTTTTAACCACTAAAATTTAAACTCGTTTGTGTTTAATTGTTATTTTGATTAAATCCACGCAATTTAAACTATTTAAAGTTATTTGCACGACCAAACGCACTACTACTTTTCGTTTCGGTAATACGGCGTTCCATTGGTCGACAATTGACAATATTAACGAAATCACAAATCAAAACATGCTCTATATTTCGTTTCGGTAGGGCTGCAGAATTTGTTGCCGTTAAAACTATGAATGTACTCATATTTAGCTGATGTAGAGTTTCTGTTACAATCTGAAAATAATAATATGTATATGTTCATACATAACATATATATTGAGTAATTACTTTAACATGTTAGATTAGTATATATAGACAGGAATATCATATCATGTCAGCCACCACCTATACCATTGTTTTCAAATATATTAGCATTAGTATTATCGTTATTATTATTATTATTATTATTATTAATAATAACTGCAATGTGTAAGTAGTATACTTATACATTGAATAGACATCTACCCACTTCATTGCTAGATAGTTTGTATATATATATATATATAGTCGTTTTCTGATGTATACATGTTTTTGTTTTTCCAATGTGATGACTTGTCGCCATTCATATGTAAATGTATTTTGTAACATGTTGCTTATGCTGTTCATATATGTGAACCTAAGTGAAATAAAGAAGTTGAAGTTGAAGGAATCCGCTTAACGCAATATCGCCAAGATCCGGATTACTGAAAGCGTATTAAAAACCTTCTTTTGAAAGATTAGTCTTTTGGGGATTTAAAATTAAACGTTCTATAACAATACATCGTTCTATAACAATACATCGTACTGCTCTAATACCATTGTATGTGTTCATGTGTAGGCTCGATACTTATTATATTACTGGTCGTCTGTCCGTCAAACGTGTCCTTGTTGTCGCTATTCTTCCAAAATCACAGGCTGTATTTTCGTCAAATTTCTCCCAATGTCTTACATGTGTTGAAAATGACGTAGAACATCATACAAACTCATTGTCTCAATATGGTTATATATGAAAGCAGCGACACTGGACATATAACGACATAAACAAGAGCTGTCGTATGAGTCATTTTCAAAAAATGGAGAGATAGCTGTACGAGTCAATTTTCTCTTTTCAGCTAGTTTAAATTACTTCTTTTTCTTGTTTGATTTATATAGGAATATATAATATACACATTCAAAGAAAACAAAAAACAATAACAGTTCATGAATTGTATATGGTACTGAACATATAAAATCTACAGATCTTTCGTTGTTCCACGATGGTGGTACACATTGCGTGCATTAATCTTTAATGAAAGAATGTGGTATATTTCTGGTTTACTAGTTCAGTTTACATATATATAATAAAAAAAATTGCCGTCTGTAAATGTTCATGAAAAGTTACCAATTTATATGCTGTCCCGCGGATGTAACTTGTATATACAATGAAATACGAGTAATCTCCCTTTAGTTATTCAAGCAAATAACGAACCTCCCACAGTTTTAACTTCCAGTGTAAAAATGACGGAGTGTTTTTTTAGTGTGTTTTTTTTAAGTATGTAAAAAAGCTTATGTGATTGTCTTTACGTATTCGTTTGTCATGTCTTCGAGGTTACCAGTATAATATTAAAAACATTAAACTGTACAAACAATTGTTTTGTAATTATAATGTCGTCTGCAAGATTAATCAATGCCTCGTGGAACATTTGTTAATATATTTGTTTGTTTCGTAGAAATTGTCATTGATGTTACTGTTTTTGGAGTTACCAACAATTTAGTAACAGCATATACATCATGTTGTAACAGCAAATACATAGTATTGTTAATACTGAATCAAATTAATTTTACAGAAAATTATGTAACGTTTAATAAAGTTAATCAATATTGTTATTGGAGAAAAAAAATGACGGAATTTGTCACTTTTAACAATGATAAAGAGACAACTATCCCAGTATTTAATGATGTAAACACAGTAATGTATGAGTCACATTAGTGTGATATTTTACTTTATACTTTGATTTTCACCGTTTAAATTTATCAAACAAGTTCGGTAACATCACAGACACATGGCAAGGGTTGTTTCTGCTTGTCGTGCCCTGAATGGTTTGTTCTCTTGTTGCTCTGGCTTCTGCCAAGTCACTGAGTACCTTCTTTATGGCTTTCTAGGCTATTGTTTTTTTGTATTTATATATACAAGAGCATCTGTGTGTTTTACTTATATTGCATCTGTGTTTTACTTATATTGCCTATTAATGCTGCTTTGTTGGTTATAGAATAGTTCATGGCGGGGATTTCTTTATTTACACTGTCCCGTTTTATTGGGATGAAGTAGGGTAAGTGTGAGGTTTGGTGGACCATAGAACCTGGTTTAAACCCCCAGCGGCCTTTTTTGCCACTGACCGTTCCAAGGCGGTAGCCCTATTGTCAACTCGTTTGTGTTTGCGATGTCTTATTTGGCCTTTTATTCATCTTTAAAGTTGTTCTTTGTTTCTGTGTGTGTTTGCGGTTGACTGTCGTCCTTGAATGCTACTTTTCCTGTTCGATTTGTATATCTATATTATATAGTAATATAACATTTATTTGAAAGCGCTGTGTTTGCATCGTTTACGTTTTGAATGCCCACATCCTCGTTTATGCTGTTATTATAATAAAATTTAGTTTGACGCATATTCATTTTACAGTTTTGTACCAAGCCTGATCTCTTCATTTTATGAAAATAACCCATGACAGCAACGCACGCCTATAAAATACTAGTACGTTATGAGCAAAGTTTGAAGACAGCTAAAAGGAAACGTTGACAAAAAAAACTTTAAATTCTGAAGGTAAAATCTTACACTCCAACAATCTTGTGTGGCCTTTTCGAAGAAAAACGCGATACAAACATTTCACTACCGTTCATGAACAGTCTCAGTCAAACCGAGACTGCAATATTTCGTATGTGTCGTGCTCGGCCGTTTTTAAAGGTCCACTCTCATACTCTTTTAGTACATCATCTTGCTTCTTGCGCTCGTCCTTCCGTACGGCGACACAAGGACTGAACATATGCTGACATAGTCCCACTACCAATACATCGAGTTCACACTCAATGTCATCTTCTGGGTTCAAAGATCATTTTTGTTAAGAAACCTTAACATTGGTATATATATATATATATAGATGGGGGAAAAAACATTTATACAGTGCTACAGTTTATAACAAGAGGTCAATGACCTTGAAGCTCTACTGATTGATTTTGATTTCAGGAAGTAGTCGCTACAGACTTGTTTTTTGAAAATCTATTTTTAACCGTGGCGGCCATCTTGAATTTCCGGCCGACCTGAAATTTTGCTAGGATCAACAAAGATGGCCGCTGGTAGCCATGTTTAACGTCAAATCAAAACGATTTTCCACAAGGACCAACATCATGTCATACTGATCATTTTAGAAAAAGTCCCATATCAATATCTCTTATAGTTTTGAAGAAGTAGTCGCTACAAACTTATTTATTTTAAATCTATTTTTAGCTGTGGCGGCCATCTTGAATTTCCGGCCGACCTGAAATTTTTCTAGGATCAACTAGACATCAAGAGCAACATTCCTGTGAAGTTTCATGAACATCCGTCAAGTAGTTTCAGAGGAGTAGTCGCTACAAGTTTTTACTATATAACTCTATGTAACCAAAGATGGCCACTGGCAGCCATGTTTAACGTCGAATCAAAATAATTTTCCACAACGATCAACATCTTGTCATGCTGATCATTTTAGAAAAAGACCCATATCAATATCACTTATAGTTTTCAAGAAGTAGTCGCTACAAACTTATTTTTTAAAAATCTATTTTTAGCTGTGACGGCCATCTTGAATTTCTGGCAGATCTGAACTTTTGCTAGGATCAATTAGACATCAAGAGCAACATTCCTATTAAGTTTCATGACAATCCGTCAAGTAGTTTCAGAGGAGTAGTCGCTACAAGTTTTTACTATATAACTCTATGTAAACAAAGATGGCCGCTGGCAGCCATGTTTAACGTTGAATCAAAACGATTTTTGACAAGGATCAACATCATGTCATGCTGATTATTTTAGAAAAAGTCCCATATCAATATCACTTATAGTTTTCAAGAAGTAGTCGCTACAAACTTGTATTTTAAAACTCTATTTTTAGCTTTGGCGGCCATCTTTGATTTCACATCAACATGAATTTGTGCTAGGATCAACTAGACTTTATGGGCAACATTTCTGTAAAGTTTCATGAATATCCATCCAGTAGTTTCAGAGGAGTTGTCGCTACAAATAAAAGTTTACGGACAGACAGACAGACGGACAGACGGACGACGGACGCCGCACCACGGCATAAGCTCTGCTGATCTCTGATCAGTAGAGCTAAAAACCCAAGCGCTTTCGGCTTGACGGCTTGATCAGGGGTACACAAAACGAAAATAACAAATACGAAAATACTAATAATAGAACATTGCTGGTTGGATGAAAGTAAAATTGTACGCTGACATTTCTTTCATCCAACCAGCAATGTTCTATTATTAGTATTTTTGTTACTTCCCTTGATCAAAATATCTCCATTTATTTTATTTTATTTTGTTTAGCCTTACTCATTGTTTTTATTAGCTTTGGAGTTGCTTTGTGCTTTATCCTGCAGCATCGATTTTAGATTTTGAGGTAGGGTTTGTGTTATCTTTTTCACATTTATACTCTCTCTTCATGGCTAAATGTCAGGGTACAGTTTTACCCTCATCCAACCAGATATGTTCTTTTATTAGTATCACATTTGGCTCCAGAGTGTCTATTCAAAGGAACCAGTTTCTGCAACACTGCCAAACGATGTTTTTTTAAAGAGTTTTATTTAAACTGCCGTGTATTTTAGTGTTTTTTTGTATTTGTTATTTTCGTGTTTGTGTACCCCTGATGAAGGCGTAAAGCCGAAAGCGCTTGGGTTTTTATAAACTGTAGCACTGTATAAATGTTTTTTCCCCATCTATTAATTTGTTCCAACATTTTCGTATCCCCTCGGGGATCCAGTGCTTTTTGAAAGGTATTTTGTAGATGTATGTATTTTCTCACCTTTATATATATATATATATATATAATATATATACATATTTATTCTTCATTAAACTTTCGATATACTTGTCAAACGACAACATCAATCTACAGTGGTCACGCCATACTCTAGTCTCTGGGTTGATAAGCCATTTATGGTCACGAAAACTTAGCATTTAAACTTTTGTTTTGTTTTCTGTCAGACTGTGGATATAAAAGAAATATGAAAGGAGAAATTTGAAATTCACCGAACACGATACACATTATAAAAAATACACCATTCTCGTTTTGATTGAGACTGTTCATGAACGGTAGTGAAAAATGCTTGCTACCTTTCACGCCCTCTCGCCCGGGATGATATATTCTTGCATGGCGGACAAGGATTTCTTGCATACCGGAAAACAATATCCGTAATTTTACCGGGGCTAGATATTTCCACCTCACCCTAGGGTCAAGATAAAATTCACGCGCAAACCAACATCCGGTATGCAGGAAAACATGCAAAACATTAGTAGCTGGTGTAACAGCTGGTGTCTCTGATATGCAAGAAAAATAATCTATCATAGGTATTCTGTTCAGATAGGGAATTTCGACCCTCAGTATAAGTATTTTAATCGGAAACTCGGCAGGGCCTCGGTTCAGATAAAAACACTTGTACCTCGAGTTGGAATTTCCTATCTTCACCGGATACCCATGAAAGATTCTTATATTATAACGAAACAAGCATAATTATGCATTATCGATGGCGCGGATGACAGTATTGCTTGGTCTAGATGTAGGATGGTAACCGTAGAACCCGGGTAAAACCCACGTGTCCTAGCAGGCGAGTCCCACCGTACTTACAATGCCGAGACGGGGAATCGAACCCGAATTACATTGGTCAGAACCTACAATATAATAACAAAGAAAAGTTGAGAATTTCAAATTGTATTCAATATAGTTTATACACCGAAAGCAGATTTAGTCAAAACTATGCTATATGAACAAATCTTTAAATTAGTACCCGTCTTCTTGTAAACAGCATATTTTTAAATAAACTGTTTCGGATTTTCGCCAAATTTAACTTAAAGGTTGTTTCAATGACCTCGAACGAGTACAACAAGGAGCAAAATCGACTCTCGCGTGTCGGAGTAAATTATTCTGATTATTATTCTGATTATTGAAGAACATTAAGAAACGAATTTTGGTCTGTACTTTCCAGATGAAGGTTTGTTTCAATAAGATCGCGGATGAGTTACAGAGTTCTTGCTCCTAGTTAAGTTAATTAACTGAATATTATACGACACATATAAATGTGACAAATATAGTATCTTACATTCAAGTCGACAGTGAGTATATACAGATCGTTCGGTATGTAGTAATGGGTGTTGATGTTGTCACAATAATCGAAATTCAGTTTTTTTAAGCAATATCTTACCTTAAAGTTACAGAGTCTATACTTTAATTAACACTAACTCCTGAATATGAATGACGAACATGAAATTACAAATAAACTTGCGTCAACAAGAAGGAATGCGATTTAAATATAGAGTATATAGCTTTAAGGTTACTAGCTCAGCTTGAGATATACATTTGACTGAAACCTGATGCCTGTTACATGAATCATCACCAAATGAAGTCTCTTGTTCCTGGTTCGTTGTCCTGTCGATAACATTTTGAGATGAAACTTGGTATCGCTAGACAGTATTCATGTATCAAATTTGGAGTCGTACGTTTACTGTCAAAGTCATGCCATTAACGGATCACCATGTGTGTTCAGTGTCTACGTAAAAAGAATGAACCCCCTTGTGCATGTTTATGTCGTTGTAAACACAATGAAAGAATGTATGTGTACAATGGCTATGTCTATGTATGTCTAATGTCTATCAACAAGCACATGTGTGTACAGTATCTATGTAAACACAATGGACCAGCATGTTTGTGTGTATAAAGTCTATGTAAACACAATGAACCACCATGTGTGCGTACAATCACTGGTAAACACAATGGACCAGCATGTGTGCGTACAATGTCTGGTAAACACAATGAACTAGCACGTGCGTACAATGTATATGTAAACACAATGAACTAACATATGTGTACAATGTCTATGCAGACACAATGAACCAGTATGTGTGTGTACGATGTCTATGTAAACACAATGAACCAGCATGTGTGTACAATGTTTATGTAAACACAACGGACCAAAATGTGTGTGTACACTATGTAAACACAATACCAGCATGTGTGTGTTCACTGTCTATGCAAACACAATGAACCAGCATGTATGCGTACAATGTCTCTGTAAACACAATGGACCAGAGGTGTGTGTACAATCTCTTTGTGTGTACAGTATCACAATTGACCAGCATGTGTGTGTGTACAATGTCTATGAAAACACAATGGACAAGCATATGTGTACAGTGTCTATGTAAACACAATGAACCAGCATATGTGTACAGTCTATATAAACACAATGAACCAGCACAATTGTGTGTACTATATTCAATACAATATCCATTCCATGTAATAGGGTAGAAAAAGAAAACTCATTAAAACAATTGCATCTTTATTGTTCTCTGTTTTTCTTTTAAATAACAAATCAAATAACCCTGTTACAAATTAATAAATCAAATACCAGTTCCTTTTTATACACTCAAATGTTTACTTATAAAATTTATGCATATGCACACATAAACACTATGCTTTGGTATTCGCTGTGGAGCGAGCTTTTATATTTTGAATTTATTGAAGTATCCACTGAAGATCTGGGTGTTTCCGTGGGCGTTTCCAAGGCCGAATGGTTGACGACGTAGCGTTGTAAATCTTCGCCTCTCACCGCTGCGGGTTCGAATCCCACTAGGAGCTCGACTTGTGAGGTAGTGTCTATTCTTACGGATGACGGGAGGTGTACAGTACTGGTTCTACCCAGGAAAAGTGGGTAGTCTGCCTCCAACACAAAAAAATCGAACGTCATATATAACATTATGTGTTGATAGTGACGTAAAACACCGTACAAACAAACTAACCACTGAAGATCTTGCATATTAAATTAGTATTTCTATATTTACAGTATTTTGTGGTGTGTTTGACACAAGGCCTTGATTAATTTCCTCTGTTTGAACTAAAATGTTATGTACCGTTACGTAGCAGAAATGTTACAAGATGTACTAATGTCTGCTATCAGTCTTCACAGCCACAGGTCCAAGGGTAAAAGGAATGTTTGTTTGAATATTTTACGTCATCTTTACCATATGTTAGGCCATATATGACGGTCAATTTATTGTGGTACTGGTAGACCACCCCAGTTTTCTTGAGTAGAACCAGTATTGTATATCTGTCGCCATCCATAAGAATCAACAGTTTCTCACTCGACAAGTCGAGGTAAAAAAAATGTAATTTTGTCAAACATGTTAGGTCATTCAGTTGACTACTGCTGTGGTAGAACAAAACCGTTTACTGGAGTTCGCTAGGAAATGAACACATGCCTGATTCTGGGAAGATCCCATATATGCAGATTATGATGCAGATATTGCATACAATATAACTTCTGTAGACAATCCAAGCAAGTTTGTGACATTCATGTATGTATACAAAAATAAATAATAGTTTGTACTTGCTTAATTCAACAAAGTTACACCTGCCATATATGCTACTTGCATATGAGTATATGCAACAAAATATTCACATAGTTACACCTGTCATGTATGCAGTATAACATTCATAAAGTTACAACTGCCATGTATGCAAACGGATATTCAAACAGATTATATGCACAAACAATATTCACAAAGTTACATACCATATATGCAACAAAGTATTAACAAAGTGCAACTGTCATGTACACAATATCACAAAATACAGGAATGCCAGCCTTTCCATAGTTTCTGCGGCATACATAACATGGGAATACAGGAATGCTAGTGTTTCCATAGTTTCTGCGGCATACATAACATGGGAATACAGGAATGCCAGTCTTTCCATAGTTTCTGCGGCATACATAACATGGGAGCCATCACCAAGCTTTTTTTCTGATTGATTTTTTTCTCATGCATGGAAGTCTAACCAAATGTTTCATGGGAGGCATACACCACATAGAGGAAGCCGTCGGCGTCTTTCTCTGCCTGATAAACCTCTGATATCGGTGTCGTGTTGCTCATCACACTGTTGTTGTTTACAAGCAGGTAGAAGGCCTCGGTGGACCGTAACTGGAGTCTTCTCCTGCAACAGAATCATAATTATTTTATCAAACAAATTATACAATTTAATTGTTGGCTTCATTTTTGACAAAATATGTTACTTGAAGAAAGGCACACAGCTTGTTTGTGTTTGTGTTTGTGCATGAGTTTGTGTTTGTGCATGAGTTTGTGTTTGTGCATGAGTTTGTGCATGTGCATGAGTTTGTGTTTGTGCATGAGTTTGTGCATGTGCATGAGTTTGTGTTTGTGCATGAGTTTGTGCATGTGCATGTGCATGAGTTTGTGCATGAGTTTGTGCATGTGCATGAGTTTGTGTTTGTGCATGAGTTTGTGCATGTGCATGAGTTTGTGCATGAGTTTGTGTTTGTGCATGAGTTTGTGCATGAGTTTGTGCATGTGCATGTGCATGAGTTTAAATGTAAACAACAATGAGCATATAAGAATAAATGCATTAATTGAGTAGTTATCAACTTTAATGCTTCGCATTAAAATAAAATTAACCCTATGTAATGCATGATTTATTATAATGTTTAAATACAAATTGAGGCCAAGTCATGACAGTATTTCATATTCAATACTAAACTGTCTATGATTAATCTAGTATAAGTATAGAAATATCAAGCAACATCCTGGTTCTTATTAAGCCAATTCTACAAACTATTTATTACTATACATTAACTTTATAACTTCATATAATTTTACACCTATCAAGCTATTATCATCCGATATATAGAATTTTACATGTAAAGTAGCCATCCCGCCAACAACAGCCATATTTTACAATATGTGTACACTGTTTATAAACCTACTGATATATATATATAACTTGCATATTTTGAGATCCAAGCACTTTAGATAGAATATAAGCAGCTTTAACCAGCCAGGCTAAACCCCAAAACTGGAGCATCAAATTAAGAGTTACCAACTCGTAATTCATTTTACGTATATTCCATCACGGCTATTTTAAAAACTGTTGAAAATAACCTATACTTTTAATTGGCACATATACATTTATTATATGACCTGAACACCTGGCTAGAGTTTTGATAAACGGTTTTGTTGTCTTGCCGTTATTTGGAGCGTTAGTTTCTTTAAATTTGTACAACTACAAACAAGGCTGTAAACGACTAGTTCAATGTCTACAAGTTACAGCATGGTGTTACAAGATACAAGTTACAGCATGGTATTACAAGTTACAGCATGGTATTACAAGTTACAGCATGGTATTACAAGTTACAGCATGGTATTACAAGTTACAGCATGGTATTACAAGTTACAGCATGGTATTACAAGTTACAGCATGGTATTACAAGTTACAGCATGGTATTACAAGTTACAGCATGGTGTTACAAGTTACAGCATGGTGTTACAAGTTACAGCATGGAAAGCAGTGACCATTACCTATGATATAGTGACGTAAAAATTGATAGGGGGTGTTGTCTAACCAAGAGCATTATTTGTGAACTTTAGTGTAGATCAAGATCATACATAACAGCAGAGAAAGTAGTTTTTATGATCGTGTCACCGTTAGTTTGACCTTTACCCTACTGGCCTAAAATGGCTTTAACCTAGTACTATTTAAATCACACAGTTCATAAATAACAGCAGGCAAATCATTTTTCATGATCCAGTCAAAATGACCTTGTCTGTACGAGGCCATAGCGAGCTAAGTTATCATGCGAAATGTGTATGTCTGTATGAGGTCATGTTAACCGTCAACTTTGACCTACTTTCATAAGTTTTGGGATTAAGCTAGCAATTGTTATAATAAGTATGATTTAGTTCTTAAAATGTTGGTCAGTGAATTACGTACCTGATAATATTGACAAGGTCAATCATGTTGACATTGTCCGGTACCAGAAACTTTGTCTTGTCCAACAATGGCAAGGATTTCTCGTTCTCATAACGCTCTATAATCACCTGGAAGAACATGGAAAAAAAAAAAAATTAAAGGGACACACGGCAATCTTGAAGTGTTTGAAATGGGTGTCTCGTTTTATATATCCTGTATCATTTTTACTTTTACCCTGGTCACATTTAAATAAATCAAATTTTAAGTATTCACTATTTCATCTTATTATATTAAGTTTTAATGTATTATTGGTGCAATAATATCAAAAATGAATAATATGCAAAAACAAATTGCTTAATACTATTCTTATAATTACTATCAATGATTGAACAAATGCAAGTTATGCAGAAAAACTAGCGGGAATGATGCCGTGAGTTTTCAAAAACTAAAGATTGCCTTGTGTCCCTTTAAGGCCTTTATTTTTTTAATTATTTGTTTAACAAACTATCTAGATGGAACAGTAAGAAGAAAACTAATAATTTGGAAAAGCAATTTATTTTTTGTCAGAATGGAAAAGCGAATGAAATGTTCTATTCAAATCTGGTGACATGAATTAACAAGAGGTCAGTGACCTTGAAGCTCTACTGAAATTTTGCTAGGATCAATTAGACATTAAGAGCAACATTCCTGTGAAGTTTCATGAAAATCCGTCAAGTTGTTTCAGAGGAGTAGTCGCTACAAGTTTTCATTATATAACTCTATGTAAACAAAGATGGCCGCTGGTAGCCATGTTTAACGTCAAATCAAAACGATTTTCGACAATGACCAACATCATGTCATACTGATCATTTTAGAAAAAGTCCCATATCAATATCTCTTATAGTTTTGAAGAAGTAGTCGCTACAAACTTATTTATTTTAAATCTATTTTTAGCTGTGGCGGCCATCTTGAATTTCCGACCGACCTGAAATTTTTCTAGGATCAACTAGACATCAAGAGCAACATTCCTGTGAAGTTTCAAGAACATCCTTCAAGTAGTTTCAGAGGAGTAGTCGCTACAAGTTTTTACTATATAACTCTATGTAACCAAAGATGGCCACTGGCAGCCATGTTTAACGTCAAATCAAAATAATTTTCCACAAGGATCAACATCATGTCATGCTGATCATTTTAGAAAAAGTCCCATATCAATATCACTTATAGTTTTCAAGAAGTAGTCGCTACAAACTTATTTTTTAACAAGAGGTCAATGACCTTGAAGCTCTACTGATTGATTTTGATTTCAGGAAGTAGTCGCTACAGACTTGTTTTTTGAAAATCTATTTTTAACCGTGGCGGCCATCTTGAATTTCCGGCCGACCTGAAATTTTGCTAAGATCAATAAGACATTAAGAGCAACATTCCTGTGAAGTTTCATGAAAGTCCGTCAAGTAGTTTCAGAGAAGTAGTCGCTACAAGTTTTCATTATATAACTCTATGTAACCAAAGATGGCCACTGGCAGCCATGTTTAACGTCGAATCAAAATAATTTTCCACAAGGACCAACATCATGTCATACTGATCATTTTAGAAAAAGTCCCATATCAATATCTCTTATTGTTTTGAAGAAGTAGTCGCTACAAACTTATTTATTTTAAATCTATTTTTAGCTGTGGCGGCCATCTTAAATTTCCGGCCGACCTGAAATTTTTCTAGGATCAACTAGACATCAAGAGCAACATTCCTGTGAAGTTTCATGAACATCCGTCAAGTAGTTTCAGAGAAGTAGTCGCTACAAGTTTTTACTATATAACTCTATGTAACCAAAGATGGCCACTGGCAGCCATGTTTAACATCGAATCAAAATAATTTTCCACAAGGATCTACATCATGTCATGCTGATCATTTTAGAAAAAGTCCCATATCAATATCACTTATAGTTTTCAAGAAGTAGTCTGTACAAACTTATTTTTTACAAATCTATTTTTAGCTGTGACGGCCATCTTGAATTTCCGGCCGACCTGAAATTTTTCTAGAATCAATAAGACATCAAGAGCAACATTCCTGTGAGGTTTCATGACAATCCGCCAAGTAGTTTCAGAGGAGTAGTCGCTACAAGTTTTTACTATATAACTCTATGTAACCAAAGATGGCCACTGGCAGCCATGTTTAACGTCGAATCAAAATAATTTTCCACAAGGATCTACATCATGTCATGCTGATCATTTTAGAAAAAGTCCCATATCAATATCACTTATAGTTTTCAAGAAGTAGTCGCTACAAACTTATTTTTTAAAAATCTATTTTTAGCTGTGACGGCCATCTTGAATTTCCGGCCGACCTGAAATTTTTCTAGGATCAATTAGACATCAAGAGCAACATTCCTGTAAAGTTTCATGACAATCGGTCAAGTAGTTTCAGAGGAGTAGTCGCTACAAGTTTTTACTATATAACTCTATGTAAACAAAGATGGCCGCTGGCAGCCACGTTTAACGTCAAATCAAAACGATTTTTGATAAGGACCAACATCATGTCATGCTGATCATTTTAGAACAAGTCCCATATCAATATCACATATAGTTTTCAAGAAGTAGTCGCTACAAACTTGTATTTTGAAAATTTATTTTTAGCCGTGGCGGCCATCTTGAATTTCCGGCCGACCTGAAATTTTGCTAGGATCATTTAGACATCAAGAGCAACATTCCTGTGAAGTTTCATGAAAATCCGTCAAGTAGTTTCAGAGGAGTAGTCGCTACAAGTTTTCATTATATAACTCTATGTAAACAAAGATGGCCGCTGGCAGCCATGTTTAACGTCAAATCAAAACGATTTTCGACAAGGATCAACATCATGTCATGCTGATCATTTTAGAAAAAGTCCCATATCAATATCACTTATAGTTTTCAAGAAGTAGTCGCTACAAACTTGAATTTAAAAATCTATTTTTAGCTTTGGCGGCCATCTTGGATTTCACATCAACATGAATTTTTGCTAGGATCAACTAGACTTCATGGGCAGCATTTCTGTAAAGTTTTATGAATATCCATCCAGTAGTTTCAGAGGAGTAGTCGCTACAAATAAAAGTTAACGGACAGACGGACAGACAGACGGACGGACGGACGACGGACGCCGCACCACGGCATAAGCTCTGCTGATCTCTGATCAGTAGAGCTAAAACTCTATTTTTAGCTGTGACGGCCATCTTGAATTTCTGGCAGATCTAAACTTTTGCTAGGATCAATTAGACATCAAGAGCAACATTCCTGTAAAGTTTCATGACAATTCGTCAAGTAGTTTCAGAGGAGTAGTCGCTACAAGTTTTTACTATATAACTCTATGTAAACAGAGATGGCCGCTGGCAGCCATGTTTAACATTGAATCAAAACGATTTTTGACAAGGATCAACATCATGTCATGCTGATCATTTTAGAAAAAGTCCCATATCAATATCACTTATAGTTTTCAAGAAGTAGTCGCTACAAACTTGTATTTTAAAACTCTATTTTTAGCTTTGGCGGCCATCTTGGATTTCACATCAACATGAATTTTTGCTAGGATCAGCTAGACTTTATGGGCAACATTTCTGTAAAGTTTCATGAATATCCATCCAGTAGTTTCATAGGAGCTGTCGCTACAAATAAAAGTTTACGGACAGACAGACGGACAGACGGACGCCGCGCCACGGCATAAGCTCTGCTGATCTCTGATCAGTAGAGCTAAAAATGAAAAGCGATGAAATTCCCTACGGAACAAGAAATCTCAGAAAAAATGTAAGAAATTCTTGCAAATGTCCTCGTTTGTGATTTATGCAAAGGCAAATCCAAAACTGCTCACTGGTCTAGGAGACATGGCAAGACATAAAGATAACCAACCTAGACATTTAAAAGAGCCCTTGACATTGGCAACAGGAACCTGGGAGGTGAATGCGGTATGTTGCCATAAGGTGGTAAGCATTTATGCAAATATAAATCAGCCCAATTGTTTAAGATCGAGATATACTGAAGACACCCAAGTGTGACCTTGACCTTGGAAATGAAAGCTGGAAGTTGAAGACAATATTGTCATGATGTGATAAACTTTTATGAAACAGCAACTCCAAATGCATCACCTATAGTACCTACCAGAAAGTGAAAAGTAATCTGTAGAAGTGACATGATTCATGCTCCCAAATAGATAACGAGTCACACATGCTTCTTTCTACATTTTTTCAACAACAGATGGCACATTACTTGGTCCCCGACTTAATTCCATTAAGCGATGGGAAAGGTTATATTAGCAGGGTTTTATAACGGATATTTTGACAATAAAACAAGTTAAAACATTTTTTACTGAAAAAATGTGATAAACTGTTTAAAATTACCTATTAAATATTTTAATTTACAATATGCTAAATTTTAAGCTGAAATTAAGGTTTTATTTCAAACCCAAGCCAACCCTAATTTTGCTTCTTGGAGAAGGGTTGGATGGGGTATGAAAGTTAATACTCTGACCACGTAATAATTGGATTACATAATTGGTACAGTCTGCGAAATAAACACTTAGTCCGAGCCCGAGGCTATAACCTTTTCGTACGGATCAAACTGCTACAAATACATAGTCCGATCGGACCATTGGATAAAAAAGTCTTTGTGAGCTTTACCCGAGATGGAACATCAGACTACACCGGGGAGGAGTATGAAAGCCTGTACATTAGGACTTCGATATAAATTGTTGATATTATTAATGGTACCGCAGGTGATCACCAATACTTACGGGTATCTTGTCTGGGTGTTGGTTCCGGATGTCTCGTACATCCTTCTGTCTTTGTTCTGTAAAACAACACATCTATGACTTAAATGTAGCAAGTGACAACATATGATGAACAATATATGGTATATTCACAACAGTGACAACATATGATGAACAATATATGGTATATTCACAACAGTGACAACATATGATGAACAATATATGGTATATTCACAACAGTGACAACATATGATGAACAATATATGGTATATTCACAACAGTGACAACATATGATGAACAATATATGGTATATTCACAACAGTGACAACATATGATGAACAATATATGGTATATTCACAACAGTGACAACATATGATGAACAATATATGGTATATTCACAACAGTGACAACATATGATGAACAATATATGGTATATACACAACAGTGACAACATATGATGAACAATATATGGTATATTCACAACAGTGACAACATATGATGAACAATATATGGTATAACCACAACAGTGACAACAATTCACAACAGTGACAACATATGATGAACAATATATGGTATAACCACAACAGTGACAACATATGATGAACAATATATGGTATATTCACAACAGTGACAACATATATGACACAGTCTGTGGTAAAACCACAGCAGTGACAACATATATGACACAGTCTGTGGTATATTCACAACAGTGACAACATATATGACAGTCTGTGGTATATTCACAACAGTGACAACATATGATGAACAATGTATGGTATATTCACAACAGTGACAACATATATGACACAGTCTGTGGTATATTCACAACAGTGATAACATATGATGAACAATATATGGTATATTCACAACAGTGACAACATAAGATGATCAATATATGGTATAACCACAACAGTGACAACATATGATGAACAATATATATATATATGGTATATTCACAACAGTGACAACATATGATGAACAATATATGGTATAACCACAAAACTGACAACATATGATGAACAATATACGGTATATTCACAGCAGTGACAACATATATGACACAGTCTATGGTATATTCACAACAGTGACAACATATATGACACAGTCTGTGGTATATTCACAACAGTGACAACATATATGACAGTCTGTGGTATATTCACAACAGTGACAACATATATGACACAGTCTGTGGTATATTCACAACAGTGACAACACATATGACACAGTCTGTGGTATATTCACAACAGTGACAACATATATGACACAGTCTGTGGTATATTCACAACAATGACAACATATATGACAGTCTGTGGTATATTCACAACAGTGACAACATATATGACAGTCTGTGGTATATTCACAACAGTGACAACATATATGACAGTCTGTGGTATATTCACAACAGTGACAACATATATGACACAGTCTGTGGTATATTCACAACAGTGACAACATATATGACAGTCTGTGGTATATTCACAACAGTGACAACATATATGACAGTCTGTGGTATATTCACAACAGTGACAACATATATGACACAGTCTGTGGTATATTCACAACAGTGACAACATATATGACAGTCTGTGGTATATTCACAACAGTGACAACATATATGACACAGTCTGTGGTATATTCACAACAGTGACAACATATGATGAACAATATATGGTATATTCACAACAGTGACAACATATGATGAACAATATATTGTATATTCACAACAGTGACAACATATATGACACAGTCTGTGGTATAACCACAACAGTGACAACATATATGAAACAGTCTGTGGTATATTCACAACAGTGACAACATATATGACACAGTCTGTGGTATATTCACAACAGTGACAACATATATGACACAGTCTGTGGTATATTCACAACAGTGACAACATATATGACAGTCTGTGGTATATTCACAACAGTGACAACATATATGAAACAGTCTGTGGTATATTCACAACAGTGACAACATATATGACACAGTCTGTGGTATATTCACAACAGTGACAACATATATGAACAGTCTGTGGTATATTCACAACAGTGACAACATATATGACACAGTCTGTGGTATATTCACAACAGTGACAACATATATGACACAGTCTGTGGTATATTCACAACAGTGACAACATATGATGAACAATATATGCTATATTCACAACAGTGACAACATATGATGAACAATATATGGTATATTACCAACAGTGACAACATATATGACACAGTCTGTGGTATATTCACAACAGTGACAACATATATGACACAGTCTGTGGTATATTCACAACAGTGACAACATATATGACACAGTCTGTGGTATATTCACAACAGTGACAACATATATGACACAGTCTGTGGTATATTCACAACAGTGACAACATATATGAAACAGTCTGTGGTATATTCACAACAGTGACAACATATATGACACAGTCTGTGGTATATTCACAACAGTGACAACATATATGACAGTCTGTGGTATATTCACAACAGTGACAACATATATGACACAGTCTGTGGTATATTCACAACAGTGACAACATATATGACACAGTCTGTGGTATATTCACAACAGTGACAACATATATGACAGTCTGTGGTATATTCACAACAGTGACAACATATATGACACAGTCTGTGGTATATTCACAACAGTGACAACATATATGACACAGTCTGTGGTATATTCACAACAGTGACAACATATATGACAGTCTGTGGTATATTCACAACAGTGACAACATATATGACACAGTCTGTGGTATATTCACAACAGTGACAACATATATGACACAGTCTGTGGTATATTCACAACAGTGACAACATATATGACACAGTCTGTGGTATATTCACAGCAGTGACAACATATGATGAACAATATATGGTATATTCACAACAGTGACAACATATATGACACAGTCTGTGGTATATTCACAACAGTGACAACATATATGACACAGTCTGTGGTATATTCACAACAGTGACAACATATATGACACAGTCTGTGGTATATTCACAACAGTGACAACATATATGACACAGTCTGTGGTATATTCACAACAGTGAGAACATATGATGAACAATATATGGTATATTCACAACAGTGACAACATATATGACACAGTCTGTGGTATATTCACAACAGTGACAACATATATGAACAGTCTGTGGTATATTCACAACAGTGACAACATATATGACACAGTCTGTGGTATATTCACAACAGTGACAACATATGATGAACAATATATGGTATATTCACAACAGTGACAACATATATGACACAGTCTGTGGTATATTCACAACAGTGACAACATATATGACACAGTCTGTGGTATATTCACAACAGTGACAACATATATGACACAGTCTGTGCTATATTCACAACAGTGACAACATATATGACACAGTCTGTGGTATATTCACAACAGTGACAACATATATGACACAGTCTGTGGTATATTCACAACAGTGACAACATATATGACACAGTATGTGGTATATTCACAACAGTGACAACATATATGACAAAGTCTGTGGTATACCCCCAACAGTGACAACATATATGACATAGTCTGTGGTATATTCACAACAGTGACAACATATATGACACAGTCTGTGGTATATTCACAACAGTGACAACATATATGACACAGTCTGTGCTATATTCACAACAGTGATAACATATATGACACATTCTGTGGTATATTCACAACAGTGACAACATATATGACACAGTCTGTGGTATATTCACAACAGTGACAACATATATGACACATTCTGTGGTATATTCACAACAGTGACAACATATATGACACAGTCTGTGGTATATTCACAACAGTGACAACATATATGACACATTCTGTGGTATATTCACAACAGTGACAACATATATGACAGTCTGTGGTATATTCACAACAGTGACAACATATATGACACAGTCTGTGGTATATTCACAACAGTGACAACATATATGACACAGTCTGTGGTATATTCACAACAGTGACAACATATATGACACAGTATATGGTATATTCACAACAGTGACAACATATATGACACATTCTGTGGTATATTCACAACAGTGACAACATATATGACACAGTATGTGGTATATTCACAACAGTGACAACATATATGACACAGTCTGTGGTATATTCACAACAGTGACAACATATGATGAACAATATATGGTATATTCACAACAGTGACAACATATATGACACAGTCTGAGGTATATTCACAGCAGTGACAACATATATGACACAGTCTGTAGTATAACCACAACAGTGACAACATATATGACAGTCTGTAGTATAACCCCAGCAGTGACAACATATATGACACAGTTTGTAGTATAACCACAACAGTGACAACATATATGACACAGTATGTGATATATTCACAACAGTGACAACATATATGACACAGTCTGTGGTATATTCACAACAGTGACAACATATATGACACAGTCTGTGGTATATTCACAACAGTGACAACATATATGACACAGTCTGTGGTATATTCACAACAGTGACAACATATATGACACAGTATGTGATATATTCACAACAGTGACAACATATATGACACAGTCTGTGGTATATTCACAACAGTGACAACATATATGACACAGTATGTGATATATTCACAACAGTGACAACATATATGACACAGTCTGTGGTATATTCACAACAGTGACAACATATGACACAGTCTGTGGTATAACCACAACAGTGACAACATATGACACAGTCTGTGGTATATTCACAACAGTGACAACATATGACACAGTCTGTGGTATAACCACAACAGTGACAACATATGACACAGTCTGTGGTATATTCACAACAGTGACAACATATATGACACAGTCTGTGGTATAACCCCAGCAGTGACAACATATATGACACAGTCTGTGGTATAACCCCAGCAGTGACAACATATATGACACAGTCTGTGGTATATTCACAACAGTGACAACATATATGACACAGTCTGTGGTATATTCACAACAGTGACAACATATATGACAGTCTGTAGTATAACCCCAGCAGTGACAACATATATGACACAGTTTGTAGTATAACCACAACAGTGACAACATATATGACACAGTATGTGATATATTCACAACAGTGACAACATATATGACACAGTCTGTGGTATATTCACAACAGTGACAACATATATGACACAGTCTGTGGTATATTCACAACAGTGACAACATATATGACACAGTATGTGATATATTCACAACAGTGACAACATATATGACACAGTCTGTGGTATATTCACAACAGTGACAACATATATGACACAGTATGTGATATATTCACAACAGTGACAACATATATGACACAGTCTGTGGTATATTCACAACAGTGACAACATATATGACACAGTCTGTGGTATAACCACAACAGTGACAACATATGACACAGTCTGTGGTATAACCACAACAGTGACAACATATGACACAGTCTGTGGTATATTCACAACAGTGACAACATATATGACACAGTCTGTGGTATATTCACAACAGTGACAACATATATGACACAGTCTGTGGTATATTCACAACAGTGACAACATATATGACACAGTCTGTGGTATATTCACAACAGTGACAACATATATGACACAGTCTGTGGTATATTCACAACAGTGACAACATATATGACACAGTATGTGGTATATTCACAACAGTGACAACATATATGACACAGTCTGTGGTATATTCACAACAGTGACAACATATATGACACAGTATGTGGTATATTCACAACAGTGACAACATATATGACACAGTATGTGGTATATTCACAACAGTGACAACATATATGACACAGTCTGTGGTATATTCACAACAGTGACAACATATATGACACAGTCTGTGGTATATTCACAACAGTGACAACATATATGACACAGTCTGTGGTATATTCACAACAGTGACAACATATATGACACAGTCTGTGGATTATTCACAACAGTGACAACATATATGACACAGTCTGTGGTATATTCACAACAGTGACAACATATATGACACAGTCTGTGGTATATTCACAACAGTGACAACATATATGACACAGTCTGTGGTATATTCACAACAGTGACAACATATGATGAACAATATATGGTATATTCACAACAGTGACAACATATATGACAGTCTGTGGTATATTCACAACAGTGACAACATATATGACACAGTCTGTGGTATATTCACAGCAGTGACAACATATATGACACAGTCTGTGGTATATTCACAACAGTGACAACATATATGACACAGTATGTGATATATTCACAACAGTGACAACATATATGACACAGTCTGTGGTATATTCACAACAGTGACAACATATGACACAGTCTGTGGTATAACCACAACAGTGACAACATATGACACAGTCTGTGGTATATTCACAACAGTGACAACATATGACACAGTCTGTGGTATAACCACAACAGTGACAACATATGACACAGTCTGTGGTATATTCACAACAGTGACAACATATATGACACAGTCTGTGGTATATTCACAACAGTGACAACATATATGACACAGTCTGTGGTATATTCACAACAGTGACAACATATATGACACAGTCTGTGGTATATTCACAACAGTGACAACATATATGACACAGTATGTGATATATTCACAACAGTGACAACATATATGACACAGTCTGTGGTATATTCACAACAGTGACAACATATGACACAGTCTGTGGTATAACCACAACAGTGACAACATATGACACAGTCTGTGGTATATTCACAACAGTGACAACATATGACACAGTCTGTGGTATAACCACAACAGTGACAACATATGACACAGTCTGTGGTATATTCACAACAGTGACAACATATATGACACAGTCTGTGGTATATTCACAACAGTGACAACATATATGACACAGTCTGTGGTATATTCACAACAGTGACAACATATATGACACAGTCTGTGGTATATTCACAACAGTGACAACATATATGACACAGTCTGTGGTATATTCACAACAGTGACAACATATATGACACAGTCTGTGGTATATTCACAACAGTGACAACATATATGACACAGTCTGTGGTATATTCACAACAGTGACAACATATATGACAGTCTGTGGTATATTCACAACAGTGACAACATATATGACACAGTCTGTGGTATATTCACAGCAGTGACAACATATATGACACAGTCTGTGGTATATTCACAGCAGTGACAACATATATGACACAGTCTGTGGTATATTCACAACAGTGACAACATATATGACACAGTCTGTGGTATATTCACAACAGTGACAACATATATGACAGTCTGTAGTATAACCCCAGCAGTGACAACATATATGACACAGTTTGTAGTATAACCACAACAGTGACAACATATATGACACAGTATGTGATATATTCACAACAGTGACAACATATATGACACAGTCTGTGGTATATTCACAACAGTGACAACATATATGACACAGTCTGTGGTATATTCACAACAGTGACAACATATATGACACAGTATGTGATATATTCACAACAGTGACAACATATATGACACAGTCTGTGGTATATTCACAACAGTGACAACATATATGACACAGTATGTGATATATTCACAACAGTGACAACATATATGACACAGTCTGTGGTATATTCACAACAGTGACAACATATATGACACAGTCTGTGGTATAACCACAACAGTGACAACATATGACACAGTCTGTGGTATAACCACAACAGTGACAACATATGACACAGTCTGTGGTATATTCACAACAGTGACAACATATATGACACAGTCTGTGGTATATTCACAACAGTGACAACATATATGACACAGTCTGTGGTATATTCACAACAGTGACAACATATATGACACAGTCTGTGGTATATTCACAACAGTGACAACATATATGACACAGTCTGTGGTATATTCACAACAGTGACAACATATATGACACAGTCTGTGGTATATTCACAACAGTGACAACATATATGACACAGTCTGTGGTATATTCACAACAGTGACAACATATATGACACAGTATGTGGTATATTCACAACAGTGACAACATATATGACACAGTCTGTGGTATATTCACAACAGTGACAACATATGATGAACAATATATGGTATATTCACAACAGTGACAACATATATGACAGTCTGTGGTATATTCACAACAGTGACAACATATATGACACAGTCTGTGGTATATTCACAGCAGTGACAACATATATGACACAGTCTGTAGTATAACCACAACAGTGACAACATATATGACAGTCTGTAGTATAACCCCAGCAGTGACAACATATATGACACAGTTTGTAGTATAACCACAACAGTGACAACATATATGACACAGTATGTGATATATTCACAACAGTGACAACATATATGACACAGTCTGTGGTATATTCACAACAGTGACAACATATATGACACAGTCTGTGGTATATTCACAACAGTGACAACATATATGACACAGTCTGTGGTATATTCACAACAGTGACAACATATATGACACAGTATGTGATATATTCACAACAGTGACAACATATATGACACAGTCTGTGGTATATTCACAACAGTGACAACATATATGACACAGTATGTGATATATTCACAACAGTGACAACATATATGACACAGTCTGTGGTATATTCACAACAGTGACAACATATATGACACAGTCTGTGGTATAACCACAACAGTGACAACATATGACACAGTCTGTGGTATAACCACAACAGTGACAACATATGACACAGTCTGTGGTATATTCACAACAGTGACAACATATATGACACAGTCTGTGGTATATTCACAACAGTGACAACATATATGACACAGTCTGTGGTATATTCACAACAGTGACAACATATATGACACAGTCTGTGGTATATTCACAACAGTGACAACATATATGACACAGTCTGTGGTATATTCACAACAGTGACAACATATATGACACAGTCTGTGGTATATTCACAACAGTGACAACATATATGACACAGTCTGTGGTATATTCACAACAGTGACAACATATATGACAGTCTGTGGTATATTCACAACAGTGACAACATATATGACACAGTCTGTGGTATATTCACAGCAGTGACAACATATATGACACAGTCTGTGGTATATTCACAGCAGTGACAACATATATGACACAGTCTGTGGTATATTCACAACAGTGACAACATATATGACACAGTCTGTGGTATATTCACAACAGTGACAACATATATGACAGTCTGTAGTATAACCCCAGCAGTGACAACATATATGACACAGTTTGTAGTATAACCACAACAGTGACAACATATATGACACAGTATGTGATATATTCACAACAGTGACAACATATATGACACAGTCTGTGGTATATTCACAGCAGTGACAACATATATGACACAGTCTGTGATATATTCACAACAGTGACAACATATATGACACAGTTTGTAGTATAACCACAACAGTGACAACATATATGACACAGTATGTGATATATTCACAACAGTGACAACATATATGACACAGTCTGTGGTATATTCACAACAGTGACAACATATATGACACAGTCTGTGGTATATTCACAACAGTGACAACATATATGACACAGTCTGTGGTATATTCACAACAGTGACAACATATATGACACAGTCTGTGGTATATTCACAGCAGTGACAACATATATGACACAGTATATGGTATATTCACAACAGTGACAACATATATGACACAGTCTGTGGTATATTCACAACAGTGACAACATATATGACACAGTATATGGTATATTCACAACAGTGACAACATATATGAGTTTTATGACACAGTCTGTGGTATAACCATTAACCACAGCAGTGACAACATATATGACACAGTCTGTGGTATAACCCCAGCAGTGACAACATATATGACACAGTCTGTGGTATAACCACAACAGTGACAACATATATGACACAGTCTGTGGTATAACCCCAGCAGTGACAACATATATGACACAGTCTGTGGTATATTCACAACAGTGACAACATATATGACACAGTCTGTGGTATAACCCCAGCAGTGACAACATATATGACACAGTCTGTGGTATATTCACAGCAGTGACAACATATATGACACAGTCTGTGGTATATTCACAACAGTGACAACATATATGACACAGTCTGTGGTATAACCCCAGCAGTGACAACATATATGACACAGTCTGTGGTATAACCACAACAGTGACAACATATATGACACAGTCTGTGGTATATTCACAACAGTGACAACATATATGACACAGTCTGTGGTATAACCCCAGCAGTGACAACATATATGACACAGTCTGTGGTATAACCCCAGCAGTGACAACATATATGACACAGTCTGTGGTATATTCACAACAGTGACAACATATATGACACAGTCTGTGGTATATTCACAACAGTGACAACATATATGACACAGTCTGTGGTATAACCCCAGCAGTGACAACATATATGACACAGTCTGTGGTATAACCACAACAGTGACAACATATATGACACAGTGCAAAATTAAAACTTATTTCATTTTCTTGAACATGTTTGCAACAACCAAATAAACTCGATCATGAAAAATTGTAATTGATTAATTGGAAAAAAGGCTTAACTGACCAATGCTTGATCAAATTGATTAATCGGAACACCACTAGGTATAACCACAATAAGGACAACAGTTATGCAGTCTGTGGTATAATCACAATAAGGACAACAGTTATGCAGCCTGTGGTATAACCACAATAGTGAGAACAGATCTGATACAGTCTGTGGTATAGCCACAATAGTGACAACATATATGACACATTCTGTGGTATAAACACAACAGTGAGAACAGATATGATACAGTCTGTGGTATAATCACAATAAGGACAACAGTTATGCAGCCTGTGGTATAACCACAATAAGGACAACAGTTATGCAGTCTGTGGTAAAACCACAATAAGGACAACAGTTATGCAGTCTGTGGTAAAACCACAATAAGGACAACAGTTATGCAGTCTGTCCACAATAAGGACAACAGTTATGCAGTCTGTGGTATAACCAAAATAAGGACAACAGTTATGTAGTCTGTGGTAAAACCGCAATAAGGACAACAGTTATGCATTCTGTGGTATAACCACAATAAGGACAACAGTTATGCAGTCTATGGTATAACCACAATAAGGACAACAGTTATGTAGTCTGTGGTAAAACCAAAATAAGGACAACTGTCAATAGTTATGCAGTCTGTGGTATAACCACAATAAGGACAACAGTTATGCAGTCTGTCCACAATAAGGACAACAGTTATGCAGTCTGTGGTATAACCACAATAAGGACAACAGTTATGCAGTCTTTGGTATAACCAAAATAAGGACAACAGTTATGCAGTCTGTGATATAACCACAATAGTGAGAACAGATATGATACAGTCTGTGGTATAATCACAATAAGGACAACAGTTATGCAGTCTGTGATATAACCAAAATAAGAACAATAGTTATGCAGTCTGTGGTATAACCACAATAGTGAGAACAGATATGATACAGTCTGTGGTATAATCACAATAAGGACAACAGTTATGCAGTCTGTGATATAACCAAAATAAGAACAATAGTTATGCAGTCTGTGGTATAACCACAATAGTGAGAACACAGGGCTTCCACTAAGGTTCAAATTTAGGAAGTTCGAACTTCCCGTGTATCAAATTTGGAAGTTCATGGGGAAAATTTAGGAAGTTCCAGTGTTTGGGCATGGCATTCATACTCAAGTTTTTGAGTCAGTCATTCCGCGTGGTGGCGAGGGAAACAACACATCTAAATTGTTAAAAAGAAAAAAAGGATATTTATAATCATCTATATGTTTATAAAAGAAAATATTTGATGACATCATTATATAAACGGTTTCAAACTAAAAATACTTAATTTGCCTTTGCGTGCCATACCCAACCCACAAGTTTTATACAGTGAATTACATTTTGCAAATAGTTTTCAATTTATCAGTCCAGGAAAGCTTTTAAATTGGCATACATTAATGAAAGGTATGTAAAACTGTCAAGTGTAGGAATAAATGTAACAGATTCTTTAATTTATTATCAAAGCAATCGATTGTTTTTTCCAGTGATAATTTCACTCCGTGTTGAGTCTCCATTCGCGAAGAGTTCTTTCCCCTAGGTTAGAGATTATTAAATATTGTTTGTCTATCAGCACTTCGTTTCTATTTGTAACTTTGATAAATACATGGAAAAATGACACAAAGATATAAAAGAAATAGCCTAAAAAGTATAATCTGTTTGTGTAAGGAGTTTCAACTTTGTGGTTAATGAATATAAATTAAGCAATTTGGCATCGAGATTATACTGCTACTTTCATTCTGTGAAATGCGCGGCTTGGCCAATTATCTAATTAACTCTCTATCCTCTCACCAACCATGCCTGTGACCCTTGATAAAAACTGGACAAAACCGGTTTTACCTGTCAATTACAGGCTCCACTGAGTTTTAATTGCTTTACAACTTGTTACGTCGGCAGTCTCAAATGAAATTAGATTAGATGGGCGGGGCTATAATCGGTAATTTACAGATTATGGGACGTCCGTAGTAAACAATCGCGGCATACTTTGAAGTTTTTGGAAGTACACTGTACGCCTTTGATGTTAATTTTCGCCGTACAACTACGATTTTTGGACGTAATTTACGGCCGTACGTCCGTTAACGGAAGCCCTGGAGAACAGATATGATACAGTCTGTGGTATAACCACAATAGTGACAACATATATGACACAATCTGTGGTATAAACACAACAGTGAGAACAGTTATGCAGTCTGTGGTATAACCACAATAGTGAAAACAGTTATGCAGTCTATGGTCTAACCACAACAGTGAGAACAGATATGATACAGTATGTGGTATAACCACAATAGTGAGAACATATATGATACAGTCTGTGGTATAACCGCACCAGTGATATGATACAGTCAGTGGTATAACCACAATAGTGAGAAAAGATATGATACAGTCTGTGGTATAACCACAATAGTGAGAACATATGATACAGTCTGTGGTATAACCACAATAGTGAGAACATGTATGATACAGTCTGTGGTATAACCACAATAGTGAGAACATATATGATACAGTCTTTGGTATAACCACAGCAGTGAGAGCAGATATGATAAGAGTCTGTAGTATATGTGGTACAGGCCTTTTTCTACTATTCTCACGGGTCCGACTATCGGACCCGTTCCCAATGCCAAATATGGTTTTTTTTCCCAATTCTAAAATAAAATTCCCCTTCCTTTTGTAAAAAAAAAAATAAATATATATATATACAAATGTTTACAAGGAAATACTATAACAAGAGGCCCAAGAGGGCCTGTGGACGCTCTACTGGCTCAAGATAAAGTTTATGTATAAGGAGCCATAAGTCTTTCAAAAATCATTCAACCAGAACATGGCAATGACAGGTGCAACTAGGCTTAGTACTGATCATTCTCGCCAAGATCGCTGAAATCTGGCAAAGAGTTCAGAAGAGACTCATCTGGATAAAGTTTGTGTATTAAAACATTTAAAGGGTCACAACTCTGCCAAAAATCACTCAACCGAAATATGGCGATGATATGCATAACTAGGCTTGATACTGATCATCCTTGTCAAGTTCCGTCTATATCCAGCCAGGGGTTCAGGAGAACTAGCCCGGAAAAAAATTGTGGTATCAAAAAAATCCTTTAAAGGGCCATAACTCTGCCAAATATCTGTAAACCGGAACGTGGAAATGACATGCACAGCTAGGCTTGGTACTGATCACCCCTGCAAAGTTTCATTGAAATCTGGCGAGGGATTCAGGACAAGTAGATCAGACAAAGTTTGAGTATTAAAACCTTTAAAGGGCCATAATTCTGCAAAAAAAATCATTTAACTGGAATACGCCAATGATTTGCACAACTAGACATGGAATTGATCATCCCTAAAAAGCTTCGTTTAAATCCGGCCAGGTTCAGGAGAACTAGTCAGAACAAAGTGTGTGTATTAAAACCTTTAAAGGGCCCTAACTCCGCCAAAAACCATTCAACCGGAACACGACGATGATGTGCACAAATAGATATAGAATCGATCATCCCTAAAAAAAATTGTTTAATCCGGCCAGGGGTTCAGGAGAACTAGTCAGAACAAAGTTTGTGTATTAAAACCTTTAAAGGGCTATAACTCTGCCAAAATCTTTCAACTAGAACACGGCGACTATGTACAACTAGGCTTGGTACTGATCATCCCTGCAAAGTTTCAATGAAATCCGGTCAAATGAAGGCTCTTTCATCTTAATGAGGCCAAGATGTAGCATATTTCAGAAAATCAAGGGCCATGACTCCGATGTAAATGGTCCAATCTGGATGGTTTTCGAACTCGTCCAAGCTTTCATTGATATTAACAATCTGGTAAAGTTTCTTAAAGATCGGATGAAAGATGAAGGCCCTATCCTCTTAACGAGGCAAAATATAGGATTTTTAACTAAATCAAGGGCCATAACCCCACTGTTACTGGTCCGATCTAGCTGGTTTCCGAACTTGACCAAGCTTTCATTGATAGGAACAATCTCATAAAGTTTCATAAAGATCGCATGAAAAATGAAGGCCCTATCATCTTAACGAGGCAAAATATAGCTTTTTAACTAAATCAAGGGCCATAACTCATCTGTTACTAGTCCGATCTGGCTGGTTTTCGAAATTTTCTGAGCTGTCATTGAGGTAAAGTTTTGTATAGATCAGATGAAAGATGAAGGCCCTATCAAATTAACGAGGCAAAATATAGCATTTTTAACTAAATCAAGGGCCATAACTCCACTGTTACTGGTCCGATCTGGCTGGTCTTCGAAATTGTCCGAGCTTCCATTTATATAAACAATCTGGTAAAGTTTGGTAAAGATCGAATAAAAGATAAAGGCCCTATCGTCTTAACGAGTCAAAATATAGCATTTTTAACTAAATCAAGGGCCATAACTCCGCTGTTACTGGTCCGATCTGGCTGGTCTTCGAAACTGTCCGAGCTTCCATTTATATAAACAATCTGGTAAAGTTTGGTAAAGATTTAATGAAAGATAAAGGCCATATCGTCTTAACGAGTCAAAATATAGCATTTTTAACTAAATCAAGGGCCATAACTCCGCTGTTAATAGTCCGATCTAGCTGGTCGTCGAAGTTGTCCGAGCTTTTTTATTTATATAAACAATCTGGTAAAGTTTGGTAAGGATTGGATGAAAGATGAAGGCCTTATTGTCTGAATGAGGCAAAATTTAGCATTTTTAACTAAATCAAGGGCAATAACTCTGCTGTTAATGGTCCGATCTAGTTGTTTTCGAACTTGTCCGAGCTTTCATTGATATTAACAAGCTGTGCAAGTTTGGTAAAGATCAAATAATAAATGAAGGTGCTAGAGTGTTCACAAGGCTTAATATGGCATTTTTCAGCAAAACAAGGGCCATAACTCCGGTGAAATTATTTCGATCTTGCCGGTTTTCGAACTTGTCCAAGCTTTCATTGATATAAAGACACTGGCAAAGTTAAGTAAAGGTCCGAATAATATTGAAGGCCCTAGAGTGTTCACAAGGCAGAAAATAGCATTTTCCAGAAAAAACAAGGGCCATTACTCTGGTGTTACTGACCCAATTTAGCTGATTTTCGAACTCGTCCAAGCGATCATTGGTATTAACAATCTGTGAAAGTTTGGTAACGATCAAATAATAAATGAGGGTGTTAGAGCGTTCACAAGGCAGAAAATAGCAATTTTCAGAAAAAACAAGGGCCATAACTCTGGTGTTACTGACCCAATTCAGCTGATTTTCGAACTTGTCCAAGCTATAATTGGTATTAACAATCTGTGCAAGTTTGGTAACGATCAAATAATAAATGAAGGTGCTAGAGCGTTCACAAGGCAGAAAATAGCAATTTTCGGAAAAGACAAGGGCCATAACTCCGGTGTTACCAAACCGATTTGGCTGGTTTTCGAACTTGTCCGAGCTTTCATTGATATTAACAATCTGTGCAAGTTTGGTAAAGATCAAATAATAAATGAAGGTGCTAGAGTGTTCACAAAGCTTAATATGGCATTTTTCAACAAAACAAGGGCCATAACTCTGGTGAAATTTACCCGATCCGGCTGGTTTTCGAACTTGTCCGAGCTTTTATTGATATAAAGACAGTGGAAAAGTTTCGTAAAGATTCGATTAATTATGAAGGCCCTAGAGTGTTCACAAGCCAAAAGTTAACGACGGACGAAAGACGACGGACGACGGACAACTCGCCATCCCATAAGCTCTGCTGGCCTTCGGCCAGTAGAGCTAAAAATGACAATATTTAAATCATGTATCATGTATTGAAACCAGGCAATTAAAACAACCTGATATTAATATACAACTAACTTATGAAAATTCCCAATTTGAGGCGTAAAGCGATTAAATTTTTTCCCAATTGGGCAAAATTTACGGCGTAAATTTTCCCCAATTTGTCCAGGGTCTTTTTCCCAAAATGGGCAGAAAAAGGCCTGTGGTATAACTGCAATAGTGAAAACAGATATGATAGTCTGTGGTATAACCACAATAATGAGAACAGATATAATACAATCGGTGATATAACCACAATAGTGAGAACAGATATGATACAGGTTGATTTTTTGTGGTGGAGGCAGACTACCCACTTATTCCTGGGTAGAACCAGTACTGTACATGTATACCTCTGCCATCTGTAAGACTAAGAATCGACACAAGTTTACAAGTTGAGCTCCTAGTGGGATTCAAACCTGCAGCAGTGAGAGGCGAGAAGATTTACAATGCAATTTTGTTAACCCTTCATCCACGGAGGTGCCAATTGTGAGAACATATATGATACAGTCTGTGGTATAACAGAGACGTAATAAACCAGTAGGGCGATATCAGTCTTGCATGCAAGAGGTCCCATGTTCGTTTGTGTTAGGGGTGACTATCGCCAGTAATTTGACTATTGCGATATTATAGTCAGTGCTTTTTTTATGCCTTATTTGGGGCCGGTTTTCGGCCCCATTCACAATGCCAAAAAGTATACTTTTTTCACAATTATATCCAAAAAATTCACAATCTGAAAAAACACAAAAACAACAAAAAAACAAAACAAAAACAGGCAGTAAGGATACTTGTCTTAATATAAGCTGGTGTCAAAACTAGTCTGTATTTACCAAAAACAAAACTTAAAACCAAGGGATATTAAACTGTGAAAATAAAAGTGAAAAAAGTTTCTTTTTCTTTTGTTATAATATTTCACAATTTTCACAATTTCTAGAAAAATGCCGCTATTTTTCACAATGGCACAGGCACAGGCTGCATTCACATAACACATAAAAAAAACACTGATAGTATTGTGATAGTTAAAGAACTACCACGATACTATTGCAATAGTGAGATAATATCATGATAGTATCACGATAGTATCGCGAAATGTTAACATAGCATTTGTGACTTTTAATGGCTAGTTAAAAAAACATGTATCATACAGTATTGGCTCTCTATTGTGTTTTCGTGATGCATACAAATGCACATTTACATATAATTGTGCAGAAATTACTTATTTGTCGGGGAAATAACTAATGACGTGTTGATAATTGAAGATTTTGCCTTTTTGTTAGGCACAAGATTGATGGCCGTTCCCATGTTGGTTTTGGTCTAATCATGAACCGAATGCAAGGAAGGTTATACTGTTATTGTCATCCTTAACATAAATTTTATCGAAAAGCAAAAATCTATTAATTATTGGTATTACATGAAAGCGAGTCATAAATTTATCTTTCAAAACAGACTAGGACATATTAAAATATATATGCATTTAATATTACCAAATAATAAAAGTCAGAATTGGCTAGCTGGCGGGTACCATGGCCATAAGTCATCATATTAGACCTACCCAGCTACCTGTTATGACGTCATTCCCACTTGCTTTTCAGGGCCTTCCCCAGCCATATATGGCGTAGCAGCTCCGCGATCCCTTAACTTTTGAAACAGACGTGCCGCGATCCTTAATCTGACCGCGACCTTTTAAAACCGTGCCGCGATCCCTTAAAAGTGGATCAAAACATTCATTTCCCATTGTTAATTAATGACATATCTGACCAAATAACGCCTTGGGGCATAAACTCCTAACTAGCATACGTCCTTAGCTCCTGATTGGAGTGTTTTCATAAGGATTAGACGGGCAGAGGTGTTAATTACCTCTGCGATAAGGGTCTAATTCAAGAATTCAACCATGCGTACATGACCTGTAAACTTATTACGTCATCAAATGTGAAAACAATTTACTTATGTTTTATTGTAGCGTTGAATTAACTTGCCTCCATCCAGTTTATAGCGATTTTAAATAGATAATGATGAGAAAATAATCTCGCAAATGCAAATTATTCGATAACCACATAAAATTATAAGAATCTCGGGTTTGCAGATTATAAATTTAGGTTACTTCCGGTTTTGAATTTGCTTCCGTGTTTCAAATTAAAACGATTCATTATGAATAAAGACAGCAATTTTATAACATTTAAATAAACTTATAACCGTTTCCTAACCTTTTTTTTTCTAAAACGCAGTTGACTTGATGCAGTAAACATGACTTAAACGTTAAGTTATTGTGAGGCAATGTCAGCGTAAAAAGTTGATGTAAATCCGGATAGTCCTTATTTCGGATGCTTAAAAAACACACGACACTGCGTTTTCAAGTTGTTGTTTTTTAAAATGTTATTCACTGAAAAATAACATAATTACTGCGGGTTAACTTCACCACATATATAATGAAGTGTTTACAAGATAAAAACAATTCTAGAACAGCAAAGGAAACAATGTATGAAGTTGAGTGTATCATCTCTTTCCATAAAAAAAAAAGAAAGTAAAAAATGGTCATATATTTACTATCTATGGCAGACTGGTAGATATATTAAAAACATGTTTTAAATGTGTTAGGTTAAAAACATGTTTTAAATGTGTTAGGTTATGCCAAAACCGTATTTTATTTCAAAACATGAAAAAAAAAAAATGACATGTAGGAGGGGAGCCCCCTCTGGCACCCACCCCACCCCCACCCTCCACGTTAAATGCCACTATCCCTTAAAAAATTCCTGGGGAAGGCCCTGCTTTTGTTTGTATGGATGGGGTAATCTACTGAATGTTGCAAACAACTCAAATATATGCAGATCACTATGACTATTTCTTTATTCGTTAACTATTAATAGTTCATCATACTATCGGCAATTGCTATCGATAGTTCAATTTGGCATCGATGCATTGTTTATCGAGACGGCCACAATCATGATACATATATATCGATAAGTCGATGCATCGTTACACCATTAGTTTGTTGAGTGCTTGGTTTAGTGGTAGAGCGCCAGACTTCAGATCGAAAGGTCGTGGGTTCGATCCTCTCCATGGCCATGCTATTTATCGATGAGCAAGATAGTTAATCCACATTGCTTAGTACTGCACATAATCTTCGAGGGGGTGTTGCAGTATCGCTCGAGATTTAATTCCACTAAATCTGGACATGTTGTTGATATTTGAAAAGGGAGCTCATCATGTTTTTGACAGTTTTTGATATAAATTTTCAGAAGTGAAAGTAGACAGGGTACGAAATTGCAAGAGATAAAATAGCTTTGAACTTTGACCCGGTGTTAGTATACAACTGAAGAAATGTTTCTTAGACGGTATTAAACCCCCTAGTTTAATAGCAGACATGTTTATTTGCATGATAAAGTAAGTTTCCCAGAATTCTAACCAGGTTGGAGTTTTTAACATGTTGTCAACATTCTAACTTTACAATGGAAGGGCAATGGCACATAGAATGGAAAAGCAAGACACATTAATATATATTTACTAAATACTAAAGCCGCTTTATTTTCTTACGGCCAACAAAAGAGGGACATCGGAAAACAAATTTATACATGTATGGTGGAAATCCTTCCTTGTAAGTTGTATGGTGGAAGTCCTTTTCCTGGCTACACTAAAACGTGCAGTTGCGCGATTATGCCCGAGGGTTTGCGAGAAAATATAAATATAGAACAAACATATAAACTGCGTATTCCGTATTACCTAAAGATCTTCTCTTCTTGAATGGCTCTATACTAGTCATGGTCACATCAAAATTCGAAAAAGTGTTCTGCGATGCGTTGTTTACTATTTTACAGTAGTGTTGTTGTGTATTCAATGTGTTCTCATTACACAGTGTATTTTGCTAACTTATACAGACATATTTCTGAATATCTCCCTAGTTCTAAAAAAGAAGAAACGTATTGTTTCAAATAGGTTTGCCTAAGTGTATTTTGCATAGGTTTTGATATATAATATTAGCAATTGTGCTTTATTTTGGATTTTAGTAATATTATCGAGGGAGTTAAAACGGCAAAAGTAAGAGCAACAGTAAGAACGGTGGCTACTAAAAGACGGGACTTCACAGGAATCAACATCAACACGGCATAAAACGCTCAACATACGTTAAACAAGCACCGACATGAATAACAGATACATATACATAACCCATAAAAGCGAAATTGAATATAACATAGTGAATATATACAGTGCCTTGATATTAGGTTAAGAATTAAGTAATCTAGTTTTTGTTTCTGTTTGTGTACAGCGAAGGGCCTTTTACAGCACAATACAATGAAAGAGAGAGCGGACAAAACGTTAGTAAGTAGGCTAGCACTTTAGAAGCGCTGTTTTAAAACCCACAACTGTCTGTGCATGCACTACGCAATTGTTCAGGTGGTTCCAGTTGTATGTATAAAGATTTTTTTAATGTTTCCTTTTACAAAGCTTAACTTCAAAAGATATATCATTGTTTGTAACTTGTGTATCTATTATAGTTTGTGTTTGAAAGTCTGAGATTTTTGTTTTTAATGTTTCGTTTAGGTCTGACCTGGGATGATAAATGAAATATAAAGCCCAGCCTTGAATTCACCAACTATTCTTGAGAATATTCTTAGACTTAAGTCCAAGTATGCAAATTTCAATCACACATATTTATGTAAGTTTAAAGGATAAACCTTCATAAGAAGCTGCTATGTATAAATATGATAAAATCTAATGAAAAGCAACTTTATAAGATTGTTTATCTATGAAAATCATGGGAATACTTTTGAATGAAATTTGAGTACTTGAGCTCAAGTCTAAGAAAAGTCTGAAGAATGGTTGGTGAATTCCAAGCCTGGTCTGACTGACTTGAGATGGCGTATCTGATTAACCCCTCAATATTTTAAAATCAGTCTACACATGGTTCTGCGTTGTTGCAATGATGGGAGGTCAAGTTTCTTCAGCATATTAGTAATGCATCCCTCCTCTCTGGATTTGTACACCTACTATCTGGAAACGGTTTAGTAGGTTGAGTGTCATTTGACCGAGAGTGAGGATGTCTCCTGCGTCCCGTCACAGCACCCATCACCTGATGGCTACACCGAACTCGGAAGTTGGAAGTTAGAAGTCCGTAGGCCGAAGCTGAGATCAACTCACCGCAGTAGCAGTAGATCGTACGTAAAAGATAGTAATAGGGATCGACGCCGAGGAGACTGAAGACTGAAGACCCAATAGGGGAGATGTACTGGCCTTCGGATGGTGTGTGCGGCGCAGGGGTCATACTGTGACGGGTGTGGCCCCAAACTGGGCTACCCAAACTACATCTGCCCAGTAGATCGTTGACCAACCACCTAGCGGATGTCGTCCAGATCCAACATCTCACCGACGCAGCAAAATCTACATAGAGCGAAAGCAACAACCATCTATAAACTGGGCATCAGCAGTAAAATACTTGTTAGAGAGCATGGGTTTTAATTATGTGTGGTTATTTCATGGGGTTGGAAATATGAGTATGTTCATATCAAATCTTAAACAAAGATTATCAGACACTTTTATCTAAAACTGGAATTATCGTATACAGGATTCTTCGAGAGCTAAAACGTATTCACTTTTTATTTCATACGCCCAGCCAAGTCCGTTTTCGTTTCTTGGAGAAGGTGAATGCCGGGTGTGAAAGTTAATACTCGGCAAATTCTACCAATCTGATCTACTACACTGCCCAGAATTATACAGATTTACATCATATATTATCTATGTCAGATCTAAGCTTGAATATGGTGTGGGACCCCTGTTACATGGGTGACATTGATAAATCAGAACGAGTACAACACCAGTCTAGCTACATCTCTCTCTATATACAGCCGTGATCATTTTTGTTTATTTCGGTATGTGCGGTCCCCATTTCATATCCTGTGAGAGTGTCCATATCCGTCACCATTTTATACTTTTTACTTAAAATGACATATTGATAGCCAGATAAAAAGCACATTTAAACAATACAACACGTATATTTGAAGTTATCACATCCATGACGCTATATGATGTATACTCTCCTTTGCATCGGTAATAAATTACTATGTAAGTATTTGAAACGAAGTGGTAAATACGTCCGCCTAAAAGGGTGCGTACATGAGGGAGGGCAGTCCCAACACTCATATTTGTTATAGACTATTTAAAGAAATGCTATCAGAAGCCTCGCAACGCGACAGACCATTATTGCGACATATCATTACTGCGACAGACCATTACGTTGATGTGTGATTACAAGCATGTCATTTTCAGTCTTTGCCATTCAGGATATCTGATTTTTAAAATGATTAACATTTGTAGTAATACTACTAGTATATTCATCTGGTAGTGAGTTCCACAACATTGGTGAACAAAAAAGAAATATAACATTTAACATTACTTTTTAATTGGGTTAGATTGTGGGAGGGCTAATCTCAGAAAGTACTTGATGAATCAAACTAATATGTGCTGCGACAGAGAGAAGAACTCACTGTGTAGGGTATGTGCTGCGACAGAGGGAAGAACTCACTGTGTAGTATGTGCTGCGACAGAGGGAAGAACTCAGTGTGTAGGGTATGTGCTGCGACAGAGGGAAGAACTCACTGTGTAGTATGTGCTGCGACAGAGGGAAGAACTCACTGTGTAGTATGTGCTGCGACAGAGGGAAGAACACACTTTGTAGGGTATGTGCTGCGACAGAGGGAAGAACTCACTGTGTAGTATGTGCTGCGACAGAGGGAAGAACTCATTGTGTAGTATGTGCTGCGACAGAGGGAAGAACTCACTGTGTAGTATGACAGAGGGAAGAACTCACTGTGTAGGGTATGTGCTGCGACAAAGAACTCACTGTGTAGTATGTGCTGCGACAGAGGGAAGAACTCACTGTGTAGTATGTGCTGCGACAGAGGGAAGAACACACTTTGTAGGGTATGTGCTGCGACAGAGGGAAGAACTCACTGTGTAGTATGTGATGCGACAGAGGGAAGAACTCACTGTGTAGTATGTGCTGCGACAGAGGGAAGAACTCACTGTGTAGTATGTGCTGCGACAGAGGGAAGAATTCACTGTGTAGTATGTGCTGCGACAGAGGGAAGAACTCACTGTGTAGGGTATATGCTGCGACAGAGGGAAGAACTCACTGTGTAGTATGTGCTGCGACAGAGGGAAGAACTCACTGTGTAGTATGTGCTGCGACAGAGGGAATAACTCACTGTGTAGTATGTGCTGCGACAGAGGGAAGAACTCACTGTGTAGTATGTGCTGCGACAGAGGGAAGAACTCACTGTGTAGTATGTGCTGCGACAGAGGGAAGAACTCACTGTGTAGTATGTGCTGCGACAGAGGGAAGAACTCACTGTGTAATATGTGCTGCGACAGAAGGAAGAACTCACTGTGTAGGGTATGTGCTGCGACAGAGGGAAGAACTCACTGTGTAGGGTATATGCTGCGACAGAGGGAAGAACTCACTGTGTAGGGTATATGCTGCGACAGAGGGAAGAACTCACTGTGTAGGGTATATGCTGCGACAGAGGGAAGAACTCACTGTGTAGGGTATATGCTGCGACAGAGGGAAGAACTCACTGTGTAGGGTATATGCTGCGACAGAGGGAAGAACTCACTGTGTAGGGTATGCGCTGCGACAGAGGGAAGAACTCACTTTGTAGGGTATGTGCTGCGACAGACAGAGGGAAGAACTCACTTTGTAGGTTATGTGCTGCGACAGAGGGAAGAACTCACTTTGTAGGGTATGTGCTGCGACAGAGGGAAGAACTCACTGTGTAGGGTATGTGCTGCGACAGAGGGAAGAACTCACTGTGTAGGGTATGTGCTGCGACAGAGGGAAGAACTCACTGTGTAGGGTATGTGCTGCGACAGAGAGAAGAACTCACTGTGTAGTATGTGCTGCGACAGAGGGAAGAACTCACTGTGTAGGGTATGTGCTGCGACAGAGGGAAGAACTCACTGTGTAGTATGTGCTGCGACAGAGGGAATAACTCACTGTGTAGTATGTGCTGCGACAGAGGGAAGAACTCACTGTGTAGGGTATGTGCTGCGACAGAGGGAAGAACTCACTGTGTAGTATGTGCTGCGACAGAGGGAAGAACTCACTGTGTAGTATGTGCTACGACAGAGGGAAGAACTCACTGTGTAGGGTATATGCTGCGACAGAGGGAAGAACTCACTTTGTAGGGTATATGCTGCGACAGAGGGAAGAACTCACTGTGTAGGGTATATGCTGCGACAGAGGGAAGAACTCACTGTGTAGGGTATGCGCTGCGACAGAGGGAAGAACTCACTTTGTAGGGTATGTGCTGCGACAGACAGAGGGAAGAACTCACTGTGTAGGGTATGTGCTGCGACAGAGGGAAAAACTCACTGTGTAGGGTATTTGCTGCGACAGGGGGAAGAACTCACTGTGTAGTATGTGCTGCGACAGAGGGAAGAACTCACTGTGTAGGGTATGTGCTGCGACAGAGGGAATAACACACTTTGTAGGGTATGTGCTGCGACAGAGGGAAGAACTCACTGTGTAGGGTATGTGCTGCGACAGAGGGAAGAACTCACTTTGTAGGGTATGTGCTGCGACAGAGGGAAGAACTCACTGTGTAGGGTATGTGCTGCGACAGAGGGAAGAACTCACTGTGTAGTATGTGATGCGACAGAGGGAAGAACTCACTGTGTAGTATGTGCTGCGACAGAGGGAAGAACTCACTGTGTAGTATGTGCTGCGACAGAGGGAAGAATTCACTGTGTAGTATGTGCTGCGACAGAGGGAAGAACTCACTGTGTAGTATGTGCTGCGACAGAGGGAAGAACTCACTGTGTAGTATGTGCTGCGACAGAGGGAAGAACTCACTGTGTAGTATGTGCTGCGACAGAGGGAAGAACTCACTGTGTAGTATGTGCTGCGACAGAGGGAAGAACTCACTGTGTAGTATGTGCTGCGACAGAGGGAAGAACTCACTGTGTAGTATGTGCTGCGACAGAGAGAAGAACTCACTGTGTAGTATGTGCTGCGACAGAAGGAAGAACTCACTGTGTAGGGTATGTGCTGCGACAGAGGGAAGAACTCACTGTGTAGGGTATATGCTGCGACAGAGGGAAGAACTCACTGTGTAGGGTATATGCTGCGACAGAGGGAAGAACTCACTGTGTAGGGTATATGCTGCGACAGAGGGAAGAACTCACTGTGTAGGGTATATGCTGCGACAGAGGGAAGAACTCACTGTGTAGGGTATATGCTGCGACAGAGGGAAGAACTCACTGTGTAGGGTATGCGCTGCGACAGAGGGAAGAACTCACTTTGTAGGGTATGTGCTGCGACAGACAGAGGGAAGAACTCACTTTGTAGGTTATGTGCTGCGACAGAGGGAAGAACTCACTTTGTAGGGTATGTGCTGCGACAGAGGGAAGAACTCATTGTGTAGGGTATGTGCTGCGACAGAGGGAAGAACTCAATGTGTAGGGTATGTGCTGCGACAGAGGGAAGAACTCAGTGTGTAGGGTATGTGCTGCGACAGAGGGAAGAACTCACTTTGTAGGGTATGTGCTGCGACAGAGGGAAGAACTCACTGTGTAGGGTATGTGCTGCGACAGAGGGAAGAACTCACTGTGTAGTATGTGATGCGACAGAGGGAAGAACTCACTGTGTAGTATGTGCTGCGACAGAGGGAAGAACTCACTGTGTAGTATGTGCTACGACAGAGGGAAGAACTCACTGTGTAGGGTATATGCTGCGACAGAGGGAAGAACTCACTTTGTAGGGTATATGCTGCGACAGAGGGAAGAACTCACTGTGTAGGGTATATGCTGCGACAGAGGGAAGAACTCACTGTGTAGGGTATGCGCTGCGACAGAGGGAAGAACTCACTTTGTAGGGTATGTGCTGCGACAGACAGAGGGAAGAACTCACTGTGTAGGGTATGTGCTGCGACAGAGGGAAAAACTCACTGTGTAGGGTATTTGCTGCGACAGGGGGAAGAACTCACTGTGTAGTATGTGCTGCGACAGAGGGAAGAACTCACTGTGTAGGGTATGTGCTGCGACAGAGGGAATAACACACTTTGTAGGGTATGTGCTGCGACAGAGGGAAGAACTCACTGTGTAGGGTATGTGCTGCGACAGAGGGAAGAACTCACTTTGTAGGGTATGTGCTGCGACAGAGGGAAGAACTCACTGTGTAGGGTATGTGCTGCGACAGAGGGAAGAACTCACTGTGTAGTATGTGATGCGACAGAGGGAAGAACTCACTGTGTAGTATGTGCTGCGACAGAGGGAAGAACTCACTGTGTAGTATGTGCTGCGACAGAGGGAAGAATTCACTGTGTAGTATGTGCTGCGACAGAGGGAAGAACTCACTGTGTAGTATGTGCTGCGACAGAGGGAAGAACTCACTGTGTAGTATGTGCTGCGACAGAGGGAAGAACTCACTGTGTAGTATGTGCTGCGACAGAGGGAAGAACTCACTGTGTAGTATGTGCTGCGACAGAGGGAAGAACTCACTGTGTAGTATGTGCTGCGACAGAGGGAAGAACTCACTGTGTAGTATGTGCTGCGACAGAGAGAAGAACTCACTGTGTAGTATGTGCTGCGACAGAAGGAAGAACTCACTGTGTAGGGTATGTGCTGCGACAGAGGGAAGAACTCACTGTGTAGGGTATATGCTGCGACAGAGGGAAGAACTCACTGTGTAGGGTATATGCTGCGACAGAGGGAAGAACTCACTGTGTAGGGTATATGCTGCGACAGAGGGAAGAACTCACTGTGTAGGGTATATGCTGCGACAGAGGGAAGAACTCACTGTGTAGGGTATATGCTGCGACAGAGGGAAGAACTCACTGTGTAGGGTATGCGCTGCGACAGAGGGAAGAACTCACTTTGTAGGGTATGTGCTGCGACAGACAGAGGGAAGAACTCACTTTGTAGGTTATGTGCTGCGACAGAGGGAAGAACTCACTTTGTAGGGTATGTGCTGCGACAGAGGGAAGAACTCATTGTGTAGGGTATGTGCTGCGACAGAGGGAAGAACTCAATGTGTAGGGTATGTGCTGCGACAGAGGGAAGAACTCAGTGTGTAGGGTATGTGCTGCGACAGAGAGAAGAACTCACTGTGTAGTATGTGCTGCGACAGAGGGAAGAACTCAGTGTGTAGGGTATGTGCTGCGACAGAGGGAAGAACTCACTGTGTAGTATGTGCTGCGACAGAGGGAATAACTCACTGTGTAGTATGTGCTGCGACAGAGGGAAGAACTCACTGTGTAGGGTATGTGCTGCGACAGAGGGAAGAACTCACTGTGTAGTATGTGCTGCGACAGAGGGAAGAACTCACTGTGTAGTATGTGCTACGACAGAGGGAAGAACTCACTGTATAGGGTATATGCTGCGACAGAGGGAAGAACTCACTTTGTAGGGTATATGCTGCGACAGAGGGAAGAACTCACTGTGTAGGGTATATGCTGCGACAGAGGGAAGAACTCACTGTGTAGGGTATGCGCTGCGACAGAGGGAAGAACTCACTTTGTAGGGTATGTGCTGCGACAGACAGAGGGAAGAACTCACTTTGTAGGGTATGTGCTGCGACAGAGGGAAGAACTCACTATGTAGGGTATGTGCTGCGACAGAGGGAAAAACTCACTGTTTAGGGTATTTGCTGCGACAGGGGGAAGAACTCACTGTGTAGTATGTGCTGCGACAGAGGGAAGAACTCACTGTGTAGGGTATGTGCTGCGACAGAGGGAAGAACTCACTGTGTAGTATGTGCTGCGACAGAGGGAAGAACTCACTGTGTAGTATGTGCTGCGACAGAGGGAAGAACTCACTGTGTAGGGTATGTGCTGCGACAGAGGGAAGAACTCACTGTGTAGTATGTGCTGCGACAGAGGGAAGAACTCACTGTGTAGTATGTGCTGCGACAGAGGGAAGAACTCACTGTGTAGGGTATGTGGTGCGACAGAGGGAAGAACTCACTGTGTAGTATGTGCTGCGACAGAGGGAAGAACTCACTGTGTAGGGTATGTGCTGCGACAGAGGGAAGAACTCACTGTGTAGGGTATGTGCTGCGACAGAGGAAGAACTCACTGTGTAGTATGTGCTGCGACAGAGGGAAGAACTCACTGTGTAGGGTATGTGCTGCGACAGAGGGAAGAACTCACTGTGTAGTATGTGCTGCGACAGAGGGAAGAACTCACTTTGTAGGGTATGTGCTCTTCAGTTAAAATTGATCGCTTTTATGACACTTCTTTTGCCATGAACCCGATCCACAAGACACCGTCATTCAATGTTTACCCGATCCACAAGACACCGTCATGCAATGTTCACCCGATCCACAAGACACTGTCATTCAATGTTCACCCGATCCACAAGACATCGTCATTCAATGTTCACCCGATCCACAAGACACCGTCATTTAATGTTCACCCGATCCACAAGACACCGTCGTTCAATGTTCACCCGATCCACAAGACACCGTCATTCAATGTTCACCCGATCCACAAGACAACGTCATTCAATGTTCAGTTGTGTCGTGTCTCGCGCGCTCTTAACGGTTGATTCTCTTTTTGCTCTGGTTTCTGCCATAT
>JAWPHD010001974.1:200000-282254 GCA_037043455.1 Cyrtodaria siliqua | reverse complement strand
TAACAAGATATGATTGGAAGACATAAGTTAGTCTATCTGTGCAACATCCATGCCCTATACATAACACGGCCTTTCTACCTTGTGATATAACTGCAAATGAGCATTAATGAGAAACTTGAACCTATAAAAAACCACAGCATCCAAACGTAATGGCATCGTATGCCAGCGCTGTACCACATATTAAATCAAATGAGAACATTAAATAGTCCGTGAACAGTTGAACATTATAATACACAACATAAAGAGTGGAGACAACAGTATAATACACAACATAAAGCGTGGAGAGAACAGTATAATATTCAACATAAAGAGTGGATAGAACAGTTTAATAGTCAACATAAAGAGTGGAGAGAACAGTATAATATTCAACATAAAGAGTGGAGAGAACAGTATAATATTCAACATAAAGAGTGGAGAGAACAGTATAATATTCAACATAAAGAGTGGAGAGAACAGTAGAATATTCAACATAAAGAGTGGAGAGAACAGTATACTACACAACATAAAAAGTGGAGGGAAAAGTATAATCACAACATAAAGAGTGGAGAGAACAGTTTAATACCCAACATAAAAGAGTGGATAGAACAGTATAATACCCAACATGAAGGGTGGAGAGAAACAGGATAATACCCAAAATAAAGAGTGGAGAGAACAGTATATATATCCAACATAAAGAGTGCAGAGAACAGTATAATACTCAACATAAAGAGTGGAAAGAACAGTATAATACTCAACATAAAGACTGGATGAGAACAGTATAATACCCAAAAGGTGGAGAAAACGGTATAATATACACAACATAAAGAGGGGAGAGAACATTATAATACACACCATAAAGAGCGGAGACAACAGTATAATAAACAACATAAAGAGCGGAGACAACATATAATACACAACATAAAGAGTGGAGAGAATAGTATAAACCCCCAACATAAAGGGTGGAGAGAACAGTATAAATACCCAACATAAAGAGTGGAGAGAACAGTATAATACCCAACGTAAAGGGCAAAGAGAACAGTATAATACACAACATAAAGTGTGATGAGAACAGTATACTACCTAACATAAAGAGTGGAGAGAACAGTGTAATACACAACATATAGAGTGGAGAGAACATTATAATACCCAATATAGAGAGTGGAGAGAACAGTATAATACCCAACATAAAGAGTGGAGAGAACATTATAATACACAACATAAAGAGTAGAGAGAACAGTGTAATACCCAACATGAAGAGAGGAGAAAACAGTATAATACACAACATAAAGAATGCAGAGAACAGTATAATACAGAACATAAAGAGAGGAAAGAACAGTGTAATACACAACATAAAGAGTGGAGGGAACAGTACTTATAGATAAAACTTGACTTTTTGGGCAAAATGTTATCAAGAACGTCTCATGAGAATTTAATTGATCAAAATAAATTAATCTCAGAGTTGTCATATGTAGAACACTATTGTTTAACGTGATCTTTAACGACAGTAAGCCAAGAAGTTAAACGTTTGGGATGTTTGTAGTGGTGCAGGCACTAGCATTCGTAATAAAGAGGACTTAATAAGGGCTGTTTATGTAATTTAGAGATTCAATATATAGATGAAAGTTTGTTTTGCTTTTCGTCTACCACAGTTTTGAAAGTAGTGCACCGAGTGATTTGCGTGAAAACAAACACGCATCTTCAGTATTTTGAACTGCAGCATATGAATGATTGCTCCCGAGTATCAGAGATAAAACAGTGACGTAATGTAGGCGTCAAGACAATAATTATTAAATTATTAGCTGCTTTATCAGCAGAAACTAAAACGCATTTATTACGAAATACTTGAATTCTTGAGTTTAATTAACGAAACGAAAACCTAGGTCTCGGGGGAAGTAAAGGGGGTTTAGCATTATAAAAGTTAATACGAGTCTCTATAATTTTAAGAATTGTTTTCTTCGAGTAGACATGGAGTTCGGGTTCACATGTTCTCTACGATACCATTTTATACTAAATTCCTCAATGGATTGGACGATCTGAGCACTTCATTTTGTTATCCTAGGTAACCTATGAAATATGTTTTATTTAATAAGTTTATGCCCGATTCCATTCAATAAAATATGGTAAATTCACGTTTTAGATCTGACAACACGATTCTCATAACATATGTTGATTGATATGCCATTTTTATTATGAACTGGGACATTTCAGTGTTTACACTTTAGATTATTGTAGAAGATTGATGTACCAATTTTAATGAATAAAATAGCCACTGTTCTATGTATATGCCTTGTAACCTTAAAATTTCCGGCACAAACATATTTTTGATGGGTCAAAACAGAAAAACTATTGAGACGGGAATGGACAAAACATACTCTGCCCCTCCCGCAGCCTGGATTTCTTCTCTGTTCTTACGTGTATGTCAGTACTCCTTAATGAAATAAACGTGAACATTACAACTTCTTATCTATTTTATCGAAGTATTTGTACTATTCACTTCATCGAAATTGTTATTCAAGCTTCGTTATTTGATAATTTGTGCTAATAAACTTGCAATTTAAAAACATTATTTTATCTTGTATAATGTATATTGTATTCATTGTTGTATTGCTATCGTTTGATTAATAATGTTTATGTCGCTATATTCGGCACTTGCCATTTGGATATTGATATACACGTCAATTAAATAAACAATCTATGATATGTTTATTCTTGTGTTTCCAGCTCAACTGATGAGTTCAACATTCTCTAAAAGACCCCACTCAGGAATGCGTGTGTATTGGGTTATAGCACACCACACATTTTGGACCCACACGTTGTCCGTCCGTCCACGTCCTGTCCGTCCGTCCATCTGTCTGTCTGTCTATCCTGAGGTCACCGATGCTCACATAATCTTCGAATTAATCAAAAATTGTGAAGTAGAACTATTCTGTTACTCGGCCGCGCTAAGCCGTTACTGAAATGGTCAGTATGATTTTACACCTGATACATGCTGACTGAACATAAATAAAATCTTATAATAGCTAATACATACCATTTAATATGTTCGACTAGTTTACCCCTGTTAAATAGATTTACCAGTCACATACACTTTAAGGAAAACTACTTGAGAACTTCTGAAATCTATCCTAAAACATATCATAACAAAAAACTGTCGGAGAACAATGCAGCACGACTATTTTCTTTGTCGAAGAACGGCCATTACAAAACGGTAGGTATAAAAGTTGAACATAAGTTTCACGAACCTTACATATGCCTTCAAAAGAATAGGTATCAAATCTTTCTCTGTCAGCTATGTTTAAATGTAATGGAATTCAAACTATGAGATGCGAAGAGTGCTCAGATAGCTTGAAGAGAGAATGATTGAAATTTAGAGAGGAGAAACTATTTGAATCTCTATAGGTTTTGGCCTTCGCTGACATACACTTCTTGTGGGTTAACGACTCCACCCTCAGAAAGCAGACAAATTGCAAAAGACTACATATATAATGGAGTTTCAGAAAAGTAGACCCTACAAAATTCCCGGAGCGTGGAGGGTTCACCTTATTAGCCATTAGCGTAGCTACCTATTAGGCCAAAATTAGGCCTGCACGTAATTTTCACAAGCATGGTTGAAAAATACAACATTGAAATAATAGTGTAGGAATTTGTTGACTTTTGAAGTGTGATTTTGCTTAAATGTATATCTAAATATACGCCAAAACGCACCAGAGACGTCCTAAGTTTTCAAAGTGTTCCGGGGAAGCATGTCCGGATCCCACTAGAAATAGTCGGGCTTGCACATCAAAAAATGACTAGCTACGCCCCTAGCACACATCGCAAGGGTTAACGAGTACATAGTACTGCATTTTCAACTGACTGAAAAGGCATGAGTGAAAAACACATAGAGCGTTAAAAACAGCTTGAAGGTCATGGATTATACTTTGGAAGTCGAACAACTCTAACATTTATCAGTAGGAACGCCAGCCCTATGGCGTAGGAATATCTATCAAACAAGGTCACGTGATAAAATCGATAACAAAATGACATTATCGGGAAAATTGTTACTGGTCAGATTTATACACCTTTTATCTATAAACTGTGATTATGACAAAACACAGTCACAGATCGTTGTTAAAGTAATAATATTCATAAACTACATTGGTCGAACATAATTGGTGTTCAATTCTTGTAATTCCCATTAATAGTTAAAGGTATTTTTCAAAGGAATGAATTTAGGTTGTTTAAAGATTGAAATTGCCGACAATGCGCTTTTAAATCAAAATCGATTTAATTCGTCATTTTAGAAGCGAGAATAAAAACCAATGCATGTACGCGTAGATAAATCTTTCCTCTGTCCATATGCAACATTTTAATGAAATCGGAGTCAAGTACTTTTTTCCCCCCAAAATTAACTAAAATGACCCACGGACTCAAAGTCGGCATAATGCATATACATTTACAGACGCGACCGGGTACACAAAATTTAAATAATTCCATTAGTTCAATACATATATTTCAAATGTATGTATCCATGCATTCCAGATTAACTTTCTGATCTATACATGCTTTTGGTTTATGCCGGAGTGCTCAAAATAGGTTTTAACAAACCAAATTGCAACGGTACGTCGGGAAACGAAATGAGGATTCCGAAAAAATAGCGAAAAAATGAAGTTTTAACAGCGAGAATGAATTGTTTTTCATGAAAGTGTTCATTGACATGTCTAAAATTAAAAGCCAATCAGAAAAAAGTACCTTTTTCCCCCAAAATTAACAAGTACACCGTATTCGCTAAAATATGAACAATCGCCTTTCGAAGTTAATGTTCACGAAAGATATAAAACCGTGAAATTATGAAATCCTTTTTTAGAGATATATTGATTTCAACATTGTTCTGTATTTAATAAATTATTAGAGTAGAATGTTCACAGTTTTTCTCAAAGAAACCATTACGGTAGTATCCCTGCAACCCCGCCTCTTACCCCACCCCCTCAACACCCTCCATACCGTATTGATTAAGTTGTATATAGCTGGGAATGCGCAGTTGTACTCAAAATCGATTATTTCATCATTTTAGAAGCGAGAAAAAAATAAACGCATGTACGCATAGATACATCTTTCCTCTGTCGATATGTAAAATATAAAAAAAAAATCGGAGGCAAGTACCCCCCCCCCCCCCCCCCTCCCCACTACATCGTAATCTCTTAAATACGCCCAATCGACGTTCCAAATCGATGTTCGCACGGAATAAAATTGTGGAATTATGAATTATAAGAGATAAATCGATCTCAGCATTGTTCAGTAGTTGTTATATTATGGATGTAGTATGTTCACAGTATTTATGTGGGCAACATTATGGTAGTATCCCTCCAACCCCGTCAGCTTCCACACTCCACCCCGTACACACAATACGTTGTGTATTGCTGAGAATGCGCCTTTTATTCAAATCGATTTATTTCGTCATTTTAGTAGCGAGAATAAAAACAAATGGCATAGATACATCTCGCCTCTGTATATATGCAGAATTTCAATAAACGGAGACAAGTACTAATTAACTAACAGGAACGTCCGACCCAAAGACGGCAACATTCATAATTCATTTAGAAGGACGACCGGCTACAGAAACAATTAAATAATTTCGTTATGTAAACACATATATTTAAAATGTATGTGTCCATGTATTTTACACTAAATTTTTTATCTATAAATGCTTTGGGTTTATGTCAGAGTGCCCAATTTATTTTAACAAACAATGTTGCAACGGTATATCGGAAAATAAAATCATGATGGCGGCAATATACGTTGCAAAGTTGAATTTTCGAAATCAGAAAAAGCGATAAACTAAGAGACAGAAGTATATTCTTTTAACTGTTCGTTTAAAACTGAGTGGGCGGCTCGAGTTTTAAAGAAATCAAGATTGGCATGTGTCCCTTTAACCAAGTAAATAAATGACTGACGAGTAACAGACATGCTACTGTCGGTAACAAACATTATATAGTGTAGACTCGAAGATTGCATAACATAAACAAGTGGACATGACATTGTGTCAATGGAGCACTTGCCAGATTTGTGGTGTTGTGAAATACTGTACGCGTGAATCCAAAAAGTGTGGGTCTGTTATCTTTATAGGGCATATATAGTTTATATATATAATATGCTTTTATGTTTATTTTTATGCATATCTGTCCCAGAACGCACTCATACTCACTACTATATTGAATGTAAATACTGAATATACATGTGCGGTGTGTTACGATCTGTAGTATTTGAAAATAGACATATTAAACATTTCCCTGAGAATATATAACGATGATAAATACTATATTCATAGAATTATTTTTTCCTGAAAAGAAATACATGTTTGTTTTCAGCAGTTGAAATCTACTATATTCTGCGAATATTGCTACTTTTAGGCCGTGTGCTGCTCAACTTTTCGGTACCAACTCAGCTGGCAAATTCTAGTTGCTATAACCTTTTAGATCTATCTTAATAAGTAAGAAATATCCAGGATAGTTTTTCCGAAACGGTAGCTTAACACATTATTTTTGGGCAAAAACATCCAAATTTGAACAAAAATCGCTAAAAACTGAAATAATTTTTTAAATATTATTATCATTGCAATATTAGGGAGCTGAAGCTTCTGAAAGTTGCCTGTTATATTCATGTAAATAAAAATAATATTTGAAATGAACAAAATGTCGACAGCTTGCCATTTTGGGGGGAAATCAGCAAAAAAAGCGTACAAATTGCCTCATTTTTGGAATAATTTTTAAAAAATATTGACACTTTCAATTAAACAAAATAGTAGGTTTTAAAGTGTTTTCATTTATCTAAAGATGTCCTGAGATATAGGTAAAATTCTAAAGGATCAGAGATTTGGGAAAACTGGGATATTTTGGGCCAAAAGTTGCAAATTTTAACCAAAATCACTAAAAACGGGATTACTTCTAAAAATATAATTCTCATTACAATATAAGGAGATTGAAAGTCCTTTAAGTTATCTGTTATATACAAGTTCATGAAAACAAATATTTGGAATGAATAAAATATATAAATCTTGAAATTTTGGGGGGAAATCAACACAAAATGAATTAAAGTCGCTGATTTTTGGAATAGTTATGAAATTTTAAATTATGATTAAAATATAATAAAACAGAAGTCGTTTTAGTATTTTTTTAAATGTAAAGGTGTCATGAGCTACAGAAGAGACAGTCCTAAAGGATCAGAGATTTGAAAATGCCATTACTTTTGGCCCAGAATATCGAAATATAAACCAAAACCGCCGAAAACTGGACTATTTAAAATACAATTGTATTGCAATATAAGGTAGTTGAATTTTCTTAAAATAAACATACTATTATATTAATGTGCATGGGAAAAATGTTTAGAATAAACAAAGTTGATACATCTTGACATTTTTGGAGAAAATCTACAAAAATAAAGCATAAAATAAAAGAGTTTTGGATATTTATTTATAACAAAACAAAGTATTTTTCAAAAATGTAAATAAAGATGTATTAAGGTACAGACAAAATGTTCCTAAGTAACTTGAAAGCAGACTGCAAATAAAATTTACGAAAATTTGAATATTTATTAAAAAATGATTTCTTTTAAAATGAAATGGAGCTGAAGGTCTTTACCATTTTCTTATTATGTAGATAAAGAGGCACCCATTACATTTTGACTTAAATATACCAGTTTTGAATTATATATTTCCTCTTGTTTCGATTTCGCAGGGAAAGATATGATCGACAGACAGGTATCTAGAAGATACTTGACTCAAATAAGTCAATAATACGTTACCAATTAGAATCATCGAAGAATTGTATTTTTGTTTGATTGATTAACATTTAATCTTATTATTTACCTTATCATATGAGTGATGTATTTTAGATATAAAGAAAGATACAAATATCGGACAGGTAAAGCAGCAATCAAGGACGACAGTCAACCACAAAACACAAAAACAAACACGCAAACAGACAAACGAGAAGGCAAAAGTAATAAAAAATGCAAACGACATCACAAACACAAAAAGGTTGAAGTACACATATTCACACGGTCCATTATGATCGAGAAACGAAAAAATGTTTAATGATTATGTATTTTATTGATTTGCTCAAGGGTCTTCTTAGACTTATTGCAATATTGTTATATGTATGGAGGGTGGCCTTGAACCTCCATAGACCTATGACGAGGCAAATATAGTTTCTTCTTCTTCTTCTATGTTCGTGTATATGGAAAAAAAATGGACGAACACACAAAAAATAAATATAAAAAAAGAAGCTTAAAAAAAAGAATTGCATGAATAACATGTATTTGAAATATAAGATATTTTTAAACGATTTTGATAATTAAACTCAAACTCACAAATTGCATACGTAAATGCCATTGTAGTATTTCTTTTATTAAACTATTGCAAATAAAAAATATGCCAATTAACAGAACCGAGAGAAGTGATATTTCAGTTTTGGGTTTTGAAAAATGCAATTAAGAAGTAAACGAAGTAAAGAAAACTCAGCCTGGAAAATAATATACGTCTCAAAGCTACAGAAAGTGACAATCATGATATTAACATCTTTAACAGAATACTACGTTTTCATCTGCCGAATGTTGACGCATGTTAACATTCTGAATCTGGTATGCATGCTACAACTAACTCCCCTGCATTCACACATGTTGCAATACAGGGAAGTCTATGCTTTCTGCAAGTACAGTGTAAAGTAAGTTTCGCAAGATACTTTGATAACATTCCAAAATTATAAAGGAACAGATGGGCATCTGTTATAACAGGCGTTATAACAAAGTTCAAGGTGTACCATCCCTATTCTAAAGCTATGTAAGACTTCCCGAGGTCCTTGTTTGCACGTGGTGGTACTGCTGCTGTTGCATATGTATGGGGAATACTGATCATCAAGAGCTGACCAGTTGAATTCACAACGCTATAGGATGGACATACAACAAGCCGTTGTAATGAGACACTGGATTATTATTAACTGATATCCACTTGATAATTATTCCAGAGTCTCATTACAACATCTTGTTGTATGCCCATTCTACTGAGTGGTGGAATCTCATCATCAGATTTTACTATAGACCGTGTGTCCATTTAGATGCTGTTTAAAATAGTATTTAACTACCGTCTTTCAAAACATGTCTGTCAGGATGCTCTGTCCTATTGACTTAGCGGTATCTAGATTATACTTTTATTTCAGCAGTCATATACTCAAACTACTTTGTAAATCAGTTGTTTTCATTTAAGAACGATTTTCCTACTCCCAAGAATTGAAGCAAATACTGCTGTGCTAGTCTTTCAAACCTCCTTGCAACATTGCCTTTGTATTCTACCCTGTGTTAACTTGCATCACGTGTAACACTCGGTAGCTGCTGATATTTAAGGAATATTTATCTGACATCTTTATATATATAAACACAAACTCCAAAATGGATGGGGTATGGTCAAGTGAAATTTTCAACCAAATGCATACTTTAGGCATGAGCAATGTCAACCATAATGTACATGACAGTACTTCAGTATTATTTACGTGAACATAATATCAGAAGTAATACGTATATGGCTGAAATATGCCCTTTTTATCCGAAAAGTATGACGGCAATTTTTTTTTTTTTAATGTCAAATAATGTGTTCCATTTATCCAGCGAGAGCAGACGAGACATCATTTTTAAATAAAAAAAAACATGTTATCACATTTTCCAAATTTCAAAGTGCACCATTGTAAAAAGGCAAAGATATTCTTTCAATGACATGTGGTTTCGAAATAATCTCAAGACGATGGTTGAAGACAGACTACGGACAAAGCGATCTTTACCTGTCTGCAATGCTACGAAGGTGACACAAAGACAAATAAAATGGAACTTTGAATTGTAACATTTCTGTGAATCATTTTTTAATCTTAGCTTAATTTTTCTAATTAAAATCTTAAAAGTGTACTTTATTATCTCCCTTTATAGCAACACATTTATTACAGAGAGGTCAGACGTTTATATTATTTCGTATTGTTTCGTATAATAAATTAAATTATGCAGAATCTAAAAAACTATATTTACATGTAATTTGCTTAAAAAGTATAAATGTATTCTAATTTGTTTGGTTATCTTTACCTTCTTTCGATAGAATGTGCGTTTAATGATTAAAATGGTTGAATGTTTGCTTCCATATGTTTTTATACGTTTTTAAGGGTTGAACTATTGAACTGTTATATGTTAACATGACTTACGTAACCATTTTGAACGCAATCGAATAGACTTGAATCCGTGTTTTTACTAGAAGGGGAATAAAAAACAACTCTTGCCAAAAATCTAAAATTGTTAAATTTTACACGTTTTGTTCATAGGATATTTTACTTTAATGACTTAGTTAATTAATTTTACATGGGTAGAAAACATTACTATACAATTATTTATTTTCTCTCTCAAAACCTGGTGATGCCGCTTGTTTTAGAAATAAAACACGATTAAATAGGGCAGTTGAGAAGACACTTTTGTAGATGTTAGGTCTGTTCTGATGTGAAAATGTTTAAAGCACACAAGACTGGAAATTTGATCTGTGTCCCTTTAATAAATTGGGGGCCCGGCACATTGAACATAATCATATTGTAATTTGTTGATGTTAAAGGGACACACGGCAATCTTGAAGTATTTATCAAGCATTAACATTAGCATCTCTATTTGTTAACCTGGTAACATTTTAAATTTCAACCTGCTTGCATTAAAAATTAAATAAAAGTGTCAGTTTTCATTTAGTCTTGGTTATTCTATCAAATACTTAACTATATTATAGGTTCACTATTATCAACAGTAAATAATGTGTAAAACAATTTCTTCTGAACTATTCTAATAAATAATATTAATGATTGCACAAATGCAAATTATGCAGAAAAACTGACCGAACTCAAGAAGTTTTAAACAAATAAAGACTGCCTAGTGCCCCTTTAACACAACTTGCTTTCGTATGTATCCAGTACATGTAGTTTACACAAGCTCATATGACAATCACACTTCATTATCACTGAAACATTTTTTACTCAAACTTTGAACAGCACCGTGCAAGCATAACACGTGTGGGCATACAAGCTCCATTTAAACAACTACACAAGTGCAAACAATTTTTAAAAAGGCTCCCACCTCCATATGATCCAATGGCATTTAATACGGCTTGACATTCTGAAGTCATCAGTATCAATTCACTTAGAGCTGCTCAAGGGGACGATTCACATTTGACGCCTCTCTGAAAAACAACAGCAACCCAATGTCAATGATCAAACAGACATAGTTTATCCTTTGTTATACATAATGTAACATATTTAAAAAAGAAAAGAAAAAGAAGAATAAATTGAATAAAGCAGGAATACTACTCGAGCTCAATTACACAGTTAATGTAATAAAAACATCTCTCATTATTCATTATACATGTAAAATATAATGTAGCCTGAATTGGATATCCATTAAAAACATTGTTCCACTTTCACAGCATATTTCCAGCCCATGGAATAGTCATTTCTTTTAAGACAAACTGTATGCAAGCGTAGTTGCTCCACCTCCTTAAAAGCTTTTAAGTGATGTATGCTTTCTCGAAATTTGGCGCGTTTTTTTTTCGCAACAGAAATTATCTAGTAAATGTAAATTCAAAATCACTTCCTTGCCTCAAAACTCTACTGTACATAAATATGAATCTGACCGATTTCAGTCAAATGTCAATGGCAGTTTACATTGTTTCAGTGGTAGTTGTATCGGGTTATGTATTCACGAATATGCGGGAAAATGGGATAACATTACGATATTGAGACAACGCTAACAATTTACTTTCATGCATCTGAAGGGTAGGGTGGAGGGAGTTTCTAGTTTCCATACCCCCTCCTTGTTTTCGGTATGCAAGCTCCATTTACCCCCCTCCCCCCCACACACACACTTATCGTACTTGGGTGTGTGTGGGGGGGGGGGGGTGGGGGGTGGGTACGGAGCATTTCTACTAGTAATTGTTTTATTCCACGAAACGTTCTACAGTTGACAGTACATCCAGTTACTGGAAAGATCGGAGTACAAGAAAAGCACTTATAGGCACTATATTTGGCCAATGTCTAAATATGTACGATCTAAAAGTGGTGTGTACTGTTTATTAACAAGCACATTTTAATGACTAAACAAATACCTTGATAATGGACCTCTAGCAGCAGATAGTAATCCCAAATCCAATTTGCACCAACATGTCTATTTATGTCACGTGTCAAGTTATGTGACGGTGACCTGTCAACAACACTGCACCGTGTTGACACACAATGGGACGTTAAATCGTCCGGTAAGGTATTTGTGTTGACATAATCTACGGTATGAAACACTGTACGCGTGTTGTTAGACTCCATAGGTACCCGTAGAGCTCGCCGACGTACCGCGCCCAATTTCGGGTGTAACAAAATGGCGTCTGTTTTAATTGAAAATTCGTAAATTAGTCCATGTTCGCGGAGTGAAAATGCGAATAGAACTGATATGTTATAGGTCCGTGGCATTCCTACTGTATATCAGTCTTTATGTAGAACAGAGTTATAGATCATTACCTAGCAATGAAGCATTGAGGCAATACGATGGCAACATATAATGTAATATAATCACCTTTGTAGAATATATCAAAATGTTCAGTTGATATTCTCACTAAAACGACCAACACACTGTCTGAACGCCCAAATACAAGTGTATGAATGATCTTTTTTATAAACGTAATGGTATGGAGTGGGGCGCAATTAGTGAATTTAGATACACTCACTGACTGTTTAATTATGTTACATTTAAGACATTTGAACAGTTTCTTAATGTAAATATTGAGTATAGTGTAAACAAGTAATTTTTGTGATAAAACAAATTAACATTGACTTTTCAAACACCTGACGTAGAAATGATGACATGTTTCTAATGTATGTTACACGTATTAAATTTATAAGCAATATTTGCAAAAAAAGGATGCTAAGAATTAAGTGTGCATTTGTTGTCAAAGTTAAAATACAACTACAAATGCACTTTTAAAGTCAAAACGATAGCAACAATGTCCTACTTCTAAAGTAAGTTAGGATCACACATATACAATTCATATTGGAATTACATAAGAAATGCACAGTGCACACACATGAATTTAATGATCACACATGCGTTGACACTTTGGGAAAGTAGATAGACTTGCATCAATTACACAGATATGGAAGACATAAAGCGAGCTATCTGTGCAACATCCATGCACTATACAAAACACGACCTTTCTATCTTTTGATATAACTGCAAAAGAGCAGTAATGAGACAATTGATCATGCAGAAACCACAGCATCCAAACGTAATGACATCGTATGCCCGCGCTGTACCACAGACTAAATCAAATGAGCACATTAAATAGTCCATGAAGAGTTGAACATTATAATACTCAACATAAAGAGTGGAGAGAACAGTATAATACACAACATAAAGAGTGGAGTGAACAGTATAATACACAACTTAAAGGCTGGAGTGAACAGTATAATACACAACATAAAGAGTGGATAAAACTGTATAATACACAACATAAAGAGTTAATAGAACAAGAAACTACTCAACATAAATAGTGAAGAAAACTGTATAATTCACAACATAAATAGTGGAGAGAACAGTATAAAACACAACATAAAGCATTAAGAGAACAATAAAAAACTCAACATAAAGAAGGGAGAGAATATTATAATACTCAACAGAAAGTGTGGATAGAACAGTATAATACACAACATAAAGAGTTAAGAGAACAATAAAATACTCAACATAAAGAGTGGAGAGAACAGTATAATACACAACACAAAGAGGGGCTAGAACAGTATAATACACAATATAAAGAGTTAAGAGAACAATAAAATACTCAGCATAAAGAGTGGAGATAACAGTATAATACTCAACTTAAAATATAATACACAGCATAAAGAGTGAAGAGAACAGTTTACTACACAACATAAATAGTTAAGAGAACAATAAAATACTCAACATAAAGAATGGAGAGAACAGTATAATACACAGCATAAAAACTGGAAAGAACACCATAATACTCAACATAAAGAGTGGAGTGAACACTATAATACACAACATAAAGTGTTGAGAAAACAGTATATTACTCAACATAAAGAGTTGAGAGAAAAGTATAATACTCAGTATATAAAGTGAAGAGAACAGTATACTACCCAACATAAAGAGTGGATAGAACAGTATACAGCCCAACATAAAGAGTGGAAACAACAGTATAATATACAACATAATGAGTTGAGAGAACAGTATAATACACAACATAAAGGCATGATAGAACAGTATATTACTCAACATAAAGAGTGGCAACAACAGTACAAAACTCAACATAAAGAGTGGAGAGAACAGTATAATACACAACATAAAGACATGATAGAACAGTATATTACTCAACATAAAGAGTGGCAACAACAGTACAAAACTCAACATAAAGAGTGGAGAGAACAGTATAATACACAACATAATGAGTTGAGAGAACAGTATACTACTCAACATAAACAGTGGAGAGAAGAATGTAATATACAGCATAAAGAGTGGAGAGAACTGTTTAATATTAAACATAAGAGCGGAGAAAACAGTATAATACTCAGCATAAAGAGTGGAGAGAACAGTATAATACTCAACTTAAAGAGTGGAGAGAACAGTATAATACTCAACATAAAGAGTGGAGATAACAGTATAATACATAACATTAAGAGTGAAGAGAACAGTATAATACACAACATGAATATTGGATATAAGAGTATAATACACAACATAAAGAGTGGGGAGAACAGTATAATACTCAACATAAAAAGTGGAGAAAACAGTATAATACACAACATAAATAATGGAGAGAACAGTATAATACACAACATAAAGAGTGGAGAGAACAGTATAATACACAACATAAAGAGTGGAGAGAACAGGGTTAACGACTTGGAAAGGTCAGTAGGCTATAAGGCCTACTATATGTTATGTGTAACCAACCTAGTTTTTTTCCTGTTTTCAGCGAAGCCTAAATTAACAAGACAGTATAAATATAAATACTTTCGCTTTCCCTCTGATACATTCTGTAATACTATAAGTAACACATGTTACATTTTCTTCAACGGTTGTTGATTAGGATTTTAATATTAGAACATGAAAACAAAGGAAAAATGGCTAGGTCAGTGTGACCTAATCTGAGGTCATTGACACATTTTTGGGTCACAAATCAAAAGTTGAGAATTTGGTGACACTGTCATATTTCAATAATGTCACTGTCTGACCTATTTTTAAGATTTCGAATTAAATTCGTATTAAATTAAGTTCTGCTTTTAAGCTACATTTATCTGTACCATACATTTTCAAATGAGTGCTGTGTGCATATTGCCATGTTGCCCAAAACGTTCCAGCTGGAAAAGGGTGAGGAAAAAAATATAAACGTAACAATATGATAACTACTTACAAGATATCAAACATTGTGACACATGGTTTGTATTACTCTTGTAAACAATCCTGTATTCATACCCTTCAGTTATGTATGGCTTCTATGATCAATAAGATAACGTGAAATACGGTTTATGGTATTTACCAGTCAGGTATAGAAAACTAAGCATTTCTGCTGTATACGACATAGTTATTACAAGGATAAATACCATATATATATATACTCGACCACATCGTACAATTAAAACAAAATACATTATAACAGGAACCTTTCTGACATACTCACCCAACATAATAGTTATACAATAGAAGAAACGTGCATGATGGTGTACTGGATCCCCTCGTCAGTCTACGGGATCACTTCTAACATGCTCACCAACAGAAAAGTTACACAATACAAGAAACGTGCATGGCAGTCTACTAAATCCCCTTGTTATGCAGTCTACGGGATCACTTCTAACATACTCACCAAAGAATAGTTACACAATACAAGAAACTTGCATGGCAGTCTAGTGGATCCCCTGGTCAGTCGACGGGATCACTTCTAACATACTCACCAACGGAATAGTTGCACAATACAAGAAACGTGCATGGCAGTGTACTTGATCCCCTGGTCAGTCTACAGGATCACTTCTAACATACTCAGCAACAGAATAGTTACAAAATAGAAGAAACGTGCATGGCAGTGTATTAGATACTCTGGTCTGTATACGGGATCACTTCTAACATACTCACCAACAGAATAGTTACGCAGTAGAAGAGACGTGCATGGCAGTGCACTGGATCCCCTGGTCAGACTACGGGATCACTTCTAACATACTCACCAACATAATAGTTACACAATACAAGAAACTTGCATGGCAGTGTACTGGGGATCCTCTGGTTAGTATACGGGATACCTTCTAACATACTCACCAACAGAATAGTTACACCATAGACAAAACTTGCATGGCAGTGTACTGGATACCCTAGTCAGCCTACAGTATCCGTACTAACATACTCACCAACATAATAGTTACATCATAGACAAAACTTGCATGGCAGTGTTCTGGATCTCCTGGTCAGTCTACAGGATCCGTTTTAACATATAAACAGAATAGTTACATCATAGATAAAACGTGCATGGTAGTGTACTGGATGCCCAGGTCAGTCTACGGGATCCCTTCTAACATACTCACCAATGGAACAGTTATAGCATAGACAAAACATGCAATGCGGTGTACTGGATTCCCTGCTCTGTCTACCGGATCCTTCCTAACATACTCAACTCACTGAACACAACAGTTACAAATAAAGCAAAATGTGTATGGCAGTTAAATAGATCCCCTAGTCAGCCTAGAGGATCACTTCCAACTTACTCTTCCAGCAGAATAGTTACACCATGGAATAAACGTGTATGGCAGTGTACCAGATCCCCTGGTTAGCCTTCAGGATCCCTTCCAACTTACTCATTCAACATAATAGTTACAAAATAGCTTAACCTTGCTTGACAATGTTCTGGATCCTTAGGTCAGTCGACGGGATCACTTCTAACATACTCACCAACGGAATAGTTGCACAATACAAGAAACGTGCATGGCAGTGTACTTGATCCCATGGTCAGTCTACAGGATCACTTCTAACATACTCAGCAACAGAATAGTTACAAAATAGAAGAAACGTGCATGGCAGTGTATTAGATACTCTGGTCTGTATACGGGATCACTTCTAACATACTCACCAACAGAATAGTTACGCAGTAGAAGAGACGTGCATGGCAGTGCACTGGATCCCCTGGTCAGACTACGGGATCACTTCTAACATACTCACCAACATAATAGTTACACAATACAAGAAACTTGCATGGCAGTGTACTGGGGATCCTCTGGTTAGTATACGGGATACCTTCTAACATACTCACCAACAGAATAGTTACACCATAGACAAAACTTGCATGGCAGTGTACTGGATACCCTAGTCAGCCTACAGTATCCGTACTAACATACTCACCAACATAATAGTTACATCATAGACAAAACTTGCATGGCAGTGTTCTGGATCTCCTGGTCAGTCTACAGGATCCGTTCTAACATATAAACAGAATAGTTACATCATAGATAAAACGTGCATGGTAGTGTACTGGATGCCCAGGTCAGTCTACGGGATCCCTTCTAACATACTCACCAATGGAACAGTTATAGCATAGACAAAACACGCAATGCGGTGTACTGGATTCCCTGCTCTGTCTACCGGATCCTTCCTAACATACTCAACTCACTGAACACAACAGTTACAAATAAAGCAAAATGTGTATGGCAGTTAAGTAGATCCCCTAGTCAGCCTAGAGGATCACTTCCAACTTACTCTTCCAGCAGAATAGTTACACCATGGAATAAACGTGTATGGCAGTGTACCAGATCCCCTGGTTAGCCTTCAGGATCCCTTCCAACTTACTCATTCAACATAATAGTTACAAAATAGCTTAACCTTGCGTGACAATGTTCTGGATCCTCAGGTCAGTCTACGGGATCTCTTCTAACATACGTACCAGACAGAATAGTTACACAATTACAGAGACGTGCATGGTAGTGTACTGGATACCCTATTCAACCTACAGGATCCCTACTAACATAGCAGTGTATTGGAGCCCCTGTGCAGACTTCTAACATACTCATCCAACAGATTAGTTACAGCTATAGAACCGTTTTATTACCGAGCACAAACTAGTTTGAAACGATAGCAAAACGAACTCAAAACGCGGCACAAAACAAACGCGTTTAACTGGGTTTCTGCAGATCAACCAATGAAAATTGAAGAAAAACGTTTCCAACCTTTTTTTTCGGCTGAAAACGGGTTTGTCTCATTTCGAGTTTTTGCGTTTGTAAGTTTAGCCAATCAGGTTGCTGATATTTAGTTTCGCCAATCAGAACGCGAAACGCATAAACTGTAAACGGTGACTGAGCAAACGGTAAAAAACGGGTTTCTGCGTTTTTCCGTTTGACCAATGAGAATGCAGATCATTTAACCACTAAAACATTCCGTTGCACTAAATAAATTTATATAATTATTTCGTAGCAGACGAATATTATTTTATATTAATGGCGATACTTTGTTAAGCTATACATGGTGTTGTATAAAGAATTAGTTACATAGCTATATGACCACACTTTTCATTAAAGTTATGAAAGAAAACAAGCATGTCACATGTATGTTACTTTAATACATATATCAACTTGATTAGTGTCAAATACAACAATAAACATTTACAGTTATTGTTATCGACCAGTCATGTAGACGCAAAAATTCAACCAGGCTGTTTAACAAACGTGTAGTAACGGGTGAATAATTATCAAAATGGAATGAAAAATAAAGAAGATTAGACCATGTGAAAGTTCTTTTGAAACGAAACGGATTGGTAGCCTTCCCCGACCCACCACGCCACGTCGTACCACACCTCCTCACCCCACAAACCCCCCGTCCACTCCACCCCATCCAACACACACACGCACACACACACACATATATAAGCGCTGTCCGCCTATCTGTATCATTACATGTTGTTGTGTTTCATAAGTTTATTTTAACTGAATTTGTTTTGAAACGTTTATTTATATGTATAACGCATTCAATGAAATCGCATCGAAATAGAGTCAGGTAATTAAACTGTGCTTGCAACTAATAATGCTTAATTATACTCATTTTCCGTAAGACAGCTTCCTCGGTAGCTCAGTGTAAGGCATTGTGCTTGGAACTATAAATGTTCATATATAACGAAATTTGATGTTAACTATACGTACTTGCCACTTTTTCATAGCCTCGTCTGTCGAATAGGGACGTTCACGGACCTATCTATAGTGTTCCCGAGCACGTTAAAGGACCATAGGCATATCTTCATTATTCTGAATAAATCAAGTTATCGGATTTGTATGTATCCCAAACCCTTCTTCTGGAACGGCTCTAAATAACATTGCATGTGTTGACAAACCATTAAACACCATTTAAATATTTCCGTATTTTGTTATAGCGCCGCTTACTGATGTGCAATGGGTACACTTAAATTGTGTAGAACACTCGCTTATCCATACACTCTAATATCGATTTTCACTTGGTTAAAGGGAGTACATCAGGATTAGTAGTTCTTTTAAAATTGTTCAAATATATTATTTCGCTATTAAAATAAGAAAAATAAACTAAATGAGCCATAAACGACCAAAGTAAATTACACCGAACACATACAATAAAAGACATAAATATGGTATTGACTAACTAAGGTTACGTGCCAGGGATAGCTATTTTAATCTTGGCGGTAAAAAAAATCGCAACATCTTGCAAAGCGATCATCATGTGTCAGTATCGCCGCGTTGATCATGTGTGACGGCTATTTATAATCTGGTGATTACTCCATGGCCTAATAAGCCTTGCTGTAATTTATAATTAGTAAGTATTGCGCTGTAGTATAGGAAGCCTAATGATCTATCTATATCTTAGAGCCATTTCACAATATAATTTAGTAATTTCATAGCTTTGTATTTTATTAATGCACGTGTTGCCTCCAAAGCCTGATGTACTTCCTTTAAGTTGCGGAAGGACGATATAATTCGTGCATTTAAAAAAACATGCAAATTAATAAATGAGGTAACATAAACGTTTTTGTTCTATTATCTTAGCACTTCATCAGGTATACGTATGCTAAATTGTAGAATAGATCTTTATATACGCCGTGATTGTTTAGCTGTTGAATTAGAATAGGTCTGTTGTTTCGATCTCTACATGTACATAATACATAATATCGTGCTCATAATACATTTGGCTATATTTAGATCATAGTATGTTTATCTCTTTGTGCGCGATAAACTAGTTTCCCACGCATCATATATCCGTATCATGTATCCGTCTTGTGCAGTACGTGGCTCGCCGCGGCGGTATTGCACCGCTCACGGAATAGCAATATACAGGAAATGTGCCATAAAACTATGTTTCCCTAAATGGTACGTGCTTTTGTCATATACCGACGTATGTACCCTAATTAGGCTGTACTTCAAAAGGGCACCGCAATAGCTGATTAGTTGATGTGTGGTTTATTGTTAGTTGCGGGCACGTGGAGAGCGTGTCATACTGCAAATCCAAATTTAATACGTGCCACTCCTCGAGTGTTTTGGTCACCAGGTGGCGGGGACTTACGGCATATATATATATATACTCCCTGGTACTATAGAAATTAGATGCTGTGTCATTTATTATGTTTTGTTTTTTTGTGTTGTATTTTTTATCAGTTATTTGAAAAATAAACACGTACTAAATATATTTGTTCAATGTCTACTTTTCGGCAAAAGTAAAGTCCTTATTATCTGACGCTCGTATTAATGAACAAGTATTAGACCATGTCCATGCATTCGGAATATACTGAATTTCGCCCTAAGTATACATTACTCAACTTTTATAATCGGTAACCCAGGTTTTTTGAAATAACACGAATACTATAAACTGGAAATCACCGAAACACATACCAATATTTTATTAAGTTTATCAACAATGTAATCTGGAAAAAAATGATTTCAGATTACTTTGTTAATAAACTTAATAAAATATTGGTATGTGTTTCGGTCATTTCCAGCTTTTAATATTTCTGTTATTTCGGGTTACCGATTATTAAAGCTGAGTAGTGTATATGTACCAAGATATGTGGTGTTGCCGGTGACTTACTGTCAGATTTTCGAAAAAACAGTTTAATTCCGACATTTGCATATACGCTGTACTGTTTTTGCGTGCTTTCCCTATGTACTGATGGATTTTTTTGTTCCCAATAACGTCACCAGTTATACGAGAAAGATTTTCCCCCTTGGATTTTTTTCGATTTTTTAGCAATGCCTGTTCGCCTTTTCGATTTTTATGTTTAAAAACATATTTTCACTAAGCATGCAGCAATAACATAGTAAACATCGTATTCATAATGATATTTAATAATAAAAACATATCAACAGCGGATTTGTTGATTTAGGACAATCTGTATCTTTAACATGAATTATTTAATTACGTTTTGTACAGTGCAAGCTTTATCTAATGTGCCCGCTGTCACCGAGCTTCGTCGTGCAGTCATATTTATTTATCAAATCAATGCTATCAATGTATCAATGTATATAGGAACAGAACAGAGGACTGGTATCCTGAACTGTTATTTACGAGTGTCCGTGGAGCGTCCATTACTGATCATTACAGTCACAGTTGGGGTTCTCAGCGTCTTATATGTTGGCCAATCACATGTTGTGACATAGAGTCAGTTACTCCCTTTTATTTCAATCAGCCAGTCACATTTAACGAACTAAATAATGCATGGTACAATCCTAAATTTTAATTATGCATACTTTATTGTTTTATATAATTTTATCAGGCGACATAACATTTTCAACTATGATTTGCGACGAATAATGATTTAATTTATATTAAAGAGGCATTTTATAACAGGCTGACATTTATTTTCAGTATATGTTATTTGTATTGTTAATACAACGTGCACTGGTCAAAATAACTATACGAGCAGACGAAAACTATCTGGTATTTGATACTCTCAGAAACTAATTTATTGAATCGTTTAAAACTATAAGGAGTAAAACACATTATTAATTTAGTTTACTTCCGTTCTTGTACTTTCTGCATATATTGTGTGCACATATTAATAATTAGCTATTAGGTCTGTGAAATAATTAGGAATAAAAAAGGTAAACCAGATATAACTATTTTACCACATTGCAATGAAGTATGATAACGTTGTTTTTTTATTGGAATCGGTAAAAGTTAAATAATATAACTTCACAGGAAATCGAGTTCTTCAAAGTTAAGTTAATACGTTTTTCTTATTATAAGTAACTGTATGACTTTGTTTATATCTCTCAATAACGGCAATATCTGCAGATTTCGAAACATTATAGTTTAGGTTTAAAACACGGCAATCTTGATCTTCGTTATTTAAATTCGCGGCGTCCAGTCAATTTAATTAAATTCGTGCCGTTTGTGACTGTTTCTTGTCGTTCGTGTGTGTTTTAAAGTAAAGAATTCTAAGTTCATACTATGTACTATGATGTATATATCGGCGCATTCATGCATTTAACCCGCTATTCACGCTTTATTTCCAATCTGTGTACTTTTTTTTTGCAATCGTAACAGTGCATAATTGTATTCAAATTAAACCAGGAACATATGTTTCACAATATAGGACATAATAGCTATGTACACCCTTGTTATAAAAAATGTTTCATTACGCGCAATTTAATGTAATGAATATTTGAATCAGCTTGATTCATATTAAAGGGATAAAGACAATCTGAATTTCTTTAAAACTCACGGCATCCCGTTAGTGTTTCTTCGTTTATTGCATATTTTGTTTTTGTATATTACTACATTTGACATTATTGCATCAATATAGTATTTATCCCGTGGTAGTTTAACGAACATATATTGAAAACTCTGAGATGATATAACCTTTAATTTAAACATATATTCAAGCAACGTTAGAGGGACACATCGCAATCTTGTTTATTTTTTAAACTCACGGCGTCCGGTGGATAACTTACATTTGTTTAATCATTTATATTAGTTATAAGAATAGTAATAAGCAAATCGTATTGTATTGCACCAATAATATATTAAAACGTATAGTAAAGTAAGACGAAAAAGAGAATACTTAAAATAGTACCTATTTAAATGTAACCAGGTTAAAAGTAAACATGATTCTGGTTATATAAATCAAGACACCCATTTCAAACTCTTCAATGTTGCCGTGGGTCCCTTTAAAACGAACATCATAATTGAATGATACACCGGAGGTGCTTATTTTAATAAAATTATTCAAGATTGCTCCGCGTCCCTTTAGAATCATTAGTGCATTCCCTATGCATGCAATATATATCTTATTTTTTAATTTCACACGGATCAAAAACACGATACTGGATTCGAGCGCATGACTCAGACACTTCTGTAAACAAATTTCTTCTTCTTCATATAATGGGGCTAAAACAACAGATGTGGTTATATTGGGACAGTGATAGAGGGAGCTAATAAAAAATACAAATTATGAAGAATGAATATGATATGTATCGAATAAACGCGGGGCAGAGGTGTTAGCTCCACACCACAATGCATTATCCACTGAGCCACCGAGGCCACTTTGTAAATGAACATATTCAGTACTATATCTCTCAAATTATATAGAAATCTATACATTCTGCAATGCTTTTCAAATCAGCTATTCCCATCTTCCTCTGTGTCACACTTGACTCCTATTTTTTATTATTAACAATGGACATTTACCATGTTTACCAATTTATTTAAATTGTATTCGTATAATACAATCTTTTAATATTTTGTCTATTCAAATCTCGTATTTCTCGTAGGTTTTTCCTTTTTTTCGGGTTTTCCCTTATTTCCATTATGGCTAATGCTGTTTTCAATTTATTATGTAAACTGAGTATATTCCCTGAATTTACAAACTATTTTTACAGAACAGAACATTTATTTTATTTAACTTGTACATACGTACATCGTCATTTATGCATATATTAATACAATTTTTCATACATAAGTATAAGTCACGTGATTCTGCAAATCGATCATTTTATATCAGCAGTTGAGTAATATATATATAGCAAATAACTATTACATGAGGATGAAAATGCAAGCGATTCTTTTACAACACTGTTTAATATAAAATATTTATGTTTCATTCTTCCGGTATGTATATTGTGAAAAGTTATAATTACTGACGTCTCTAATTGAATCGCAGTGCGCGTGTACACACTACGCGAGCTGTGGATTAAACAATTAGTGATTGTCGATGTCGGGTGCTTATGGCAGTAACACAGTTGTTGCATATCGAAAATCCAGGCTAATTAAACGATGAATTTAGTTAAGCACATGTTAACTCGATGGTGGCATGAATATAAATGGTGGGTGAATGCATGGGGTTTGCACATAGGAATAGGAATTAGCATAATTATGCCTCAACTATTGTTTGTAATTAATATAAATTTAAATATCAACATTAATTAAATTGTATTCGTATAATCCACTCTTTTAACAATTTGTCTATTTAAATCTTGCATCTCAAGTGGGCATTTGTTGTCTTGCATAATTATGGATAGTTACTACTTTTACCGTGTTATCCCTTGTTGTAAATGGTTTTATCTTTATACATTTACATTATTTTTGATAACAGTTTCTTTCATTCATCTTTCATCAGTTTTTGCGCACAATGTGAACTATTTATGTGTCGACGTGCCGTAAAACAGCATTCATTCATTCATTCACTCATTATTTTGACCATTTTTCGGGTTTTGCCTTATTTCCAGTATGGCTCTCTCTCATGAATTAGGTTAACTGAGTATATTCCATTTATCTACAAACTAAATTTTACAGCACTGATTAATTTGAAATATTTATTTTTCATACTTCCAGTATGTATTATGTGAAAATATCTAATTACTGATGTCTCTAATTCAATCGCAGTGCACTTGTACACACTACGCGAGCTATGGATTAAACAATTAATGATTGTCGACGTCGGGTGTTTTTGGCAATACAATCCAAAACCTGGCTAATTAAACGATGCATCTAGTCTGGGCTCTATATGTAATTTTTGACCCAGATTTAGTTAAGCATATATTAACTCGATGGTGGCATGAATATAAATGATGGGCGAATGCATGGGGTTTGCACGTAGGGAATTAACATACTTATTAAGCAACAACTTTTGTTTCTAATTATTATAAATGTTTGTTTCATTTGCTGCATCAATCAATCACTCTTAAACCAACGATCGTAGAAGAGAATTATCTAATTATACTGTCCTTTTTTTAATTGGTCAAACGCAAAAAAAGGTAAAAACTCAAAAACGCGTTTGCAAACTCTGCGCATGCGCTCTACGCGCGTTTGGAAACTATGCGCATGCGCACGACGCGCGTTTGGAAACGCCCGTTTCAGAGCGTTTGGAAACGGAAAAACTGTGAGCATGCGCACTTTAAGCGTTTGCAAACCCGTTTTCGGTCGTTTTCCGTTTTCAAACGATAAACGAACGACAAACTGGTTTGAAACGGTAGATAAACGGTAAAACTCGGTAATAAAACGATTCGATAGCTGTACACCATAGAATAAACGTGTATGGCAGTGTACTGGATCCCCTGGTTAGCCTACAGGATCCCATCAAACTTACTCATTTAACAGAATAGTTACACAATGGCATAGCCTTGCATGACAATGTTCTGGATACCCTAGTCAGCCTACAGGATCCCTACTAACATACTCAAACAACAGAATAGTTACACAATTACAAAGACGTGCATGGTAGTGAACTGGATACCCTATTCAACCTACAGGATCCCTACTAACATACTAAACAAACAGAATAGTTACACAATTACAGAAACGTGCATGGCAGTGTACTGGATATCCTGCAAAATCCCTTCTAAAATATTCACCAAGCAGAACAGTTACAAATAAAGCAAAACATGCATACCAGAGTACTGGATCCCCTGGTCACCTTACATGATCCTTTCTAACATACTCGCCAACAGAATAGTTATATCATATACAAAACGTGCATGGCAGTGTACTGGATCCTCTGGTCAGTCTACGGGATCCATTCTAACATAATCGCTAACAGAATAGGCACGACATAGACAAAACTTGCATGGCAGTGTACTGGATCTTCTGGTCAGTCTAGAGATTCTTACAAATAAAGCAAAACTTACATTGCAGTGTACTGGATCCCCTGTTCGGTCTACGGGATACCTTCTAATATACTCACCAAACAGGACAGTTACAAATAAAGCAAAACTTGGTGCTAGGAGACGTCAGATGTGTTGCATCTTATAATTACCTCTAATGAACAGACTCAATAACACCGAGTCTGCTACTTTTCTCTCTTGTTTGTTTTTGTTGCTTCCAACGGATCACCTTTTTCAGTTTTTATTGACATTCACACTTGCGTTGGTTTAGTGCTGTTTGGCGGCCGTAAAAAGTCTCCCCGGCTACAAATCAGTAGTGTTATTATTTACTGGTCCTTTGGGATCATCAAGCCCTTTCTGTGTTACTTTAAAGTAGATAATCGCTTAAGCCGGTGCTAAGAGGCTTCAGAGGTGTTGCCTATTATAATTACCTATTATGAACAAACTCAATAAAACCGAGTCTGCTACTTTTCTCTCTTGTTTGTGTTTGTTTCTTCCAAGGGGTCACCTTTTCAGTATTTATTGCATGACAGTGTAACATACACACCAACATAATGGTAACATTATAGACACAACTTGCATTACAGTCTACTGGATCCACTGGTCAGTCTACGAGATACCTACAAATAAAACAAAACGTAATGGCAGTGTACTTGATCCCCTGATCAGTCTACGAGATACTGTAATGAAAGTTATAATTAAGTTGACTTAACTGTATGAGTTGCAGGATTACTTCCCTTGTTTCGGAAAATGCTATTTGCATTGATTATAAAAGGGCGCGAGAACTTCAATTCGAGTTCAGTTGGCAGAGGGACGTTGGTATATGAACATCTCCTGGAAGATTGCTGAATGAATGGCTGGCTGTAGGATAGTGCTGGGACTTTAATCGTAGTCACTAGTAATGAGAGACTCTCGCAGTTGCAGTGTATTCTCAGAGTTGTTGAGTCCTCTGAAACCAATGCAGCGTACCGGATCGTAGCCTATTTTATAGCGGTTGAAGCTAGTGTTTGATACGTTAAAGATATAACTCTCAGAGTTGCAGTGTATTCTCAGAGTTGCTGAGTCCTGTTTCCATTACAGTGTACCGGGTCGTAGACTATCTTATACAGTTTCAGCTGGTGTGTAGTGGTTTGGAACAAATGTTGTGCTTTGAAACTGGTCGATGTTGTATGAGGTAGGTTGGTTTCGAACTAGTATAATTATTTGGTTGTAATTCACGTTTGAAATGGGTTAAGATCATTGGAACTTTATAATGTTTAGAACCAATCATGAAGCAAGGAGCTTGAGGGAAATTGTTATACTAGTATACTCTTAAATGTAATTAGCACAGTCTCAAACAATCTGTTTCAAATAGTAATGTAACAGCATAGATATAGATATACATGTATAATTGTAAAAACTAAGCGAAGACTGTGAAACTCCAAGCAGCGGCACGGTTGACCTTTCACGGTTGAAAAAGGTTTCAATAAATGTTTTGTTTGTTAGTCGAGCTTGTGTTACTATAAATAGATATTAATGTCTACTGTTCGTGGTTCATTACACTTCATGTTACACTTTCTTTCTTTTTCTTTTTTTTTGTTCAATTCCACACCCTGTATTTGGGGCTTCTTCTTCTTCTTCTTCTTCTTCTTCTTGTTCTTCTTCTTCTTCTTCTTCTTCTTCTTCTTCTTCTTTCTTTCTTTTTTTATATTTTATATTTTATTTTATATATATATAAATTATTCTTTAATTATTTGTTTTAAGTTAAAAACCCTTATTGTGGACATATGAAACCACTACACAGCGATAAGGCTTAAGTTTACGGTTGTGAAAACACAAAAGTTCAGTGATATCTTTAATGTGCACGGGGTATGGCTCTCCCTGCAATGGGATCGACGGCTTTACACTCCACTTGAAAGGTGGCATAGTTCCAAAATACCTTGCACGAGTAAAATACTGCGGGAGTGTGTTTTAAAAATCTGAGATGCGACCGCACTTGAATCGAACCCGAGACCAAATCGGCCACCGCAACTTTATGTCAGTAAACATGTGTTGATAATGTTACATGTATAAATGTCTAACGGGCTGCAAATATCCGTATTTGCTCATTTTAAATTGAATTACAATATGAGCTACTAACTACAAAACATTATACGCGGATTCAACAAGAGCGCCCGACTTGCATTCGGGAGGTCGTGTGTCCAAACTCCGACAGGTTCATATTAAAAACTTCATAACAAGAGTACTTGTACCTCAATTGCTTGACGCTTGACGCTCAGCATATAAAAGGCAGTGAGCACTGGTCGACCTGGTATCAGAAAAAATGTCATTGTGAGGGGTTCTGTGGCATGGTTTTCTAGTGTGACAGTACTATAAAGCTGAGCATAGAGCTACGAATGATCGCTAAAGCGACGGTAAACTCCAGGCATACAAAACGCCTTAATCACTTTATCACTTGTTATTTCATCCCTTTTTACTTCATTAAAGTGTGCAGTTAAAAAGTAATGAATTTAGAAGTTACGAAGTTAAAAGTAATGATTTAAGTTTGTTTGTTTGTTTGTTTGTATGGTGTTTTACGTCATTTTCAACACGATTTCGATTTTTTTGTGGTGGAGGCAAACCACCCACTTTTCCAGGGTAGAGCCAGTACTGTTCACATGAGATCCCGACGAATCGACTATTCCTCACTTACATGTCGAGTTCCCAGTGGGATTCGAACGCGCATCGGTAAGAGGCGAGAAGGTTTACATTGAGTCGTGTTAGAAGTATGGAAGTCATGAAATTAGAAGTCATCCAGTTAAAAATAACGTTAGAATTCATTACAGACGCCATTAAATTGTGAAGTTAGTAGTCGTGAAGTTAGAAGCCATTAAGACCTAAAGTAATGAATTTAGAAGTCAGAAGTTTTCTTCGGGGCTTCCGTGATATTTTAATAGTGTATTATTCCTATATGTGTGTATTTTGGTGACGCATACAAATTATTTAATAAATGCATCACATTGGTTAGATATATTATAACGGCTGTGCTTTAACATTTGGCAGTTTATTTACTTGGCACTTGTTCACACCCCATTTAATTTAGTGTATGTACAAATTTACAAGACTATACTGAACATTGTTAGATAACATATGTATTATATTACTGTACATGTCATAAAGAATAAAGAACCGCCTTCATCCGCCCTCCCTCCCCCCACGCCAACCTCCCACCCACAAACGCACACACACACACACTCCACTTCCACCCTCCTTCCACTAGATGCATTTAACAAGAACCTTGGGGATTTACATTTCGTAAAAAGTAATATTAAAGTAATATTTCCACATATATATATATATATATATGCAGTCAAACAAATTGTTTTAATTTCAAAAGTGTGCTAAAATGATGTAAAACCCCATTCAAATAAAATCAAATGAATCTTTGTTATTTATAATTAATTAATTAATTAAATAAATAATGGTGTTTTACGGCACTTCAACACATAAGTAGGTCATATTGTGCGAACAACCCATGGTAACTAATGGTTGCTTTAAAGTAGAATATCGCTTAAACCGGTGCTAGGAGGCTAGGTTGCATCTTATAATTACTTCTCATGAACTGACTCAATAAAATCGAGTCTGCTACTTTTCTCTCTTGTTTGTGTTTGTTGCTTCCAAGGTATCACCTTTTCAGAATGTATTAATAGCAACCTTCGTCGGGGAGGGGGGACTCAAATTGGTCGCTCTACGGCAGGGCGCTTGAAACAGGGGGTCGTACGACCAGGTTTGACTCTAATATAGAACATAATCAGTCATCCCATAGAAATAGGCAGTAGACAACAGGTGGGAATGTAACACACAGCCAGTCATCACGCAGAAAAAGTCAGTAGACTTCGATGTGTTGATAACACATATTAACCAGTCATCACATAGAAATAGTCTGTAGACATCTGGTAGATATATAACACATAACCAGCCATCATATAGAAAATGTCAGTATACATCAGGTATGTATATAACACATAAACAGTCATCACATAGACCAGTCATCACATAAAACTAGTATGTAGACATGGTATGTATAAACACATAAACAGTCATCACATAGACCAGTCGTCACATAAAACTAGTCAGTAGACATCAGGTATGTATATTACACATAACCAGTCAACATATAGAAATAGACAGTAGACATCAGCTATGTATATAACAAATAACCAGTCATCACATAAAGCTAGTATGTAGACATCAGGTATGTATATAACACATAACCATTCATCACATAGAAATAGTCAGTAGACATCAAGTATGTACATTACACATAACCAGTCAACAGATAGAAATAGTCAGTAGACATCAGCTATGTATATAACAAATAACCAGTCATCACATAAAGCTAGTATGTAGACATCAGGTATGTATATAACACCTAGCCAGTCATCACATAGAAATAGTCAGTAGACATGAGGTATGTATATAACACATAGCCAGTCATCACATATAAATAGTCAGTAGACATCAGGTAGGTATATACCACATAACCAGTCATCACATAGAAATAGTCAGTAGACATCAGGTATGTACATTACACATAACCAGTCAACAGATAGAAATAGTCAGTAGACATCAGGTATGTATATAACACATAGCCAGTCATCACATAGAAATAGTCAGTAGACATCAGGTAGGTTTATACCACATAACCAGTCATCACATATAAATAGTCAGTAGACATCAGGTATGTACATTACACATAATCAGTCAACAGATAGAAATAGTCGGTAGACATCAGGTATGTACATTACACATAACCAGTCAACAGATAGAAATAGTCAGTAGACATCAGGTATGTAAATAACACATAGCCAGTCATCACATAGAAATAGTCAGTAGACATCAGGTATGTACATTACACATAACCAGTCAACAGACGAAATAGTCAGTAGACATCAGTCATGTATATAACACATAGCCAGTCATCACATAGAAATAGTCAGTACACATAAGTAGATACACCACATAAACAGTCATCGCATAGACCAGTCATCACATAAAACTAGTATGTAGACATCAGGTAGGTATTTAACACATCAGGCGTAACACATAACGAGTCATCACACGGAAAATATCAATAGACATCAGGTGTGTTTATTACTATTAAAGCTACTTATACCAAATTTTGTTTGTAAGAGCATGCAATGACAGAAAATACTGACATTATTGCCTTATATATGTTTGTGTCGCCTAAGTAGCATGGCAGACACTTAGGTATCACTTTGTCCGTCGTCCGTCGTTGCGTTCGCCCATCTGTCACACTTTAACCTCCAACATAACCATGACCATGGCCTGAAAAGTATTTGACCTATGTTCATGAAAATCCAAACACATTTCCATCTTAACCCAAGGAATGTAGTAACATGTGCCCAGTAATTCTGACTTTTAATTCGACAGAGTTATGCCCCTTTCATAAAACTTTAACCTGAAACCTAACCAAGTTGATAACTGGCCATAACTTAAAAAGTATTTTACCTATGTTCACGAAACTTCACACACTTCTTCATCTTAACTCATAGATTGTCGTTGCATATGTCCAATAACTCTGACTTATATTTTGACAGAGTAATGCCCCTTTCATAAAAAACATAACCTGAAACCTGACCAAGCTCATAACATAGCTATGTTCATGAAACTTCAAACACATATTTGTCTGACCACGAGGAATGGTGTTACCTAGGACAAAAAAATCTGGTTTTCATTTCAGCAGAGCTATGCCCTTTTGCATAACACGTTAACCTGCAACCTAACCAAGCTCATAACCCGCCATATTTAAAAAAAGTATTTTACCTATGTTCATGAAACTTCTAACTCGTATTCATCTTAACGAAAGTAATGTCATCACACATGTCCATCATTTTGGCAGAGTTTTGCGCCTTTGCATAAAACTTAAACCTGCAACCTAACTAGCTCATAACTTGGTAAAATATTGACCTCTGGTCATAAGGCTTTATACAGTTCTTCCTTAGCAATTATCCAATGCAGATTTATGCCCTGTTCATAAACTTTTAACACTTTAAAATACTTTGCGCCATGATTCATGAAGGGCTGCAAACTTGTCTTCAAACTCCATAGTAGATTGTCCTTTCTGACATTCGCACTTGGAAGGTAACACAAGTGTTCCGTGGAACACCCTTGTAAATTATTTAAAAATACTTTATATTGTAGAAGTTGTGACTTTTAAAGTTATTAATATTGAAAGTAATTGATATTGAAAGCAATTAATATTAAGTTATTAATATTGTAAAATGTGTGATTTTTAAACTAATTCTATGTTCTGCCTTAAAGAAACTAACCCACCAGAAAACGGCAAAATTACACTACAAAACCGTTTATCAAAACCATATTCAGATGTTCAGGTCATATAATAATGTATATATAACGATTAAAAGTATAGGTTTTTTCATGGGCTCTTAAAATACCTGTGCAAGTACTCGGTTACAACACCAATTATTTTGTTTGTGTGATTTTAAATCTGCACTCATTCCATTAAGGTCGACTGATACCAGTTTGCTGACTTTGCTTGTTTGATTTTCTGTTTACAAATAGAATGCACTGTGCAGTGGTTAATAGTAGATGTAGATGTGATATTGTTTACGCTGGACATACAGCAGTGTCAACAGTCAACAGATAAGGTAACCTGTCTGTCTGTCTGTCATTACATAATGCCTATAGTAACTAATTTATAACGAAATGTATATTTCAGCGAAGGCATACACATATGATTGATATTGAGATTAATAGATCAGAATGGTGTCACGGTAGTGTTGTTCATGTAAAGGTCTATACATGATTTACATTGTATGAGATTAAGGTGCGTGTTCTTGTAAAGGCCTATAAATATGATATAATTGATATTGTACACTGATGAATGGACCACACTGGTGGCATGGTATTAGTGTTATTTTTGAGAAGGCCTATCTAAGATATGTTTTTCAACAAGTGGGTTCATATTATGTTTTGCAATTTTACCTTACATTAATGATGAAAACAACGGTTCTTTTCAGTTTTAGTTAAAGAATGAGATGGTAGGAAATTAATACAAAATAATTTTGGCGTTCATGTCATTTATTTTTTGAAAATAACGGACGAATAAATGTCAAATTGTAAACTTTCGTTACTGTCGCTAAATGCCTTGTCCGATGTTTTAAACCAAAAATGTCATAGATAAACAGAATATTCTTAGTCAAAACTCGATGTTTAGTTCAAGTTTTAAGCCTTGTGGTTAGAGAAAATATTGGAAAACTTCCATCCTTTACATATGTTATAACTTACATATATTTGTTTGCGTGTCGCCAGATTTTCAAATATTCATAAAACCTTCGTGATAGTTTTTAGTTTGCATCAACACCACACTATACCTTTGTCTTTTCATGTAAAGTTACAGTCTTGTTATGAACTTCATACATATGCTTATTATGACCAACTTACCTATCTGCCTCAAAAGTAATGTTCCATGACTTATAAAGTGCAAAAGATTCTAATAATACATTACCTTTATTAAACATAGCTCAATTTAATAACGTTTTTCTTTTATTGCAAAACTTGCGTAGAATCACCCACAGTAACATGTTTATTAAATGTTCGTTACTTAAACTTTCGTTATCAACATACGAAACTAAATGTTCGAATACGGATAGCACTAAGTTTATTAGTCTGTTACCCTTCCCCTGCTGCGTTCGCTACTCTCTCTACGAAGAGAGAAAAGCGAGCGCAGAAGGGGAAGGGTACCAGACTATATGTTTATGACGTCATCGTAAAATTTTACTTCCGCGCTGCTTCAAAACATGAACAGAAGACGTGCAAAAGTATAAAATCATCAATTGCCTAATCGTGAGTATACCGTAGGATGCGAAGTTTTATTTAGTCTAAATATGAAAATATTTTAGATTTGTAACTTAAAAGAAGCTTGATTGTATGTGGCGAAACAACACACGCTGCCCTAGTTACCTCCCTTTGTTGTACAGGGGTGAATGCAAAGATGTAAATTTTCGTTACCTTTTGGTTTTATATATTACATTCCTTCGATTGAAGTATTGTGAGGGGAGTTTGGTCAGAGATGTTTATATAAGTAAGTTAAATATATAATCAAAGCATCAATAATGAACGTGTGTTTCGTACTCTTTGGTATGCTGCCTTTTATGTGTATGCAATTACACTACGACAGTTGACTTTTTAAAACTTTTAATTCATTTTTGATAAGGCGTTTATGTCATGCGTTTAAAGTTGCACATCAGGCTTCTTTCAAATACAGTAGAGTGCATGGTATTCAGAAAATGTTTTATATACAAAAATGTTATTGTGCAGCAAACCATTACTTATAGTGTTTTATTTGAAATCATAGTAACGAAGGTTTGATGAAAGTAACGAAAGTTTCATATATTTCAGGATTGGTTTAGTGGCGTAATGGTGAAGAGCAGAGCCGAAATTCAGAAAACATATCGTCAAAGATTAATAGAGAAATATGAGGAAGAGTATCTAAAGAGGGAACGGGAGAGAATGAAACGCAGTTATGTCCCCTCATCGGCACTATCAGAAAATGACAGAAATCGGAGGAATGCGAAAAATCGAGAAATGCTGAGGCGATATTACCAAAGAAAGAAAGAGGAAAGGGTCGTAAATCCATCAGTTGATATGGAAATGAGTGGATACGAGACTGAACAAGCCGGCTCATCGCAAGAGAGAGACGTATGCAAGTTCGTTTAAATTTCCCAAACAATAGTAGAATGGGGTGCGATTAGAAGATGAAAACGAGAATTGTCTGAAGCAAATTCAAGAATAAAGCTACTTGAACATGAGAGAGATTCTATTCTTAAAAGGTGTAGGACGGCAAAAAGGTCCGCACAGAGAATGAAAGCGTAGAAAAAAGAAACTTTCAAACTTAGCGACACTGTTGAACTAACCCTTAGGAAGCAAACAGAGAAGATTATGGATGATGCAAATCTATCTTCCAGTCAGAGAGAAATAATCAAAAAGCAATTATTGATGGGGAATGTAATGGTAAGTGAAGTGAAAGCGACAAAAAAGGAAACATCAAAGGGAAGTATGAAAGCTCTACATAGAGTAGTGTCAGGCAAAATTATGAAGAAATACAGATGCTCAAGATAACTTGCTAGTAAGACTGGACTTTGCCGACAACGATTGGACAAGAATGAATGCAAAACTCATCAAGTCGATAGGTCAACAAGAATTAGCGTCGTTAAAAGGCACCAGAAACAGGTGGAAATGTTGGTGAAAAGGGAAGATAATAGTAAAATGCAGCCAAGTAAAAACGATGCCAAGAGAATAAGGAAAGGTGAACAAGTTCAAACACATGCCTTCACCAACCTTTATAACAAACTAAAATCAGAAAACCCAACAGTCAACATCTCCTTCACGTCATTCTGTAGATCAGAAAAGCAGGTAATCCAGAAAAGGCTGTCAAGTAAATTCCAAGTGTTGAATTGATGAAAGAATCTTTGGGTGAGTCAGTAGTGCTGAGTCAGTGGACAATTCAAGTAGAGGAAAAGGGAAAGAAAAAGTATGGAACCAAAATAGTAGAATCACATCTGGACACAGACATTTGTAAATGTCATGTATATATGTGAATAAACATATCATCTAATGGCTCAAATTGGAAATAAATAAACAAGAAAGAACAATAACGGTTTCAAATTGTATATAAGTGACCCTTATCTATTGCTACAAAGTTCAATTCATGGTTTTAAACATGAAACAAATAAAATAACACCTAGAAATCAATGGGCTTCTAACTTGATAAATAATGTATTGTCTATCTTGAAAAAATCTTTAATATGATAAACACATGTATCACATAACTTGCAGAGTCGGATTGTAAAATGAAAAATCATAATACACTAGTGTAATTAATATGCAAATAAAACCAAAATCATTGCTCGGTATTTACTGTTCAGCTCGGTGTGCAATTGGAATTGCCTCGGGATTTCCATAAAAATTAAATTAACTGGATAGGTGGGGAAATCGACGAAGCAGTTCATTGTTGGATGTCGTAAAGAGAAGATCGAAGCAACTTACAACATCATCTTAAGAAACACTCGACGTCATCATACAAAACACACGACGTCATCATACTAAACACACGACGTCATCATACAAAACACACGACGTCATCATATAAAACACACGACATCATCATACGAAACACACGACGTCATCGTACAAAACACACGATGTCATCATACAAAACACACGACGTCATCATACAAAACACACGATGTCATCATACAAAACACACGGCGTCATCATATGACAACCATATACTATAGGCAGCTACTTTATTAAATGTACGTTATGTGGCATTTTTGGAGTTTTGTGATAAAGATGAATAGAATTTCACGTTTGATTTCACGTTTAATTTATTAGACTTCTTAGATACAATTGTTATGACTCGGATCATATAACTGTATCCAACTTATTTAATAAAGTCAATATTAAACAGAAATGAAATGCGGTTTTACCTCCCGTTAGCACATAGTAGTTTATATGAGGACAGAAACCTCAGAGGGAGATGAGAAAAAAGACATTCATTTAACTGTGTACGTTTGTCTATTATTTGTATGGCAGTAACATGTATCAGAACAATTGAATTGGGTTTTAAGGCGCATCAACACATGCATGGTTATATGGCGCCTAACAGGAATGAACATGCCAGGCTCATCCTCCATTTACATCGAGATAAAATACGGAGAATGGGCCTAGAACCTTCTCACCTGCAGAACATAAATTTGATAATGACTATGATCCAATTCCCACGGTTTATGTCAGTTTCGCGTGTTAAAGCGACAGGCAAAATGCAATAAAAAAGAGTATGATAATGGACCTTTGGAAACGGCCGAGCACGACACATACGAAATATTGCAGTCTCGGTTTGATTGAGACTGTTCATGAGCGGTAGTGAAATATGCTAGCTACCGCTCACGCCCTCTAGCCCCGGGTTGAGCAGAACTCAATATTCATAAAATTAATAGTTCACAATTTTAACCATCCCGAAGATGGCATGCATACGGCGGTGGACATGGAGTTATATGCTTCCCCATGTCGTATGGCGTATGGTCCCAGTATCTAATAAAATTAAATGCCCCGAAGAGCGAAATAAACATAATGGAATTTAGTTGGGAGCAGCGGTTATGAAGCCTGCGTATCACAAGTAACAGCCAAACGACTAAATTAAAAAGCAGACAACATATCCTATAAGTGGTTAAACAATACCCAGAGCCTTTTATCGTCCGGAGTAGTGGAACCACCGAATAAAACATTAAGTAAGAAAACAAAAGAAATTGAAAATGTACCACCGATAACTAAATATAAGTATCGGGCTCGATATGTGAGTTATGTGATAATTAGAATCTAACATCCGTTCTCATTTATTATTGAATTTATTAAACTCGTTAGCAAAAATGATATAATGCTCGGCAAGAACCTCGCATTATATCATTTTGCCAACTCTTTTAATCAATTTAATAATGAATGAGTACTCATGTAAGATCATGTTCTACCCCTGTAACGGGATCTGCAGCTGTCCTAATCTTTGCCCGTGAACCACACGGGGCGTATCAGAACAACTAACAATGTTGGAAGTATATTTCGACTATATTGTGACTTATGTACGTTTGTTAACTTTTGCTTGAAGGAGATAAGCATATTTCTTTTTCTTTTATATTACATGCATGACAGAGTTATTGCCCTTGATTATATTGAATGAAGGGAAGGGTGTAACTCTTACACATTTAAGCCAGTAAATTTAGAGTTTAGAATCCACTACATGTACACCTTCACATCTAGGTGAACAATGTGTTTAGGAGAAATTCACGACACAAAATTATACCATTCATCAAGTACAAACATCACTATAAATCTCAGCTTTCATACTCGAAACAAGAGGGCCAAAATGACCTTATGATTTTCACAAAGATCAAACAATGTCAAACAAGCTGATAATTTCATAACATGAGATTATCCCGTGTCCGCAAATAGCAAAGTTAAAAGTAAGATAAGTATAAAAAAATGTTTACATGAAACTTAACAGTATATCACATAATTACCATAAACATCGTATAAAAGCTAAAAGACTTTAAACAATATATGTATGCACAATACAGAGAATCTAGCAGTAATTAGAACTCATCAATATCAGACTATTTTTTACATATAACTTACAATATATTGTCTTGATATAATTGTCTGGGTTGTGCCAGCCATTGGAAAGTAAAAACATATGTATAAAGCTGTTTTGTGCAACTTTTTATTAAATCACCTGTCTTGAAATCAAATATTGTGAGTAGCAGAATGTGTACAGGTAGAGACAAATCAAATATCATTAACAGGTATGCAAATAGCATATGTATATTGTTCTGCATTGATTATGAACATTGATTTTGTTTCTTTAAAAACAACTTTGACAGGAGTATTTGAGATTTTAATTGAAAGCACCAGCTAGCTAAGGATATCAAGGTAACATATTGCAAGCTTTATTGTAAAATTAGATTTATACTGTTGAGTTCTAATTCCTGTAGCATTCACATTGAAGTGCTTTAAATTGCTTTATTTATACAAAAGTAGTTTTTAAATCAGATTTCTGTTTCTAACTAAGGTAATCAGATGAGGTACTGCAAGTTTCATGTAAAAATATGCAGACGTGTTTGAGATATCCAGCTTCATTTTTTTTTTTTTCCAGTGAACATAATTCTTAAAGTGTTCATGGTTATACTAGGGCGCGGATCTCAATGGTTTCCAAGTTATGACTCATGGGCTATGTCCCAAAGGGTGGGGATGGATCCCGGAGCCAATGCTGGTTCGATGGTGTTATCCGTCTGTTCATGCCCAGTAAGTCCATATGTTGTTATAGGGTGGTGATCTCAATAGTTACCAACCCATGGCCGATATTGCTTGGGTGGTTGTATTCGTCTGCTCATGTACATTAAGTGTATATAGGGTGGGGATCAAATACCTCAGGGTTGATACTGGTTGGATGGTTGTATAGGGTGGTGATCTCAATAGATTCCAAGTTATGACCCAGGGTTGGGGATAGACTCCCATGGCCGATATTGCTTGGGTGGTTGTATTCGTCTGCTCATGTACATTAAGTGTATATAGAGTGGGGATCACATACCCCAGGGTTGATTCTGGTTGGATTGTTGTATCGATCTGTTCATGCCCGGTTCGTGTATATATGTTTATGCCCAATTAGTATATATATGTTTATGCCCAGTAAGTGTATTTATGTTTATGCCCAGTAAGTGTATATATGTTCATGCCCAGTAAGTGTATATATGTTTATGCCCAGTAAGTGTATATATGTTCATGCCCAGTAAGTGTATATATGTTCATGCCTAGTAAGTGTATATATATGTTCATGCCCAGTAAGTGTATATATGTTTATGCCCAGTAAGTGTATATATGTTGCCCAGTAAGTGTATATATGTTTATGCCCAGCAAGTGTATATATTGTTATGCCCATTAAGTGTATATATGTTCATGCCTAGTAAGTGTAAATATGTTTATGCCCAGTAAGTGTATATATGTTTATGCCCAGTAAGTGTATATATGTTTATGCCCGGTAAGTGTATATATGGTTATAGGGTGAGAATCTCAACGGTTTCCAAGTTATGACCCAGGGTCTATAATTGTTATTTTGTCAATAAATCAAGGGTCATAACTCTTGTAATATTAACCCGAGCTATTGTTTTTATCAGCAGAGCTTATGGGATGATGTGTTGTCCTTCGTCCGGCCATCGTCCATTAAAGTTTGCCTTGTTAACACGATAGTGCCTTCTTTTTTCATCCGATCTTTTGCAAACTTTATCAGCTTGGTGATATCAATGAAAGCTCGAACGAGTTCGAAAACCAGCCAAATCGGACCTTTTACCTCCGAATTATGACCCTTGGTTTTCTGAAATGTGCTATAATTTGACACCGATAACACGATAGGGTCTTCATTTTTCATTCTATCTTTTTGAAACTTTACCAGATTGTTGATATCAATAAAAGCTTAGATGAGTTCGAAAACCAGTGAGCCAGTTGAAACCAGTAACGCCGTAGTTATGGCCATTGATTTAGTTAAAATTGCTATATTTCGCCTTGTTAACGCGGTAGGCCTTTATTTGTCATCCGATCTTTTTCGAACATTATCAGATTGTTGATATCATTAAAAGCTCGGATGAGTCCGAAAGCCTGCAAGTTCGGACCAGTAACGCCGGAGTTATGGCTCTTGATTTAGTTAAAATTGCTATAATTTGCCTCGTTAACGCGATAGGGCCTTCAATTTTCATCCGATCTTTTTTAAACTTCAGATTCGACCATTTACACCATAGTTATGGCCGCCCTTGATTTTGTTAGAAAGGCTATATTGTGCCTCGTTAAGACTATAGAGCCTTCATTTTGCATCATATATTTACCAAGCTTTACCAGATTGTTAATATCAATGAAAACTCGGACAAGTTCGAAAACAAGGCAGATCGAACCATTAACACCAGAGGTATGACCTCTGATTTAGTTAAATATGCTGTATATTGCCTATTGTGCCTCGTTAAGACTATAGAGCCTTCATTTTGTATCAGATCTTTACCAAGCTTTAACATATTTTTAATATCAATGAAAGCGGGGACAAGTTCGAAAAGAAGCTATATCGGACCAGGACACCGGAGTTATGTGCCCTTGAATTATTGAAAAATGCCATTTTCAGCCTTGTGACTCTAGCGCCTTCATTTTGTATTCGATCTTTCCCAACCTTGGTCACATTGTTGATATCAATAAAAGCTCTTAAGAGTTTGAAAATCAGCCAGATCGAGTCGGCAACACCGGAGTTATGGTCCCTTTTCAATATTTGTTAATTTACCGCAGAGGTTGTGGGTTCAAATTTTCAGTATTTGTTAATGTATTTATTTTTTTCACAAGTGGGTTGAATTTTGAAGAATTCTTTTTTCTTTTTTTTCAACTTTTTTTATTAGGTCCTTCATTTTTAAGGTTTAAAGGTTTTAATACACTAATTTTGTCCAGACTATTTTTACTGAACCCCTGGCCGAATTGAGTACCAAGCCTAGTTGCGCATATCATTGCAGTGTTCCGGTTGAATGATTTTTATCATTGTTATGGACGTTTAAGGCTTTAATACACTTTCTATAGGCTAGTTTTCCTGAGCCCTGAACTCCTGGCTGGATTTCAGTGAAATTTGGCAGGAATGATCAGTACCAAGCCTAGTAGCGCATATTATTGTCATGTTCTGGTTGAATGATTTGTGTTGGATTTGTAGCCAGTAGAACGATACAGGCCTTCTTGGGCCTCTTTTTCAAACCTAGGTTTCATTAATATTAACCAACTGGCCAAGTTTGATAAAGATCAAATACAAAATACATTTCCTGGAGTGTTTTCGCCGCTCAAATCAAATGTTTGGCTTCCACTTTAGTCTGCGCCTGCGCAACTGGAACTATTTTATTTTGACGTATTATTGAGAAATGGCAGGACACATTTAAAAATAACTAACCAATCAGAATGTAGTAAAAATGTGTATTGTTTTCAGTTTGTAATTATAAGGAAATGACTGCCAATATAAATATATTTAAAAAATGTTCTATTTGGGTATACATAAAACATCTTTTGACTATTTTCTGTAGTCGGGGTTGGGGAAATTTGTGTAAAACGGTTTATACTGAAATTGCTTAAATAATTGTTTGTAGAATCATAAAATAAAAAGAAAATGTGTTGTTTTGTCGTGAATAACATATTTATTTCATCTCGAAGTGAGAAAACTTTTTAAAAGTTTTCTTGCTTCTCGATGAAATAAAATATGTTATTCATTCCAAAACAACAAATAGCCTCTATTTATTTTAATCATGAAATCCACTATTTCACTGGGAAGTATATTATAAATAATTATACATTTTAACCCGCCACATTTATTATCACATACGCTCATTTGTAAAGAAAACAATGCGTCTGCCATCTCATGAAGGATTTTTCTATAATCGACCCCGCAGTTAAAATAATCTCTATTTATACTTCCTAATACTCTGACGTATAAGTCAGTGTTCATAGAAGTAATTCACATTTAAGTAATACATTTGAGTTGAATTGGGGTTTTACGTCGCACAATCCCAAAAAGGTTATATGGCGCCATCAGGAATGAGCATAAAAAGGCATAAAAAATAATCCGGAAAAACGAGTGTGTATTATGATTCTGGCCTTCCCTTTACTATATATATCTACTATAACACTATCTTTTCTTCTCTCTATATCCTTCTTTACTATCGGCAGCCTGTGGTCAGACTAGACGAATGTGCAACTAAAGGCACAAATAATACACTCGGTAAAACATAGATGGATCAGAAGTTGGAATATGCATTTGACTATTAAAATTCATGCATCGTTGAACTGATACACATTGGTGCATCAAAATCACGCTGAACTGACACACATTTGGTGCATAAAATCACGCTGACTTGATACACATTTGGTGCATCAAAACCATGCTGATCTAATACACATTTAATGCATCAAAACCACGTTCAACTGATACACATTTGGTGCATCAAAATCACGCTGAATTGATACACGTTTATTTCCATCAAAATCACGCTGAATTGATACACATTTGGTGCATCAAAATCTCGCTGAATTGTTACACATTTGGTGCATCAAAATCACGTTGAATTGATACACATTTGGTGCATCAAAATCAAAGAACGTTTATGAATTTGAGCCAAAAATGACAGAGATATGATATCAAAAATTACGTGGGGGTTATTACTGAAAACGTGCTGAACAGTATGATAGCAGCGGATATACTCAATGTCGAATGTTTTTACATGGACTCTTGGTATTTTGCGATATTCGCTCTTCATCCCTTTTTGTTCAAAATAAAATATGTTTCAGATTTGTGCCCCTATCCAGTGATGTAAGCATTTCAAAATCATGCTATGCATTGCGTCTTATTTATTATTGAAATATTTGCACGATGCAACACTGACCCATAGGTCATTTACGATATCATTTCTCTGTCATTTTATTCTCGATTTTAATAACCTTTTCGGCTTTCAAAGTAACACAAATGTATATTTCCAGTGGTATATAACTTATATTAAAATATATTATACCAATTATCAACTCTGGTCCTTTTCTTTTTTAACCGAGTATATTTTTACAAACAGTACCCAATTGCAATATGAACATGATGTTGAAATCAATAATGTGTATCGTATTCATGACAATATAGCCTCCAGTCTTTCTCTGCAGATAGCTGCTGGATCTAGACGACCTTGTTGCAGATGCTCAATAACATCTGGGAGAATCAGATTGATGATGGTCATCATTATATTTCGATATTCTGCATCTTCATCACAAAGTCGCATCGACTCGTAAAAAGGGACACCAGGTTGAAGTTTCAACCTAACGATTTCGGTATTCCTCAACAACAGTTTCTCCAGCGCGTCTCTTTTTATAGCCCAATCAACAGCCATTTCTGTAAACTGGTACATGTTAATCAACATCATTCTCAATTTCTCACATCTCAGCAACATATATCCCCCTTCACATATTAATTCAGTTAAAAGAACAGATAGCTGCAATCTATGTTGAACCTCATATCTCTCAGAAAACAAGTTTCTCTCCGGAATCATGAAATTTGGCAAGAAATTTGCCTTAACACAGTTTTTCAAAAAGACAAGTGACTGAACAAGTCGTTCTACTAATAATTCCTCTGTAAAATGATCTTGTGGGTTGTACTCTGCCATCCAAAACACAACATTCTTCATTATGTATGATGTGATACAATTACATACAGGCTTAATGATGTCTTTTGCAACCATTTTTAATAGAATATAAAGTTTTGTTTGGGCATCATTGAAATTGTGAATCAAGTGAATTTCTGCTCTAGTGAAACAGATTCGCCATTCTTTGTAAGAATTGTCACTTCCTTTAGAACCAACCGGCACAACGTGTGCCTCCATACAAGATATATCTCGAAGTAACTCGGGTGTCGGCCAGCCATAATACCGCTGTCGTGTAATAAAAGAGTGCAATATGTCAGGGCATATACACACAAATGATTGTACCAAATCACTACTAAATGAACCAGTGACGTATGGTGATGATGGACCAGCTAATTCTCCTGGTTCTGCGTTTAATGTTCTGCCCTCGGGGTCGTTGTAGGAGAAATCCAACAGCGTTTCTTTCATATATTTTACAAAAAAGTCACTGGAAACATACATGTCCCCAGTTTCAGACTGAAATAATGATTCTTGTATTGATACACTGTTGCCTAATTGTACCAGTCTAAGCTGTGTATACCCTGGGCATGTTTCTCGTCTGTCTGTCTGGAACACTGTTATGTTTCTGTAGTTTATAAACTGCTCAGTGCTATCGGCACAAATAAAATCAAGATGTACATTCATATGGTCAATATCACTCTCTATTGGGGCTGTTAAGCCTTCCCCTTTACTGCCTGAATCTATCAGATGAAAGTTATTAGGATGCTGGAAAGTCCTGTTGAAATGGTCGGTCATTTCTGCAGTAATTTCCACCCTATGCCTGATCATCTGTTGACTATATCCTAGGTAATCCAATGATCTGGACACTATTCTGGAATATTCTTGATTTGACGCCATTATCGGTGAGTCTGAAATAATATTATATAAATAGTCCTGATTTGATGCCATTATTGGTGATTTTGAAATATATAGTCTAAAATTTATGACGTTATCCGTGAGTCTGAAATATGCTAACAGCCCTGATATGACAACATTATCTTTGAGTCTATATGTGTACATTATATTGTTAAATTGGCACATGAAGTATATATATATATATATTTATATATATATATATATATATATATACAGTAGAGAAAATCATACATTGAACAGAACACCTTTCACAAACACTGGATCAGAAAGGGTACTAAATGATAGACTAATTTGTTAAAATACAATGTGGAAAATTATCATTTACAGTGCTATCAAGAAAAGAAAATAAAAACTCTTAGCTAGCGTGTATACTAGCTAAAATATAGACTCGAGCGCTTTCGGCTTTACGCCTTCTTCAGGAGTACAAAGACATGTAACTTTTTTAAGAAAATCATCTAAACAACGATTGCAATGAAAACAAATCTAGAAAAAAATGTACAAATGATCATAAAGATATGATTAATATGTTCTGATATTGGAAGAGAATGCCCGCAAAAGTGGCCCATTTAGATTTACAATAAATAAATAGTAATAGCGTGATTATAAACGCTACAAACGCCAAGAAAGCAATAAATATTGAGACCGTTAGTAAACGTCGTGAACGTCAAAGTTGTTTACTGTTAAAAAACGGAAATGACGTGGTCAGTTATGACGTCGGGTAGGTGAAACGTTGACATTTTAAATTAAAAAACGCTGACATTTTAAATTGACGCTGACGTTAAAATAACGGACGCTAACGTTACAGTGTTTCGACAATTTGACTATTTTTCCATTGATGAACTGTAATTATTTAAACAACTATCTATAAATTGATTTAAAGACAAATGTTGCATAAAGAAATTGTTAAAACGAAGTTAATTGAAATCTTTTATAGAAATGTTAAGTAAATTTATTTAGTAAAAACTCAAACGTATATACGTTCTTAAAACAAATTTAAACCTCGAGCACGTTGATATTATAATTAAGTTGTCTAGATCATAGATGCAAATTATTCATCAAAGGAATAAACTAGAATATACGTTTTTATTAAATTATTAAAAATGAGGTGAATCATTTCGATATCAATCGCAGTATTTCACAGTATTCAACAAAAAAGCCGGCATGGAATTTTATAAGTTCTTGCTACTTGAGATGCGGATGTCATCCCCTTTGTTTATTCCAAACGGTTGAATAGTGTTGAGTCGATGGATCCAATAAGATTCGCGTGATTTTCGAGTGTGATCTGACCAATTAGGGTTGTGGTCTATGCAGCAAAGGGATATATCCGAGAAAACATGTCCTGTAGAGCAGAGATGTTCTGCGACTGGCGACCACGCGAGTTTGCGTGTGTTTACGTCAGATCTATATAGGTTAATCCTTTGGTTTAGAGGTAGTTTTGTTTCACCTACGTACTGTTTTTGACATTGCTTGCATGTCTTCAGATAGACGATATTATTCGTTTTGCTATTGGCATGGCATTTTATATTGACTATGGCGCCAGTCGAGGATTGTTTAAAAGTATGCGTGACAGACATGAGTTTGCATGTCTGGCATCTAGGCATACCACAGAGACTTGACTGTCCAACTGAATATATATAGTGGTGCACATTCTATAGTTATAGTGGTGCACATTATATAGATATATTGGCACATTCTATAGTTATAGTGACACACATTCTATAGATATAGTGATGCACTTTCTAAAGTTATAGTGGTCACACATTCTTAAGATATATTGGCACATTCTATAGTTATAGTTTGGCATATTTTACAGTTATAATGGTGCACAATTCATAGTTATAGTGGTGCACATTTTATAGTTATAGTGGTACCCATTCTATAGTTACAGTTGTGTACATTTTTTAGTTATAGTGGTGCACATTTTATAGTTATAGTGGTGCATATTTTATAGTTATAATGGTGCACAATTTATAGTTATAGTGGTGCACATTTTATAGTTATAGTGGTGCATATTTTATAGTTATAGTGGTACCCATTCTATAGTTACAGTTGTGTACATTTTTTAGTTATAGTGGTGCACATTTTATAGTTATAGTGGTGCATATTTTATAATTATAATGGTGCACAATTTATAGTTATAGTGGTGCACATTTTATAGTTATAGTGGTGCATATTTTATAGTTATAGTGGTATCCATTCTATAGTTACAGTTGTGTACATTTTATAGTTATAGTGGTGCACATTTTATAGTTATAGTGGTGCATATTTTATAGTTATAATGGTGCACAATTTATAGTTATAGTGGTGCACATTTTATAGTTATAGTGGTACACATTTTATAGTTATAATGGTGCACATTCTATAGTTATAGCGGTGCACATCTATACTTTAATGTTGCTTGTTTTATAGTTATAGTGGTGCATATTCTATAATTATAGTGGTGCACATTTTATAGTTACAGTGGTACACATTCTATTGTTACAGTGGTGCACATTTTATGTTTATAGTGGTACACATTCTATAGTTATTGTGGTGCACATTTTATAGTTATAGTGGTGCACATTTTATAGTTATAATGGTGCACATATTATAGTTATAGTAGTACACATTTTATATTTATAATGATGCTCATTTTATAGTTATAGTGTTGCACATTTTATAGTTATAGTGGTGCACATTTTATATTTATAATGATGCACATTTTATAGTTATAGTGTTGCACATTCTATAGTTACAGTGGTGCACATTTTAGGTTTATAGTGGTACACATTCTATAGCTATAGTGGTGCACATATTATAGTTATAGTGGTACACATTTTATATTTATAATGATGCACATTTTATAGTTATAGTGTTGCACATTTTATACTTATAGTGGTGCACATTCTATAGTTATAGTTGTGCACATTCTAAAGTTATAGTGTTGCACACTGTACAGTTAGAATGGTGCACATCCTATAGTTATAGTCGTACACATTCTATAGCTATACAGGCACATTCCCTACAGTTATAAACATATTTTGAAGGTATTAACTAGGATCACAAACGACATACGTCTTAAAGTAACTATCCCGCCAACAACTGCTAAATTTTATAACACATGTACTTTGCTTCTAAACCTACTGACAATAAGGTATACATATTTTGAGAATCCAAATACTATAGACACAGCCTTTAAGAATTAACCAGCCATGCCAAATTCCAAAATTGGAGAGTCGAATTAAGAGTTAAAAACCCATAATTCACTTTATGTATATTCAATTACGAGTATTTATAACCGGTGAATCAACCTATACTTTTAATCAGAACAAATACATCGTTATATGACCTGAACCCCTGGCAGAGTTTTGATAAACGGTTTTGTTGCGTAATTTTACTGTAATTTGGTGGGTTATTCTATACTCAGTACATTTAAAAACACAACATTTTTGATTTTCAATTATATTTAGTCCGCTCTTTTTTTGCTTATGGGATGGCGAGTTGTCCGTCGTCCGTCATGCATCCGTCCGTTAACGTTTGCCTTGTTAAAATAATAGGGCCTTCATTTTTCATCCGATCTTTTCCAAACTCTACCAGATTGTTGATATCAATGAAAGCTCGGATGAATTTGAATCCAGCCAGATCGGACCATTTACACCGGAATTATGGCCATTAATTTTCTGAAATATGCTATAATTTGGCCTTGTTAACAAGATAGGGCCTTCACTTTTTATCGCATCTTTTCCAAACGTTATCAGATTGTTGATATCAATAAAAGCTCGAACAAGTTCAAAAACCAGCCAGATCCAACCAGTAACACTATAGTCATGGCCCTTGATTAGTTAAAAATGCTGTATTTTGCCCCGTTAAGAAGATAGGGCCTTCATTCTTCATCTGATCTTTACCAAAGTTTACCAGATTACTAATGACAGTTCGAACAGTTAACAAAAGCAGCAGTCAAATCGGAGTATTAACACCGGAGTTATAGCCCTTGATTTAGTTTAACATGCTGTATTTTGTATTTTGTCCTTTTGACGATAGGTCCTTCATTTGGCCGTATTTAAACGAAACTTTGCAGGGATGATCAGTACCAAGCCTAGTTTTAAATATCTTCACCATGTTCCGGTTGAATGATTTTGGCAGAGTTTTGGCCCTTCAAAGGTTTTAATACACACACGTTTTCCAGACTATTTCTCCCGAACCCCTGGCCGGAATACAGCGAAACATTTTATGGATGATCAGTACCAAGCCAAGTTGTGCATATTGTCGTCGTGTTCCGGTTGAACAATTTTTGGCGAATTAATGGCCCTTTAAAAGTTTTAATACATAAACTTTGTCCAGACTAGTTATCCTGAACCCCTGGCCAGATTTCAAGTTAACGAATCGTGACGGTGATGATGAGTACCAGGTCTAGTTGCACATGTCATCGCCGTGTTCCAGTTGTATGATTCTTGGCAGAGATAGGCCCTTTAAAGGTTTTATACACTAACATTGTACATACTAGTTCTCCTGAACCCCTGGCCAGATTTCAACGAAACTTGGCAGGGATGATCAGTAACAAGGCTAGTCGCTGTGTTCCTGTTGAATGGTTTTTGATAGAGTATGGCTCATTATACACAAGCTTTTTTCCGGACTAGTTTTCCTGAACTCGTTGGTCTATTGATTGAAACTTGGCAGGAATTATCAGTACCTAGCCCTATTGTACATATTGTTGTCGTGTTCCGGATGAATGATTGTTGTTGGAGTTATGGCCATTTAAAAGTTTTAGTAGACAAACTTTGCCCCGACTAGTTCTCATGATCTCCTGCTGGATTTCAATGAAACTTGGTTGCGTGATTTTTGGCGGAGTTATGGCCCTTTAAAGGTTTTAATATACAAACTTTGAGCCTCTTGTTCAAGTCAAGATTTTATATTATATTAGTACACAAGTATCTTTATTCCAAAGGTTAACATATGGCGAGGAACAGTTGCATAAGATGTGTTCTACTTCTTTCAGTTAATACACATTTAACTTAACCTTCTTTAACATCTCTAGAAATTCAAAAAAATACCAAGTATTGCATTCTTAAATGTACTGAATGTACATAACTTGAATTTTCCCAGTCATTAATATTACTTATGAAAATAGTTCATGGCAAATTGTGTTTGCATATTTCTAACTATAACGATTATATTGCACCATTAATATATTTAAACCAATGATAGAATTACCAAATAACATAAATAAAATAACAGAAAAATTGAAAACTCATATTTTATTTAATTGTATAAAAGCAGATTTAAAGCCAAAATGATACTGGATGAATAAATTGAGGTGCTAATTCTAAGACCTTATACAGACTTCAAGATTGCCGTGTGTCTCTTTAAAGGGAGTAAATCAGGTTATGGGACTGCATTTGTTTGAAAAAATAATAAGCTATGATATGACCAATTGAAAACGTGAGATGGTTTAAAGCACAGACATATTCATAAACCGATAGGAAACTTCCTATCTAAAAGAAAGAGTATTATAATGGGCCTTTGGAAACGACCGAGCACGACACATACGAAATATTGCAGTCTCGGTTTGATTGAGACTGTTCATGAGCGGTAGTGAATTATGCTAGCTACCGCTCACGCCCTCTAGCCCCGTGTTGAGAAGAACTAAACCAATGAAGTAGCCAAAATGTCACGTGGCACCTTTTTCACAACTTTTCCTTCTATCTCCTCTCTCATTTACTTATTGATGTTGATGAGAATGCATTCAAAATATGCATAATGAATATCAGAATGGGATTATTATATTTGTTTTATTTTCAACATACGAAGTTGTATAAAAAGCTGTTTAAAGATAAAGATCTCACCATTGTTGCATTTCCCGTAAAAATCAAGGTTTGACATGGTAAAGGTTTCCGATGAACATTTTTGTTTAAAATGATAGAGTAATTACATTTGTGATGTGTTTTGGGTTGAAACAGGGGTACCGCCTGACAACGGTCAGTGGTAAAAGGGACCACCGGGGAGTTTAAACTGGTTCAACGGTGTACCAAACCTCACTCTTACCCTGTCATCCCTAAACAACAGGACATGCAGCGTAAATAAATATAATCCCCGCCGAGTTAAGCCCTTACATTTGAGAAAGTGAAGATAGGTGTTATAAGAAAAGACACAGAAATGTTTAATAATTAATAACTACATATTACAACAAGTCTTATCAAGCCGCAGAGAAATCTCCAAGTTTTAAATAGATGTTATGCGGTTCACCTCGACTATGCCTTCATAACGCTCACGCTAAAATAAAAAGACAACCCCATCCTCCTTGATTTAGAACACTTTTGGACTTATGAAAAATACGGCTTATAAAAAACACATTAAAATAAGTAAATTACAACCTTATGTACAGCTCTTTTAAGTTAAAATTCAACACCTTTTGGACAAATTCAACATTCTTTGAACTGAATAAAAATATGATAAAAAATAAAAATAATTTTTTTTTTTACAACGTTACAGATGACAGGCTTGCATCGCTTACAAGTCTCGGCCTTGGACACAATGTATGTGTGTGTGTTTTGAACATAGGACATTCTGTGTAGAAAGGAAGAATTAATGAATAAATAAAACAATACCTACAGTATCCACCCAAATTTATTCCAGCCAACTGCAGGAAACGCAACATGTATTTTCCACGTACATGGGCGTAAGAACGTTTCAGGGTGTAGTGTGCTTCTCCTATTTCATCACAAAGGAGCTATCCCTCACTATTTTTTCTAGAGGGAAACCTCTCTATATAAAATGGCATGATCCAAAGGGCGGGTCATTTCGACTCCAGACCATGCAACTTAGAATTAGTTCAGACAAGTGAAAATCTGCTCAGGACAAGCCACTTTGAATGTGAACGGATATAGGTTTACTTTTTAAGAGGAAAATTAAATTCCTGCGACTTCGAACATTGGGGGAGGGTGGAGGGATTCTGGACTAGTCCAGTCACTAACAAAATCAATTGTACTGTCCTGCTTGCAAGAATAATAATTTGACAACCACGAGAACTTGCATACTTAACTAATATGGAATTAATGATGGTTAAGTTTATATTTTGATTGACATCAATATTTTTTTCAGATCACCTCTGGATGTAAATGTAATTTTTAAATAATGGTTAAAACGTTATTAAAGTTAATTTTCAGAGGTAAATTAACGCCCCGCACCCCACCTCCAACACACCCACACCCACAAGAGGGAAATTAACTTCCTGCGAATTCGAGCTGCAACAGAAAAATATTGGGTGGGTGGGGGGGCACTTTGAATGTGAACGGATATAGGCTTACTTTTTAAGAGGGAAATAAAATTCCTGCGACTTCGAGCTGCAACAGAAAAACATTTCGGCGGTGGGTGGTGGGGGGAGGGATTCTGGACTGGTCCAGTCACTAACAAAATCATTTGTACTGTCCTGCTTGCAAGTATAATAGTCTGACAACCACGAGAACTTGCATACTTAACTATTATGCAATTAATGATGGTTTTGTTTATATTTTGATTGACAATGAATAAATACTGAAAAGGTGATCCCTTGGAAGCCACAAACACAAACAAGAGAGAAAAGTAGCAGACTCGGTTTTATTGAGTCTGTTCATGAGAGGTAATTTTAAGATGCAACACACCACCACCTACCCCCACGCACCCCCACCCCCACCCCACGCCTCCTAGCACCGGCTTAAGCGATATTCTATTTTAAAGCAACACAGAATGGGCTTGATGATCACAAATGACCAGTAAATAATAACACTACTGATTTGTAGTCGGGGTGCGTAAAATTGAGTAGACTATGGTGTAACTGCCGAATCTGTCATTTATAGCACGGCTGAAATACCGGCATTTACAGCATGGTTTATGCTCAGACCTTCAGGTTTATAAAATTGATATCATAAGCAAGAACAAAGGAAAACCATTTGGGCTATGGTACAATCTATTATATAGTCTAAACATCATGTTTACCACTCAATTATGTTATCAGGGTGGCGAAACCACGTGACCTTTTGATCGGTTTCACGGAAAGAAATGTAAACAAAGCGCTCGATTCCAATCGGAACTGCCTCGTCGGATTCCGTCACTAGGAAAACCACATTTACCGAGTACGGAAATTGGCGAAGAGTTCCGATCGCGCTCGATTCATGTAGGGTTTTTCTTCATAACTTTCTTAAAGGGACACACGGCAATCTTGAGTTTTATTCAAACATTAAAATTTGCTCCTCAAGTTAGTTATCCTGCGTCATTTTGACTTTCTTCACTATTTTACCAATTTTTCAAATATATTACTGGTGCAATATTATAAAAAGTTAGTAATATGCAAATTTAATTTGCTTTGAACTATTCTAACAATTAATATTAATGATTGAACAAATGCAAGTTAAGAGGAAAACTAACGGGACGCCGTGAGTGTTTAAAAAATCAAGATTGCCGTGTGTCCCTTTAATATTTAACGATTTTTGTTCAAATTTGGTTAATTTCGTACTTTCTGAGATTAGCCCTCCCAAAATGTACACGTTCATATATTTCTTTCGTTTCCAAGATTTTGGGAGTGTTCAGGTTCATATATTTCTTTCGTTTCCAAGATTTTGCGAGGTTAATCTCAGAAAGTAATAGATAAATCGAATTACCTTTTGCGGAGGAGGAAAGAGCTCATTCTGGAGTGGTATGGGTACTTTAGTTGAATAACATTCGATAAATATTAAGAAAGTTATGAACCGAACACCTACCTGAATCGAGCAATTTGTTTACATTTCTTTCCCCCTGAAACCGATCAAAAAGTGACGTGGTTTCGCCACTCCTGGTTTTCGGACTTTATAGGATTAATGACCATGATGACGATAAATATCAATAACACACATTAATGCCATGAGGCGCAAAGGGAATAAAAAAATTAAGTTCTCCACACAGAAAAATAAAGTTAAAGCTATACAGATAATATTGGTGTTTTTTATAAAAAAAAAAAGAAAAAAAAAAGAATAAAAAGCGACATAAATGCGACAAGAAAATTATTTTATGGATAATTGCATTACTTTCAATTGTTGATCTAATTTTTACCAAAATATAAATAGAAACATGTGCAAGTTTATAATTAACTCGACTGAATGTAATCTTCTTTGCCTGGTCATGTTCATAGATCCTATTTTAACATATTGCACTAAGTCAGACATAATGAGTTTATAATTAAAGCTGTTCTTCAAACAGAAAAACATAATCAGTAAATTATGGGACGCAAGGAGATGTGGTATCACTGTGTACTGTGATCCTTCTACCAAGAACATGTATTTGCAGCTGAATTTGCGCATTTTACATCACCTCCTGTATCTACACCAATTATTACTCATTGATTTTACAAGTTAAAACATGTATACTCCTGGTAAAGTCAAATTATATAGTCATCTAATGACTACTTCATATTATATTCTCATACGATAATCATAGGAATCTCATATGATGCTTACATAAAAGAAGACAGATATAACTCTCATAAAAAAAGTGTTATATGATATTCATAGAACAGGAGCTTAATATAATTTTCATATGAGAATAAATTCATAAAAGTTTCGATTTTAAAACAGACACGTTTTCATATAATTTTCATGAAAACCAGCTGGCAACTTTTATATGTGACACTAATATGATTCTTATAGAAAAGCACAGGCATAGACGCCGGGGGGAGGGGAGGGTAGGTGCAAAGTATGCTTTGACAACCCCCCCCCCACCCCCCCACACACACACACCAAATAATTTGAAGAAAATGATGGTTAGCGCGCTCAAAAACTACTTTTATTCCCTATATACTGTTGTATGTTTTGGTGTAATTGAGCGTGGATATCGTTTTTTTTAGACAACAAATTTCTGAAAATGTTTGGTCCCCCATAAGTATTACCCCCTCCGTCTCCATCCCCACCCCCATCCCCCCCCCCCCCCCCCCAACAAAAAAAAACACCCAACAGAGATCTGAAGCATTTTAGTTTTGTACTTTCATGAACAAACGTTTCATATTTACTCTCTACCTCAACTTTAGATGACACCAGAACATCCAAATCTCACTACACTATAATAAATTGGTTTAATACAATGTTCACGTAGTTAAAAAATAATATTATTACATTGATCACATAAAATGGATTCTTAGAGTGTAATAAAATCATGACTTATTTATCGTAATGTGAGGACCGAATCCCTGTGTGGATGGGTGCGTGTGTGCGTGCGTGGGTGTGAGTGTGGGGGGATGGGGGTGTGGATGGGTGCGTGTGTGCGTGCGTGGGTGTGAGTGGGGGGGGCGGTGTAGGGGTCAGTTTAATGTAAAAACTCAACTTTTTTTATGGTATAGTCGACTTCATTAATGTCCATAAAATCCGGCAAATACCCGCCTATTCCATCAAATAATATAAAGAAGTTTCAGGTGACATAATACAGCGGTTGTATGGTTGTATCCCATGTTAAATTCTAATATAACCCATATATCATAATCAAACCAGAATAATGTTGATATTTTCTATTAAGGACTGTTTTCATTATACCTTTTTAAGTATCAATATGCTTCATTTGACAATGAACACTTCTTAAAAAGCACTGTTATGCATACAGCTATATGGGGGTGGGTGGGGGTGGGAGGGTGTCAATTTGCCTCACCTATGTTGTTTTTTTTAAGGTTTATTCATCACCTATGTTGGTTTTTGTTAAGGTTTAGTTTTATTGGGATGACACTAGGGTAAAAGTGAGGTTTGGTGCACCGTAGAATCTGTTTTAAACCCAAGCGGCCGTTTTTTTTGCCATTGATCTTTGAAGGAGGTAGACATATAGTCAACCATGTTATGTTTGCGATGTCGTGTCTTGGCTTTTGGTCATCTTTACAACTGTTGTTTGTTTCTATGCGTGCTTTTGGTTGACTGTGGTCCTTGAATTCAGCAATTTATTGTTTGACATTTATATCCACTTTTCATAAAATCCGGCAAATATTCGCCTAATCCATCAACTAATATAAAGGTTCAGGTGACATGAAACAGCGTCTGTATGGTTGTATCACAAGTGGTTAGTGTATTACCAGCGGTTACTTTAACTATCGGTATGTACCAGCACATTTATGCGGTATTTTATATACATGTTACATGCTAATATAACTCACATGTCATTATTACATCATAATAATGCTGATATTTTTTATCAAAGAATGGTTCCGTTATACCGTCGTTTACATATCAATATGCTTTGTTTGACAATGAAAACTGCATAAATGTATCTGTTATCCATTAAATTGTGTAGGGGATATGGTCAATTGACCACGTCGCTGACTAGGGAGCGTACCCCACCCACTGTTGGTTTTTGTTACGGTTTAGTCAATTTCATTATTTTTCGAAATGTCCGCCAAATATTCGCCTACACCACTACTATCAGATGACATAAAACCGTTTGTTCAAATGATGACCCTTGCGTCACATTTGGCCCCGCCCAAGGGTTAAAACCCCTCCCCAGGGTTCAACTGTTTTACAAAGACTTGTATAGGGAAATACTTAACAAATATTCTTCTGAAACTACAAGAGCCAGAGGTTTAATATTTTACGTTTACACTACCAAGCTTGTTCAAGTAATCCTGGGGTCACATTTGGCCCCGCCCTAGGGATCACATGTTTTACATAGACTTATATCGGAATAATCTTCAAAACATCGTCTTCTCAGAAACGGCTTGGTCAGTTTTGACCAAACTTCACATGGATGATCCTTAGATGAATATTTTTCAAATTTGTTAAAATAAGTTAAACGTGACATCCAAGATGGCCACCATAGAATCTCACTGGATATATTTTTTTTAATTCTTCATTGTTTCCTGTTTGGATGTGTTTTTTTTTTATTTTGTTAATTTTTCTAAAGTTTGTATATAAAGATTTTACATGTTTTACATAGACTTATATAGGGAAAAATCTTCTTTTAAAGTGTTAGCATAAAGGTATGGGTTTAAATTTCGGTTGAGGGTGTTGTTGTGATTTGCACTTGTATAAAGGTATTGAAAGGAATTTAGTGATGAAACTCCTTGATATAAGATCCATTTTAGCTTGTAGAGCATCCACACCCTCGTGTTCTCTTGTTCTTTATTATTATTAATGATCGCTAACCCCTGGTCTATTAAGTTTGCTCATTTGAAGTCTCTGTGGTCAAAGATGGCTGCAACCCCTGGGTCCAAGGTTTTTATGTCGAGATTATGCATGCTTTTACATAGACTTACATATTAAGGAAAGACTTAAAAACATCTTCAATCAGCATTTGCGACAGGACAGATAATTTATCATTGCAAAGATCCTCAGGTGGTCGATTCAAAGTCATCTTGGCCCTCTTGTTATACAAAAACATAATGTTTGTCTACCTCATTTTATCTTGATCATTTTATACACAAGCATATACCAAAGTAACATTGCACATAATAACATTCGTTTTATGAATGGAGTTCAATAACGTTGAAACTGACGCTGTTCCCTCTTGGGCTTGGGATTGGTTCTATCAGTTTTCAATAAAACGTGCTTGCTTACTGCCTGGAGTAGAGATTCAAATGTCGCATCCACTATATATGTTGCCTATTTATTTGTATATACATAGTTTATCATTGCGATGTCATTCCATTCAAGGTCCATCATTCTAGACTTTCATTCGTTACCGTCGAAAATGTTCGGGGATTGCTGACTTGCTCTTAAACGTAGCATATCTGCCTTTGTAGCGTATTCTTACGAATCCTTTACACATTTCCGGTTGTTTACGGGACCATTGTTATTTTTGATTTTGAAATTGTGTTTTGTATATGTATTATGAGTATATATCTTGTTGTATAGTAAGAGCAAGAGGTTGTGTGAGAGTGTTGCTTGGTGTAAGCATTAAACATTTCTAATGTGTTTCATTATATGATACAGTATGAAAAAATATGAATAAAACAAAATCATATTTGGTCATGTAACGCATGACCCCTGTTCAATTGCATACACGATGTTATGTCTACTTTTACCCTGGATCACAAATGTATATATGGAAGCACTTTCTTATGCCAATGCCAGTGCTTGGATTTGTATTTGTTTGTATGCTGTCTTACGTCATGTTTCAACACATATATTATATATGACGGTCTATTGTACTGTACACCTCCCGCCATCCGTAAGAATCGGAGATAGTGGAGCTGGAGCACCAACACAAACGGTTAATGGCGTTAACAAGAATGAGCATTCCAGGCCCACTATCCATTTACATCTAGATAAAAAAATATGCAGAATGGGCTTAGAACCTTCTCACCTGCAGAACTGCAGATTTCCTGAAAATTCTATTGTAAAAACTCCATCCATTTTTCACTGGAGCCACTATCATTGTTTTCTACCACAACTCAAGTAGCACCTGAAATAAGTAGCACCTGAAACAATACAGGGGTGATGATGAAGACCTTTAATGATCATGTAAAAAGTGACACAATTAACATGCGTGAATTCCGGTGTGAGCGGGATTTTACCCAGCTCATCAACATTGAAGGTAAGATGGACTTGCTGCACTACTTTTTGTGTAGCACAGTTTGAAGTGCACCTCGGTCGTTTTGACCTCATAATTCAAGAAGAAGGCGTTTACTTTCTGTCTGGAAAATATTTTGGGGAAAAAGCAGGTCATCGCGTCATCTAAAGCCTATTTGTGTGTTGCACTGGGCATAACCGATACTACATTGTGTGCGTTGTATGACCAGCATAATCAGGAATGGATAATTTTCGTGTAAGTATTTAATAACAGGCCTATGTAAAAATAATGGTGCTCCAGGTCCATGTGTTAGTAATGGTTTGTGGTGGTAGGACCCCATAGGGTAACGCACATCAACCACGAATACATGAGGCGCAAGGCAAATAGATGGGCAGTATTGATATCTCACCATAACAAATAACATTAAACCTAAACAGGTGAAGTTGGAGTTTTTTTTAGAAACAAAGGAACAAAACAGGAAACGCAAATACTACAAGAAAGGCTCATTCGTTGTTAATTTCACTTTCCATTTTTCATTGTTGATATAATGTTCACTAAAATAGAAATATAAGCACGCTTAAAACAACTTAACTAGACTGTATCAAATGGGTTTATAATAACAAAAGTTCTAAAGAAAGAAATCCTTACCTACGTACTTTACTTTAAAAACATGTTATTGCGTTTCTTCTATATACAAGCAAAAGGGTTAGCCCACAAGTTCTTCCAACATTAATGAAGGTCCAACCCGTCAGTGTAATACTTAATTAAGATGGCAATAACATAAAATATTCAAATACATTTTTCGGTGAACAAAACATAAAGAGAGGAGTAAATAGAATAAAGTTCCAGGAAATATAAAACCAGGAACGAATGAATGACGGTGTGGTTGTAGGGTCTTTCCCTTGGCGGGTGTCATAATAGTGTTTATGACCTCTTATCGTTATCAAATCGTTTAATATCTTTAATGTATAGTTGGACATGATTACAAATAGTGCTATTATCTTTATCCGTATCACTATCAATACACGAACGCTTAGCGGGTGAAACGGACGGGTAGCATGAAAAAGACGAAGTCGTTATCACATACTTATTATGTGAAGCAAGGTTTTAGGTGGTGTACATAACTTCCTCCGCCGGTTGTTGTTGACGGTTGAGGGATATTCACAGCATTCGTTTCATTATACTAAATATTCTACAAAAGTATTGCTTACCTAATCATATACGAGTCTATGGCCTAACTCCTTTGTGTAACATCACCACGCTTACATGTCTGAACGTCTGTAACTGCAAAAGAGAGCTCCGCTTAATGGACATATGAACCAAAAGGTAAAACCATAATGAGGACCTCCACACTTTTGGAGATCTAGGGAATATGATCGAAATACTTTTGGGGAACTTTGGCAAATACTTTTGGGGATCTGGGGAACATGGGCAATTACTTCAAGGGATCTTTGGAACAAGGTTCCCCTTGGGAGGGCCTCCATAATATAAATGTTTTACTTTAAGAAGTAATCGGAAATTACGTGCTATTTTAAAAAAATCTTGTTTTTATTGCATAGGTTTTAAACAAACATCTTATGAAATAATTATGAAATTAAAAATCCCCCTAAGTAACATTGAAAGAGCATGTGTATGCATTAGTTGGAGTCTATTTTAAAACACAAAGCTGAGAATAATGCATTTAAACCACATGCGTAATATATCATTCTCCTTGTCGCAGTATCACAATTGCCACAGGGAAAACTGTGTTCATCCGTTGAGGTCGGTAATAGATACTGATACTTGCCTTAACTGATATGATCTATCCACCCACATTCGTTACTATTTAATTACCGTGTATTATAAATAAACAAGTACGCACATTTGTTAAGACTGCTTAATGAATACAACTGATTTAAATTAAGAAATAACATATTTCCAGCTGGTTTTACCAATACCATTTTGATGTAAAGTTCTTAGAATTTTCTTTGGAAATGTTAGGGGCGAGCGAGCAACTTGTTTTTATAACATCTTTTAAATTTCAATTCTTCACATGCGAAAATGTTGAAGCAGGAGCGAGCAAATTTGTTTATTATTCCAATATACAATGCTTTTTATATACACAGTTATTATATTTAAATCCATGTATGTTTATTCTGTTTTTAAGATTGATTAAAGTGTACATGCAAACCTTGTGTTGTAATGTGTTGCTAATATTCCATACCAGCTTATTCAGCATGCATCCAAGACATTAACTCATTGAAGGTCTTTGTATGATTATGACCATGGCTGACGAAGTGACCCTATATGTCTGCACGCAAAGCAAACACTGACAGGAAAATATATCTTGGAACGAATACAAAAACTTGGAATAACAAGTTTAAACAATTTGTGTATCGAAACAGGCGGATTATGAAACTAACAGGAAACAAAAGATCAAAACACATCATGTTAACACTAAATGTTCACGGAAACCATTGACGCGTAGGTGAACGTTCTGACCAGCTAGTTTCTAACGTATTATTACTCATGTATCACATTCAGTAATAACACATAGCTTGGCAATGCTGAACACTGGCAATTTATCATGGTAATTTACAAGTGCTTATCAGGGCAGTCTGCTGGAAGATTTGGCTGAAACAAGCGCCCCGAACTGTAGTTAATTTGTTTTAGGCGTTCATATATTTCTATTTCTATTTTGATCAACAATGAAAAACTAAAAGTGAAAATAACTATCAAAAATAAAATTTTCTTGTAGTATTTGCCTTTTTGCCTTTTTAATCCTTCGGTTTATTATTATATAAAACACCAGCTTTACCAGTTTTTGTATAATGCTATTTCATGTAGTTGATGTGCGTTAGTCTATGGAGTCCTACCGCCATACAACAATAACTGATACATTTTACGACATTTTCCCATCCAAGTTAGATCCTGATTTCGTATCTCAGTGGTATATTCAGTTCAACGTACAAGGTATAGACCGAAACCCCCAGAAACACATTGCTATCATAAAAATTACAGACGTTTTTTGGATTTTTTAGACAAAATTCAACTTGTTCCTAAATAAGTGTGAAACAGACATATTTAGTTGCAAATAAAAATACCTTACCTTTCAAAGTCGGTTGAGAAATAAAAATATGTTAACTTATGAAAGATGTTTTTGATTGGGCATTTTTCAATGCGAAATTCTGCTGCATCAAACACTTGAAAAGAATTTTTTTTAGTTCAGAATTGTTATCTAAAAATTATTCTAATGTGTTGGATAACTGTAAACTAAGACACCCTGAACGTTTTAAACAAAATATTAAGGCAAGCTGAAGTTATTGGAGATTTCTTCATTTTCTGCTGTCTCAGCAACAAGGAATTTACATGGAAAAAGCCCCACCAATAAACATTTTGGCTATAAAATATAAATTTCTTAACCGATTTTCAAAAATAAGGTATTTGTATTTAATACTAAAAATGCCAATTCTAATGATATATAATTATTGTGGGTTTTATCAATTTGCTGATGTTAATGCTGAACAAAAAACGTGGAATTTCCACGCAAACCAGGTTTTCTGAGCGGAAATCGTTTTTCTACTTATAGTAATAGTGCCCTTGACCTCCGTGACCCTAAATGCAACCCTACGCTTCCTTTCCATATAAGGTACCTACACAGCAAGTTTCGTTCTAATATCTCATTCCCAACTAAAGTTACTGAAACTTCATTTTGATATATGCTACCCACACAGCAAGTTTCATTCTAATATCTCATTCCATACTAAGGTTATTGAGCGGAAACTGTTTTTCTATTTTTAGTAACAGTAACATTGACCTCAGTGACCCCAAATACAATCCCAAACTTTCTTTTGATATAAGCTACCTACATAGCAAATTTTCTTTCAAGTATCTCATTCCTTACTTAAGTTATTGAACAGAGAAACCGTTTTTCTAGTTTTAATAACAGTGACCTTGACCCCGGTGACCCCAAATGCAATCTAAACTTCCTTTTGATGTAAGCGACCTACATAGCAAGTTTTCTTTCTTATATCTCATTCCTTACTTAAGTTATTGAACAGAGAAACCGTTTTTCTAGATTAAATAACAGTGACCTTGACCCCAGTGACCCAAAATGCAATCATAAGCTTTCTTTTCATATAAGCTACCTACCCTGCAAGTTTCATCTCAATACATCATTCCTAATAAAAGTTATTGAGCGGAAACTGTTTTTCTATTTTTAGTAACAGTGACAGTATACAATGATTTTAACAGTGACTGTGACCTTGACCCCAATGACCCCGAATGCAATCCCAATCTTCCTTTCTATATAAGCTACATATCCTGCAAGTTTCATCGCAATACCTCATTTCTAACAAAATTTAAAAACCTTCGACTGAAACAAGCGCCCCGAACAAAAGACTGTATGTACCTTTCTTTGTCTGATAATTTGTCTGAAACCTGTATTGATTCCTGTACTTATTGTTAATACATGTATACTCCTGTACTTATTGTTATTACATGTATACTCCTGTACTTATTGTTAATACATGTATACTCCTGTAATTATTGTTAATACATGTATACTCCTGTACTTATTGTTAAAACATGTATTCCTGTACTTATTGTTAAGACATGTATACTCCTGTAATTATTGTTAATACATGTATACTCCTGTAATTATTGTTAATACATGTATACTCCTGTACTTATTGTTAATACATGTATACTCCTGTAATTATTGTTAATACATGTATACTCCTGTACTTATTGTTAATACATGTACTCCTGTACTTATTGTTAAGACATGTATACTCCTGTACTTATTTTTAAGACATGTATACTCCTGTAATTATTGTTAATACATGTATACTCCTGTGCTTATTGTTAATACATGTATACTCCTGTACTAATTTTTAAGACATGTATACTCCTGTAATTATTGTTAATACATGTATACTCCTGTAATTATTGTTAATACATGTATACGCCTGTGCTTATTGTTAATACATGTATACTCCTGTACTTATTGTTAATACATGTACTCCTGTACTTATTGTTAAGACATGTATACTCCTGTAATTATTGTTAATACATGTATACTCCTGTACTTATTTTTAAGACATGTATACTCCTGTAATTATTGTTAATACATGTATACTCCTGTAATTATTGTTAATACATCTATACGCCTGTGCTTATTGTTAATACATGTATACTCCTGTACTTATTGTTAATACATGTACTCCTGTACTTATTGTTAAGACATGTATACTCCTGTACTTATTTTTAAGACACGTATACTCCTGTAATTATTGTTAATACATGTATACTCCTGTAATTATTGTTAATACATGTATACGCCTGTGCTTATTGTTAATACATGTATACTCCTGTACTTATTGTTAATACATGTACTCCTGTACTTATTGTTAAGACATGTATACTCCTGTACTTATTTTTAAGACATGTATACTCCTGTACTTATTTTTAAGACATGTATACTCCTGTACTTATTGTTAAGACATGTATACTCCTGTGCTTATTGTTAAGACATGTATACTTCTGTGCTTATTGTTTAAGAAACTAACCCGCCAAATAACGTCGAAATTAAACTACACAACTGTTTTATCAAAACTCTTCCCAGGTGTTCAGGTCATATAAAAATGTATTTGTGACAATTAAAAGTAAAGTGTTTTTTTCACGATTTCTTAAAATACCCGTGATCGAATATGCGTAAAATGAATTATGAGTTGGTAACTCATAATTCGACGCTCCAGTTTTGGGGTTTTGTCTGGCTGGTTACAACTGTTTATATTGTGTCTGTAAGAGTTAAGATTATTCTCAAAATATGTAAGTTATATATACCTCGCCGTCCGTAGATTTTGAAACGATGTACATGTGTTGTAAAATTTGGCTGTTGTTGGCGGGAGAGCTACTTTAATGTGTTGGCGGGACAGTTACATAAATACATGTATACTCCTGTACTTATTGTTAATACATACTGAATCCTGTAAATACATGTATTCTCCTGTAAGTATACCAACTGCAAAATAAAGTATTGACGGTTGAGTGATATACACAGCAATCGTTTCATTATACTAAATATTCTACAAAAGTATTGCTAACTAATCATATACGAGTCTATGGCCTAACTCCTTTGTGTAACATCACCATGCTTACATGTCTAAACGTCTGTAACTGCAACAGAGAGCTCCGCGTAAAGGACATATGAATCAAATGGTAAAACCATAGTATACATGTTTTGCTCGAAAAATGTACTATCAGTTGGAAATTACGACGATTTAAAAAAAATATACGCTGTTATTTATTTTTTGTTTTTAAATCCTATGAAATAATTCTATGAAATTCAAAATTCCCCTCAGTTATTTTAGGAAAACATATGTACGCATTAGATGGTGTCTATTTTAAAAAGACAATACCGAGAATAATCTATTTTAAACCACATGCGTAATGGACAGGTAACCGTGGTGAACAGTAAAATCTGTTAAAGGTAAAAAGAAACGCAACTAGGGAAGGGAATTTCCGCTTTATTTATAAGTTATATATCGCACATCTAATTTCACGTACTATTTCAGAGAAATCCCAACCCAAGAGGTTTTGTAAAAGAAATAAAAAAAGAATCGCAGATAGTTAGAGAAGAAAAAAACTGTACTGTTGTAAACTTTTAAGCACAGAACATTGTGTAAAACGAAATTCATATATGTTGTAGTTCCGCTTTGGAAATGTGGGTCATTTAAGTACTTTATCGTATGACTTACCGTGTGGGAGTGGAAAAACATCATTCTATATTTTCGATATACCACTAGTTATATACGTATGCAAGTAAGCCAAGTATGCGCTGTCAAAAAACATCGATAATGACTGTGATCCAATTCCCACGTGTTATGTCGGTTTCACGTGTTACAGCGATAGGCAAAATGCAATAAAAGTCGATATGTGAGTTATGCGATAAATAGAATCTACCATTCGTTCTCATTCATTATTGAAGTTATTAAACTCGTTAGCAAAGATGATATAATGCTCGGTAAGAGCCTCGCATTATATCATTTGGCCAACTCGTTTAATAAATTCAATAATGAATGAGTACTCATGCAAGATCCTCTATGTTTTTAATGTAAAAGGATTACAAAACTGTACATACCTAAGTTTTCTCACCAGCTTGAGCCAAACGTGTAAACTATCAATAATGAAACTTTGACGGAATTACTATATCAGTTGGAACGCCAGGAACTAATTATTCAGCTTTTTTGACAGGGATTATTTTTTTAGTGTTTGCCGGACTATTTCATTAAAAAAATCACAAAACGCCGCCATTTTCTTTTTGTAAAAACGTCGATTCAGACCGCAGTTATCAATTTTACGCGTACCTAGTTTACAGGAGTGAACACTTTTTGTAAAATGTCAGTTTTTGATTACGTCATCAATACGTAGAATGTGTTTACACGTTGGTAAACGTTGAATCCACTGAGTTTTGATAGCGATAACTGATACAGGGTGTTCACACTGGGATAAACAATTGGAAATATACACAGGTTAACGTAATGAAGGAAACAGTCGACTGTCTTAGAACTCTGCAGGCAAATAACACGTGAGTTCAAATGTGTACATGTACAACTCTTCTTTTGGTTTGTTTATGCAGTGTTTTCTTGAAATTTGCCAAGCCCATCGATGGTGTTAATGTTGACAAACTGTGTAAATAGTAAACATAACTGGATCAGCCGTGACAGTTGTTGATTTCATTGAATTATTCATATGACATATGATTCCTCTCTCAGAATCATTCTTGTTTGTACAACAAGACCTGTAGCCATAGACATAAGGCCCTCCAGTGGTGGTCCATGTTCCCTTGTTCCCTGACAATACGACCCGGTGATCCCCAAAACGTTTTGCTTTGTTCCCCAAAAATATGTTCCCTTGTTCCCCAAAACCGCTGGGAGGCCCTCAGTCCTGAACCCTGTGAAGGGGTACACCTTATGGTATGCCTGTAATGGCCAGTGTCAAACCCCACATATGCTGCATGGCCATGGGACATAGTGTCAAACCCCACATATGCTGCATGGCCAAGGGACACAGCAATTCCTAAACCACATCCCTGCCACCCCCTTCTCTACATTTACCCACAGGCAGCTGACGCATACCCTCTCCATGGACTTTTTACCCTTCTTCGGCCAATTCCCCACTCTCATGTCTTTTAAAAGTATGCAGACTTCCCCACTTTTTAAACTTACCTTGGAAATTTCATTCCCCATTTATGTATTCCACCCCCAATTAAGAGCAAAAGGCCCCTTCTCCAAAACTGATAAAAAGGCCCTGCTGCCCCCACCACTATCCCCAACCCCCTTCCCCTCTGTTCTACGTCCCTCCCGCATATTTTCTCTACAAACCCTACTTAAAATGTGTTCAATGAAATGCTAAATACTGCAACACTTGTTTTTTAATTAAAAACAAAATATACACTATATCCCAGTTCTATTTTATGTGATTGACTCCGCTAAAATGATCTGTGTACCATGAACAGGGCTTGTTTACCTTATGTAACAGAGACACCTCTTAAAGGCCTCTTTCCCAATTGAGAACTTGACTGTTTTTTTCCAAATTGTGGCAGAAATATTTGCCAATCAGAAAGCAGCAGTGTCTCAGAATTTGAGAAAAAGCATTAATTCTGCAATGTGTTTTTGTCTGTGGAGTCAGTTCTGACTGAGAAACAGTAATTATAATAACTGTTGGCTGAACATATAAGTATAGTATTGTCAAATTTACTTAATTGGTAAAGTCTTATATATTTCCCAAAATGAGAAAAAAGCTCGTATTTTTTCCCCAAAATGGACAGGCCTGGGCCTCTTCCCAATTGTGTGGAAAAAAGCCCTGATGAACACATTTTCTAAGTAACAGTACATAGAAATAAGAATTGAATACATAGATCTATCTAATTATTATTTAATTTCAGCGAAATGTTCAGATCCAAATGAAATGTGGCAATTGCGTTTATACACTGTGTCATTATTTTTTTCATAGGGAGACATCAGTCTCACAGACTGAATGATGCCTGCATCTTACATATTGTGATCTGAAATGCGACTATTGGTTGGATGAGGTGAGGTTGGAGGAGCTCACAAAAACAAGATGGATTTCATAGAGGTCATGTAAGCAGAACTTATTTGTATGGTGGGGAAGCATTTCACATCAATGCCAAAAAAATAATAAAATAATAATAATTATATAAATCTAGTTAAAACACCTGGAAACCATACCTTGAAAGGTGGAACTAAGAGACAGTATTAAAGCATGAAAAGGATCTTAAACAATACATATGTTCTCAGTATTAAAAAACAAACATTTGGTAATCTTTTTCAGTAAATTTTATATTGACTAAGACCGAATTAAATATACAGGTCTGTGTTTACTGTATTAAACCAGACCAACTCCCTTAATACACTCCTGACTCCTTTTTTTATTGGGAATAAAATAATTATCAGTTATTCTGAGGTAAAAAATAATATAATCTGTTTTAATATGTTTAAGCCTGCAGCCAGTCAGATTTTTCTTTATTTAATGTTCTTGTGGTCTAAATATAATTCATGGAGTAAAAAAATGAATACAAGTAAATATTTGATACCAAATAAATATACTGGCCCACTTTTATTGACAATGATATGTAAACACAGGTTAAATTTTATTTTATTTGGCCTGTATAGGTTCTATATAAAATTCACATTTTGTATATTATTAAAAGTGATCAAGTTTTAGTATTTCATGTACAGCAGATATTTAAGTTGTAATACTCAGTGTTTGCATTTTCTTTATTTTTCAGACAAGATGCTGCCATTTTCACAACACAAGGTTACGGAATACAACTGTAATGGATCGAAGTATTGATCAATAAATTGAATGAATTATCTTGAACTACATCTACAGTTCTTGTTCTCAACACTAATTGACACTCAAGTTTTTCACAAGGATATGTGCATGCTGGTTTCCTCCTACATGCATTTAGCGCTGTCATCCATGCCAATGAGAGTGATGTGAAAAGTAATTTTGCTTATTTAATACTCAATAAAAAAACACTCATCATTCCATTTGAGACGTTTTATTGAACTGACTGTTACGTGTACATATAACGGAGAATACATGTTGATGCTGAACTATGTTCAAAAACTGTGACACAACTTTAAAAAAACAGCATAGGGTTGTAACTTATTAATTATTGACCTTTAAGGGACACACAGCAATCTTGATTTGTTGAAAAGCTAACAACTCGCAGCGTCCCATTAGTTTTTCAACATAATTCACATTTTTGCAATCATTAATATTAATACTAGAATAGTGCAAAGCTTATAGTTATTATTATATTACTAAACTGTTGATAATATTGCACCAATAATTTATACATTTCACTCACAGCCATTACCAGTATACGTATTATATGTTTGACATGCCTATTAAACAAATGATCACTTTTTCAGTTGAATGACTTATGAATTCATCAATAAACCTGAGTATATCCAACATTTAAACTACACTTGACCTCCCTATAATATATATATCTGTGCCAGTGGACATGGCAGACGCTTAGGGATCACTTTAAGCTTTGTCAGCTCTCGTGTAAGATCCTCTATTACCTATGTTCATGAAACACACATTTTCGTCTTACTCTATGAAAATATGTATAAAGTTTTTCGTTAGCAATTATTCAATGCTATTGACATGTCCAATAACTATGAATTTTATTTTGGAAAAGTTGTGGTTAGAGCATAATATTATGTACATTGTATATGAAAATGAAACGCATTATGTATTTGAATAGACGCCTATAGTCCAATCCATTTAAAATAAATCATGTATGATAAATGTCCTTGCTGACAAAAGCACATGACAGACTTGTGTGTTATAATACATGATGCTGTTTTTCATGATTTCCTCGTTTTAGGCGACCATCTTAAAATTTTAAGTACGTTAGAAAATCAAAAAACAGAAGAAGCTGCACAGTAGCCGATTTATAAGTTAAATATAGTAAGGCCAAACAAAAAATTGGTATGTTTCCTATTGCATGCTCTTAAAAGATAGGGTCGGTAGGTAGGCATTTTCTTTTCTTTTTTTTTTGGAGAGATATTGTGAGATTCTACATGTATTTATATCATAAACCCCATTCAAGTTGATGATACAAGTGAAAGTTTCTCTGTAATGTCAGTTTACCTCGATTTATTGTGATAAATCATTTTTCAGAACAAATATTTTTTTATTTTTTTCATAAAAAGATTTAGGGTCGGCCCCTTAAAAATAGGGTCGGTCGGGCCACCGGACACACATTTTTTTTTTGGCCTAATATATATAAGTAAATATATAATGTTAATAGCTCTTATTTATCCCATGTTGAGAGACACACAAGCTAGAACACGATACAGTATACGTTTTAATTGAATTTAATGTTGTTTAACGGCTCATCAACACAGTATAGGTTATTTAGAGCCGCCCCAGAGAGAGGGGAAGGAATACATAGAAATCTGGGAAACTGCCATACTCTTGTTATCGAATAGATTCCTATGGTTCTTTAACGTGCTCGGAGGATAAACCGATACATGGGACCGCCCGGTTTACGTCCCTATCCGACGGACGAGACTAAGGGAAAGTGTCTTGGTCATCGCTAACCCGGCCGAATCCGAATTTTATCGAAAAAAAAATCAACAAAAGGATACTAAGTTTAGGGTTATGACCCTCGCGAGCCTATCCACCCTTTAGACTGCAGGGTTCTGCCCATCCCTTACTGATTAATACTAATATATGGTAGGTGTCATTGGCGTAGCTCTGCGTAAGCACGTGGTTGTGGGGGGGGGGGGGGTATTTTCAGATACATGTGTGTACTTGCCTTTATCTACCGTTTTATAACTCTGAAATATACGTCAGAACGCGCATTGTAACATCAAAAAAACATAATACGGGTAGCATGACCCCGAACCCCACTAGGATAAGTTAAACGGAGTGAGGACGGGAGGGACCCCGAACCCCACTAAAATGAGTTAAACATTGTGTGTGGTGGCGGTGGGGGGAGGGGAGGGGGTGCAGCAGGGTACACATACATGTATTAAAATGGTCGATTGACAATCATGTGTTCTTGGTATCTTAGATGTAAAGGCGCTGGCACGGTTTAATACACAGATTGTTTCAAAGATGCTATTTCACAGACTTTCAAAACAGAGGCCTCGGTTACACAGTGGAAAAGGCGTTGAACCTAAAGAGCTGATGGCATGTCTAATGGGACTTTTCACCCATCTTACTTCCCACTGCGGTCGCTGTTCAAATCAATAAAGCCCTAGTTCATATTATATTGCGCCGACAATCCAGATGGCCTTTATAATACATTTAAAATCATAGTTCGCATTCTAGATTAATTCTGTCCATTTAAAAAAAATGTGCTGTGTGGGGGTGGTGCGGTGGCGGATGGGTCAGAAGGATAATAGCCAATGATATTTTTTTTAAAGGGCTCTTCGACCAAAATAAATAAATAAAAACACACGTCCTTTCGAAGATTTAAAAAATTGTCCGCGTACACCTTTTCACCCTGTGATTATACTAGTACAAGCATTGTGACGTCACAATTCTGTGTTGGAATGTGGTCTTCGGTGAAACACGGTATTGATTGTTTTGCTATATTTTCAATAACAATCGAATTTAAAATATATTCATGTTAGCATAAATATTTTGTCTCTTATCGAATTCTGTTCACTACAATATATCAGGTAATTTCAGAATTGATCACACACAGAGCTGACCGATGTATTGCATGCCGTATTCCATGACGTGTAACAAAACTACACAAAAACAACGTTCGAAACGCTTGCGTAAAACAGTGACCAAACTTTTTTGGGGTAGAAAAAAGTACTCTTTCAAATTCGCTTGAAAATTCACATACTGCCAGAGGAAGGATTAAACTCATCGTTCATGTTCTTGTCTTTTTTCTAGCTGTTAAAATCTTCATACAAATCGAGACAAAAATAAAAAAAATTGAAGTCGATCGATAAACAGCTGACATTTTGCTCTTTCGCATGATTGTTGACTGAAATAGTTTTTACAATAACACAACATAGACTTAAATTTATTTTTAAAAGTAGGCCATGAAAATGATGGTTATTTTATAATGAATTGGCTTGTATAAATTATGTTTTAACTGTAGTGATAACAATATGATTCTGAAAGTTTTTTGTATGAAGCACACGGTTGAAGAGAGTCTCACTTTTCTGTGTGTAATTTTATGAACGGTCATGAAAAGTTTTTTTGGGTAGAAAAAGTACTTTTTCCAAATTTTGATATAATTTTACAGGTCTGTAGAGGAAGACCTTTTCTTGACTTTAATGCTTTCGTCTTTTTTCTCGCTATAAGAACAAACCGTAATTATCAATTTGATTAAAAGCTAAAATTTCACATACATTTTCGAAACGATCGGTAAATTATCCTGAAATATCCTAAAAATAACATGTTTTATGATGGAAATATAATAGGTTGATGTTTTATGGGGATTTGTTATGATTTCGGTTGTTTAATCCAATCAGAATCTACCTTACAATCTGACTATGTGCCCCTCATAAACCCTATACTTTTTCAACCAATCAAAAGCCCCAACTCAGTAGTTGTATCTGACCTAAAGATAAGTTCTAGCTATCCACGTGTGTTACTATTTAGTTTGTGTTTTATAAATAGACAAATACGCAAACTTGACGGATGAATGAAAGCAACTGATTTAAATCACAGTATAATCATTACTCATATAAGTAATACATAGAGAATAATAAATGGGTATTTTCATATCACAGCCTATATCAGGGATGAGACATCATATCAGCCCGAATATTTAGTAGCGTCACAATAGTCTTTGACACTAATGTGTACTTAGACCAGCCTACACAACCGCATGAATTCATGTATGGGAAGCCGTATTGTCTTTAATTAATAACATCATTTGGGGATATCACCTATAGAGCAATAGTATCTTTAAGTTAGTTGGTTGAGAAAGGATGTTGTAGTGAGATGTTTTTAAATTTATATTTAAAGGTTCGTTGATATCATATAAACGGACCTTTTTTTGACTAGACATCTTCATGTTTCTAACTACAACATTTCATTGGAAAGAGGAAGGTCATTGAACATTTTCACAATTTTATACATGATATTAAATGTATTCAACACAAACATAAATGTTCAATTACATTGTACACATATGTTTTAAAACATAAACAAATAAATCCTCATTCACGTTTACTTTTAAAAGCATATATGGACCTCACCCGACACTCTTGTATGTTTCGTTTTGGCTTTAATGATATTTCAAGATAAAACAAACTATTCGAAACGAGTAACACTATATATAGGTCATCAGGATTACAATGAATTTATATTAAAGCATTCTTTAAATTCAACATATTTGGAGTTATTTTTGATGTTTTCACTTTAAAATACTGTACACAAAAAATATGCAACAAAAATAGGTTAAATTGTGGGAAAGGTGTAAAAAGCACCAAACCTGGAGACAAGCATGATAGTCCCTTTATCCCATAATTAGGAGGCCCCAATGAGGGGCCCTCTATTAAATTTAAAAAATATACTACAATTATTAAAATAATAATATTGTTTTATACAATCAATTGATTCAAATATTTTGATTGATTTATGCATAAAAAGTATTAACCTAATTTTCTAAATAAAACAAATCATATTTATGCGCTTCTGTTAATGTAATAGAGGCACAAAGGGGGTATTTTGGTAAATTGTATACTAAAACTGAATGTATGTTAAATAAAATGTTCTCTTCGTGAATTATGTGCATGTAGTTTAAGTATTACGTTACCATTATGTTGCCATGACACTGCTTAAGCAATTTTAAGTCTTTATTCTAAATAAGAAAATGTATTATCAAGTAGTTGAGGCCATAATAAGGGTATTTAAAATGTTTAAAAAATTTAAAAAATGACTTGTTTTTATAACCTTGTAACAAAGAATGATCTTCAATTCCTATTACCTTTAATTTATTTTACATTTACAATGATTTCAAATATGTATAAAACAAAAATCATTTTCAACCAAAACATAAATTAAATGAGGCCCTTAAAGGTTTGTTTTTGTAATATTATTTCGAGCAATTAAACTATTTTCAGAAACAACATCTTTATTCTCACTCATAAAAATAAGAAAAATAAAGAGAAACAACACATTAAAGAAATTATAACATTTATTACAGTTGTAATACATTAAGTGAGGCCCCTCTTGGGTATATTGTTGTACGTACATAAAAGACAGATCACATATACATGAATTTGTAATTATAGTGAAAGTTATATGCACTTATATACACATTGAACACATACCTAATTCAAAACTGAACATCAAATTACATTGTGCAGCAAGTTTTTTTACAAACAAATCCTAATAGAGAAATAGTATCAATAAACTTTAATTGATTGAGGCCCTGATTAACAGTTATTCCAATATTCAATCATTGCGAAGGCCTGACTATACAGCGAATACAGAGTTTTTTCCAACAATACACGCAAACAAATGAGTCTCAATTGTAAAAAGTTAGTCCCAAAAACCAGTGAGATAACATTGGTATTCTACTGTTTTCGAACAGTGAGAAACCAATTTTATCTGATGTCGTTGCAAAGCATAAAATAAAAACTATTATTGGTCATCCGGTTTCATGTGGAAAATGTCAAATTAGCCTAAATTGTACATAACTTTGACGGTTATTTTCTCTTTCGCTCTGTCCACTGCACATGCATTGCAGAGTACATGGGAGGTTTGCCTTGTTGCACTTGCAGTGTCTACGGCATGTTGTTGTACAGTTGCATTTGACCAGTTCTTGACAACCTTTTGAAGCCTCAGGGAGAGTACTCCAGAACGGAATCCAGTTACCAGATTATTAAGCCCACACCCACTCAGTGGTCGATGGCAGTAGGCTACAGCCATACTAAGGAGCATTTTATCTAAATGTGACTGCTCTGGTAGACAGCTCGCAGTATATGCTGGTCAAGCGCACTCTGTAATCGTCAATTTGTCTATTTCCATATGAAAACATGGTTCCTGGCAGTGTTGACAGTTTCAAAAGCCAATTTTCTGGAGTACATGAGAATAACAAATCTCTCGAGCATGTCAGTATCCTTATCAGTGACTTGTTCAAGGGCTGAAGATAAACGCTTGAAGAGCCAATGTATTTCTGGCATAGGTTTCCACATATTAAACGCAGTATTTTTAAAAATGCCATTAAATGACAAAACCGTATCAAAAATGAGATTGCAAGAAACAGTAGAAGTCCCCAAGAAGGGGCCAAGACGCTCAGAAATCATATGTGCTGGTATGTAGTGGAAATTATTGGCATGACCAAATGCATTCCAAAGGCAACAATCGGAAATAGCAAATGGACTGGCAATGGCAATAGCTAATACTACTACGTCAGTAATAGTGGCATATATAAGTATGTTTTTGCAATCGCTATTGAAAGCATGCGCTGTGTGGAGCATCATCCTGTAATCTGCTTCCTCGAGGTTACATCTATTTCGACGTTTCGTTGCCAACCTTTTCGCCTCTCACCGCTGCCGGTTGGAATCCCACTGGTAGCTTGACTTATGAGAAAGTGTCGATTCTTACGGTTTTCGGGAGGTCTGCAGTACTGGTTCTACCAAGGAAAAGTGTGTGGTCTGCCTCCACTACAAACAAATATAACCTTGCATGTGTTGAAAATGACGTAAAACACAATACAAACAAACAAATCTATTTCGCTATCTCCAATCTGCTTCAGGTCATTCTCTCCTTATATCTGAATGACAGTTTTCCCTATCATAGATTCGAAACCCTTTACACACTTTGAAAGGTACTAATACAATCCAATTTTGTTTCTGTCATTTTGCATATTTCACTACCGCTCATGAACAGTCTCAAATAAACCGAGACTGCAATATTTCGTATGTGTCGTGCTCGGCCGTTTCCAAAGGTCCATTAGCATACTCTTTTTTGAAGAAATTCCAATTTTGAGGTATCATGGTTGTAGGTAAAACTTTCACAGATTCTGCTGTACCTCTAATCTGTCTTGTATAGGCCTTCAAACTGTCATCTCGATATACATCCCATACAATGTCAAGTCGTAGCTACTTTGTGATGTACGGCAGAAATACTTTGTTGGCATAGTCTTCGAACGTTGTTATCATATCATTGGCTTTATGTGGGTCAAGTCATTGAACTACAGTCGCTCCGTCAATGACAATACAATCAACAGCTGGGCATTCATTGGTTTTATAACATAATTTCTCAAGTGGTTCCAATAGATCGGACTTGCTACCGAATTTCATTTCATTGTTCTCAGCCATTGCTAGTGGCCAACCGTGATTTCCATGGGCGAAGAAGTTATCAAGGTCCCCATCTCTATTTTGGAAGGCTTTATACATTCTGATGAACAAGTCTATGTCTGTCTTCATGGTCTTCATTTAGTCTTTGTTCTTTAATGATTGTTTTTGTCCTTTATTACGAAATAAGGGTAGGTTGTTTCTGGTGAGCGGTTCGTAGAATGACCTCCTCATTGCCAATTTTTCTCTGATACCAAATTATCATACTGTTTTCACCTTTTCCCGCTTGTCTCGCAGATCCTAGTCGTCTCTTTCGAGTCCAATGTCTTTAAGCAGAATCTGTAAACAACAGGAGGAGTGCTGTTATCGCTGGTGTTCTCGTGGATCAAGTACATGCTTTTGTGCAAAGTATGATGACCATGACAAGAAGTCATATTTGTCTATTGTTGACTTAACAATGTTGTTTTTAACATGTTCTAGCCAGTCTGACTGTAATGTGACAGAACCTGGATACTGCTGATTTGGTGGAGGTTCACATCCGTAAATTACTATGGGTTGCAGAGTGTTAGTCCAAAACGCTGTCAGTAGTACATCTAAGTACTTCTCTGGAAGACACTTCGTAACTGTTCGTCCCTGTAATGATCGTACACTGAGGGAATTGGATTCAGAATCCTCAATATATTCATATACATGTTGTGAAAGTGAGATGGCTGTTCCATGAAAAGCATCAGTTGACTTACTGACTGTGGGTTATGGTCTATATTGTATAAGGTTTCCAGTCGTGTAAAGCCCATTTTTGATATTTGGCGGGCACACAATTCCGGCTCTTTCGTAGTCATCTATGTGTATACTTTATTTGGCTGATATACATGATACTTACTATAGTTTTCATGTCAGGCCACCTTGGAATTGAATTGGATTTTATAGTCGCACCAACAGCTACCTGTAAGGTCATATGGCGACTTTTCAGCTTCCTCTTGTGGAGGAAGACCCCAGTTGCCCCTCCGGGCAATTTCTATCCACGGTCGAGCACCTGGGTAAACCACGTTCCAAAAGCCAACTGGATATCTTCCTCACATAAAGTTTCCTAGGCCCCTGTGGGATCGAACCTACAGCGATATTGGACAATTTATTTCAATTCTGAGACGTTTACCACTCGGCTCAGGCCATCTTTTAAGCAATCATTACATGCAAATAATGTCCGTGTCAACACTGCCAGTGTCGTCTGCAAAATGTTTTGTAAATGGCGAATTTTAAAAAAGGGAAATAACTGAAATATATCAAACAACCATTTCCTTACAAAGGGGATAAATAAAAATTGTTGTTATAGGATATACATTGTTTTAAATAGTGTTGCTATTAAATTAATATATATTTCTCGGTTTTAGACAATTTAAGTTGATATATGGCAACAATTTTTTTTTAATCTTTTGAACCTCAATATGGGCCTCACCCGGGCTTGAAATTCAAGTACGGGCCTCATATATGCATTTTTAATTAAATAAGACTTACTTATTACTTACACATGTTAGTGTTGTGTAAAACTATGTTTGAGTAATTATAATACTACATAGTTATCAGTAATAGTAACACCTTATCACTGGGCTTAGACAATATCATATGCCCCCTTTGGGGCCTCATTTAAGCAGGAGACAGAGCCTCTCATGATTGTCTCCTGGACTTTTTTTAACAAGCTTGGCCTATAGTATAATCATGCCAAGTTTGGTGATTTTTCACCATTTCCACATTCATGTTGCATATCCAGCAGACTATAGATGTCTAGTATACAATTAGCTCAGTATGTATCTTATATATGCATTCCACTATTTAAAAACTTTTTTTTTTGTCAATAACAAAACGATACATTCTACTCAGAGTTACCCATACCCCGTATTTTCTTGATAACAACCGTGAAGAAATCGGTAGAACCGATTGATGCTCCTCGAATAACGGTACACATGTGATGGATGCTCCTCGAATAACGGTACACATGTGATGGATGCTCCTCGAATAACGGTACACATGTGATGGATGCCCCTCGAATAACGGTACACATGGGATGGATGATCCTCGAATAACGGCACACATGTGATGGATAAAGTAGAAAGCGAGTTTGGGTCCACATGTTCTCTACGACACCATTTTATACTAAAATCTTCAATATAGTGGGCGATCTGGGCACGACAGGCATTAAAACCAATAGTTGAAGGTAATCTATATTTAGGACATTTCGAAAACAAATGTCGAATACGTTTATCAACAATATTAAAATTACCAGTGATGACATGACCTGCTGAGCATAGCAACATTTAGATGTGTTGCATTCACATAAGCATGGCAAATCACGAAAATTTGGCAACTTCTGAGTCCGCTATCGATGTAACCACCTATCTAAAAGGTGTATAACTCCCTCATTGCGTTTAAAACACCTGCACACTGCCATAAAAGTCCCTCAAGTGAAAGTATTTAGTAAAAAAACAATTCTATATATACAGTAACTTTTGACCAAAATGATCCCGAGATTTCTTCTGTGAAGTTTCATTAAAAGGAAAGTAAAGCGGCAACCAATTTGCTATTTGCCGGAAAAAAAAACTCGAGCTTTCTTTTTAGAATCCGCACCTTGTTGTTGACGGATTTTTAGCCCACTTTAAAATAGTATTCGAGGAAAGTAAGACTTAACGCGCTTTTGAAACCTTTGTGCAGTCAATAAAAACGCGCATAAAGCAGGAAAATAGTGATGTACACTTTACAATCTTAGAGTCTAACATCAACCATGACGACATCACAAAAACTTTGAAGAACTTAAAGAGGCGCAAAGCTTGTGGTATCCATAACATTCAGAATGAGCATGTAATCTACTGTGGTCACGTAATCATTCGTTATATGGTCATGCTATTCAATAAAATAATGTACACCGAATCCACTCCCGTTTCATGGCAAACGAGTATAGCCATTCCAATCTTCAAAGGCGGTGGCAAATCTAAGTCTGATCCCGGCAATTATCGGCCAATAGCTTTGTTACCATGTTTCGCTAAAATGATCGAAGCCTTGATACTTACCTGAAAACGAAACCAGCAAAATTCCCAAACTCTGAAAACAAGGGTTCCAGGAGAATCTAAGCTGCATGAAAACCGGTTTTAATATGACCGATACTATATTTTACCTACTGGAATATAATAGCAAAGTATGCGTTGCTTTCCTCGACATAAAAGGCGCGTTTGATACATTCTGGCATGATGGACTGTTTCTGAAAATTGACGAACTCGGTTCTACAGGGAAGTTATGGCGTATCGTCAGAAACACTTATAAATCCTTAAATTGCACTGTGCGCATATATGGATGTACGTCAGAGTCCGTACCAATCAAATTCGTCAGTGGGTGAAATGTCAACTTTTCCGTACTAAGTATTCATTAATGATCTCCTCCAGCAGCTACAAGAAATGGTTTGGTGCCGAAACGTCCTGAATCGATATTGATCACACAGACGCAAAAACTTGAGAATTGTCTGCATTTATTAATAAGCATTTTTCATGTACTGATCATTGGGACCCTGATTTAATTAGACTAATATACTATATACACAATAGTTTGCGTCTAGAAAATCCTCTACATATAACGCATACGTTATACTTTTCTTGTTTATAGTACAATTGTCCATATTATTGATGCATATTCTAAAATAGGTCGTAACATGAAATGTATATTTGGTTGAGAGTTGTTCGTTCTAACTTAAATTTAGTCATTCTCATTCTCATTGAACCTAAGACTTTGTTAGCAAAACTTACGATATTTGATGTATGCTCGTGCCAAGATCCATAACGATCTGAAACTGTGTGGAGTCAGTCAACGCGAGCTGATTGGCTGGCGTACAAGACTTCATTTGGAAACAGTTGTAAGCGATACGCCGCTTTATACCAATAATGTGGAGTGCGTGGTTCAGTGGTAGAGCGCCGAGCTCTAGATCTAGAGGTCGTGGGTTCGATCCTCTCCGCGGCCACGTTATTTATCCTTGAGCAAGATAATTAATCCACATTGCTTAGTACTGGTTCTACCCAAGAAGCCATCGAGAGTGATTAATCTCAGTTGCAAGAACTTGTTTCGCAATCTATGTAAAATAAATACGTTTAAACTACCGATAATGTATTGCGGGAAACCAGCATAGAAAAAATCGAGATCTGTATTTAACAACACTATCTCAAACTTGTCGCTATGTGGGACTCAACTCTAATGGGATGTCGCCATTTTGAAAAAGACGATGACAAAAAAACAAATATTATGTGCAAACACATTTTCAGAAAAGAAAACAGTTGTAAATTCGATAATTGTTTACATGATTTGATTCATATGGCTACTCTTTCTTGCTCTTTCTTGACGTTTGCTTAATGTTCATAAGCAAGAAATCAGGTGTATTATTGAAATGTCAGAGTACCCTATTAACTTCAGATTGTTCGCTTACCGTGGAGAATTGTAAGAACCTCAAACGGAAAGGTTCCTACAAGAATCTTATCCCGAATAGTCTATGCATGTTACAGTTAATTGTATTGCACCAATAATATATTTCAACATTTGGCAGAATATCGAAGCAAAATTAACAACTCAAAGATATATAGAGGATCTTACATGAGTGGTAGAATAACGAAGCAAAATTAACAACTCAAAGATATATAGAGGATCTTACATGAGTGGTAGAATAACGAAGTAAAATTGACAACCCAAAGATATATAGAGGATCTTACATGAGTACTTATTCATTATTGAATTTATTAAACGAGTTGGCAAAATGATATAATGCGAGGGTCTTGCTGAGCATTATATCATTTTTGCGAATGTTAGATTCTATTTATCATATAACTCAAACATAGATTTTTATTGCATGTGTCTGTCCTTTTAACACACGACAACGCCACAGAAAATGGAAATGTATCGGATCATAGTTATTATTTGTTGACAGCGCGTGCATAGTTATATCACTAGTGGAATATCGGAAATATAGAATGATGTTATTACACTCCCGCACCATAAGTTATGTAATATATTTAATTATATGCAAGCATTAAGCCAGAGAGATACTGGATTAATAAATCGAGATGCTCTTCTAATTTTAAGATTGCCGTGCGTCCCTTTGAAACGGCTGGCTCTTCGGGTTGTTCGGCACTCTTAGAAAGTGAGTTTAGTATAATGCATCTGTTTCTTTACACTGTTACACAATTATGTTCCGCGACATATCGTGACTGTGTTCGGCAACACAGCGTGACTGTGTTCAGCAACAAAGCGTAACTGTGTTCGGCAACATTGCGTGAATGTGTTCGGTGACATATCGTGACTGTGTTCGAGGGCATATCGTGATGGAGCTCGTGGCTAATGTCAGCGACATATCGTGACTGTGTTCGGTGACATATCGTGATGGAGCTCTTGGTTGATTTCAGCGACATATCGAGACTGCGTTCGGTGACATATCGTGATGGAGCTCGTGGCTGATTTCGGCGACATCTAGTGACTGTGTTCGGCGACATATCGTGACTGTGTTCGGCGACATGTCGTGACTGTGTTCGGCGACATATCGTGACTGTGTTCGGTGACTTATCGTGACTGTGTTCGGTGACATATCGTGACTGTGTTCGGTGACATATCGTGATGGAGCTCGTGGCTGATTTCGGCGACATCTAATGACTGTGTTTTGCGACATATCGTGACTGTGTTTGGTGACATATCGTGATGGAGCTCGTGGCTGATTTCGGCGACATCTAGTGACTGTGTTCGGCGACATATCGTGACTGTGTTCGGCGACATGCCGTGACTGTGTTCGGTGACATATCGTGATGGAGCTCGTGGCTGATTTCGGCGACATATCGTGACTGTGTTCGGTGACATATCGTGACTGTGTTCGGTGACATATCGTGATGGAGCTCGTGGCTGATTTCGGCGACATCTAGTGACTGTGTTCGGCGACATATCGTGACTGTGTTCGGCGACATGTCGTGACTGTGTTCGGTGACATATCGTGATGGAGCTCGTGGCTGATTTCAGCGACAGATCGTGACTGTTTTCGGTGACATATCTTGATGGAGCTCGTGGTTTATTTCAGGGACATATCGTGACTGCGTTCGGTGACATATCGTAATGGAGCACGTGGCACATTTCGGCGACATCTAATGACTGTGTTCGGCGACATATCGTGACTGTGTTCGGCGACATATCGTGACTGTGTTCGATAGGAAAAGATAGGCGGTGATTCCATTAGGTAGGATTTAGGATTCTATCAAAACAGTCACTAAGACTATGCTGTAGAGCAGTGTGCAGAAGACTATGCTGTAGAGCAGTGTGCAGAAGACTATGCTGTAGAGCAGTGTGCAGAAGACTATGCTGTAGAGCAGTGTGCAGAAGACTATGCTTTAGTGCAGTGTGCAGAAGACTATGCTGTAGAGCAGTGTGCAGAAGACTATGCTGTAGAGAAGTGTGCAGAAGACTATGCTGTAGAGCAGTGTGCATAAGACTTTGCTGTAGTGCAGTGTGCAGAAGACTATGCTGTAGAGCAGTGTGCAGTAGCCAATGCTGTAGAGCAGTGTGCAGAAGACTATGCTGTAGAGCAGTGTGCAGAAGACTATGCTGTAGTGCAGTGTGCAGAAGACTATGCTGTAGAGCAGTGTGCAGAAGACTATGCTGTAGAGCAGTGTGCAGAAGACTATGCTGTAGTGCAGTGTGCAGAAGACTATGCTGTAGAGCAGTGTGCAG
>JAWPHD010001974.1:0-192500 GCA_037043455.1 Cyrtodaria siliqua | reverse complement strand
GGTTCTGATGGTGATGTTGGGAATAGATGCATCAGGTGTTCTGTAATACCAGATGAGCTCAGATACGGTATGGATGGTGTTCAAAATAAACTGGTGTGCGGAAGTGGATATGGACGAGGACTTAAGAATAGGTGTGAGCGGGTAAATATTGACGTTTCAATGAAACTGACACGGAGTGACGTAGCCTAGTGTAGCCTTTAAGAAACGGATCAAAAATTCATAGATAGATGAATTTGTGGAATTTCAAGTGAAAGAAGATGGAAACTGTTTTATCATGCAGATATGCACTTTTCTGCCTAATAAAGTGGTGATCTAATAAATTTCGCTTTATTAGGCACTGACCACTGGCCATGTGATTACAAAAAATGGCGATAATGCTTGGTACAGCAAACTCTTGCCGTAGGCCTAACCAACAGGCAATTGACAATAACATCGATCATCACCTTCGAGAAGACGTTGAAAACATTCAACCTGGTTTTGGCTCGGATATAGTCTCTGTATTAAATTTACGCACAGCTTCTGTAATGTTCTCAACGGAATACATATTTGTTTGCAAGTACTGTAACTTAGTAACCGGTGTGCATACTCGCTAAAATTGTTTTTGTTATATATAAATAAATTATTGTTGTACCCAGATATCGTTTTTCACACCATTTTCCTTTGTCATACTGCAAAGAAAATTCTCAGGATTTCATTGGCCAATGCGCCGTAGAGCCCATGTCTACGTCTCGAGACGTGAACATAGAACGACTTCCCCGTAGGTACCCCATTACTCAAATACACAAAAACAAAATGGCGACGATAACGTTGCCGATTCGTTTTGGAAACCGCCGATTGTTTCCTTCCTTTTCTGCCTAAACTGGTGTGCGGAAGTGGATATGGACGAGGACTTAAGAATAGGTGTGAGCGGGTAAATATTGACGTTTCAATGAAACTGACACGGAGTGACGTAGCCTAGTGTAGCCTTTAAGAAACGGATCAAAAATTCATAGATAGATGAATTTGTGGAATTTCAAGTGAAAGAAGATGGAAACTGTTTTATCATGCAGATATGCACTTTTCTGCCTAATAAAGTGGTGATCTAATAAATTTCGCTTTATTAGGCACTGACCACTGGCCATGTGATTACAAAAAATGGCGATAATGCTTGGTACAGCAAACTCTTGCCGTAGGCCTAACCAACAGGCAATTGACAATAACATCGATCATCACCTTCGAGAAGACGTTGAAAACATTCAACCTGGTTTTGGCTCGGATATAGTCTCTGTATTAAATTTACGCACAGCTTCTGTAATGTTCTCAACGGAATACATATTTGTTTGCAAGTACTGTAACTTAGTAACCGGTGTGCATGCTCGCTAAAATTGTTTTTGTTATATATAAATAAATTATTGTTGTACCCAGATATCGTTTTTCACACCATTTTCCTTTGTCATACTGCAAAGAAAATTCTCAGGATTTCATTGGCCAATGCGCCGTAGAGCCCATGTCTACGTCTCGAGACGTGAACATAGAACGACTTCCCCGTAGGTACCCCATTACTCAAATACACAAAAACAAAATGGCGACGATAACGTTGCCGATTCGTTTTGGAAACCGCCGATTGTTTCCTTCCTATCGCTTTTCTGCGCTTTCCACTGTGTGTAAAAGTCTGAAATAATCGTAAGCGTATTTTTTTTGGCAATTTTACAGATAATAAAACATTATTCTAATACACCCGCACTATATAGCCTAGTTTAAAATATCTCGTTATATTAAACGATATATCACTGTAATCTTTGCAACGTTAGGAGAATAAGCATTGCGCATTGCGCATTCCGCATTGTAACGTATGCAACGTTAGGAGAGCAAGCAAAGCAATGCGAAAGATTTCAGATGTGTGCGTTATTCTCACATTTTAGGGGTATTAGAATAGAAATAGAACATCGTTTACGGTGAATTATCTATAATATATCACGGTTTGTCGTTCAGTTGTAAACAATAATTTCACGAGCCCAATTATTGTTTGGTTTAAACAGTATTTATTCAAGAAATGTAATGAACAATGTTTCAATGGTACATGAACAGGATTTGAAAACAAGCTTTCGGTGAAAACTTATGTAAATTCATCTCCTTAATATTCGTATTAGTGCATAAGATACGGCTGACATTTTATGTGTTATAAATATTAGCATATGATGTAAAATAGCATTTGATGGAATTTAACAATTAGAAATAGTGATTCTAAAACAGATAGTGCACGACAGACCAGGTCCTGTCATATTATTATGTTGTCCATTATTGTGTAGCTGATTAGTAATACGTTTGGACCTGACCGATCGATAAGTAACACGAAAAAAAGAAAACAAGCAAAATGTACAACAAGAATGATTTCACCAGTCACATCAGTCCCCCCAGGAATAGGCTCGACACGTTGCTATCTAGTTTGTAAATCGTTTCGTTGCTAATATGTACGACTAGACTTTATTGAAAATGTGGGCATTATAATGGTCCGAAAGGTTATTTGACCCAAACAGTAAATTCTGTTGAGATAAAACACAAGGTAAGTGTGTAAAGAAAGCTCGTCTTTGATCAATATATCTCGGGCAAATTAGTAAATAGTGATATGCTGTTTCTATTAGACCGCAGGTGCAGTTTGGATTGTCTATAAGGGAACGCTTGTGTAAATGTTGACCAAGGGAACTACATTCAAGTCTAAGTCTAGCATGTAATACTTGTCCTTGGCGGTCTCCAGTATAATAGTATGCTGTGGGTTTGGATAAGTTAGAGTTTAGGGATGACTTGAAAATTTGTAAGGTGGCGCTGTTCCTTATGTCCTCGTGTAGAGTGTTCCAGTTGCGAAGAACTGATGGGAGAAAAGAATCCCGGTATAAACTAGTCCTCGCAGGTACAACTGAAATGTCATTATTATTTCTTAGGTTATAACCAGTTCGATCGTGCACCTCAGGCGGAATCAGTTCACTTAGGTAATTCGGAGTAAGGCTGTTACGCATTTTGTAAAATAATATGAGTTTGTGTTTTTTACGTCTATCAGCGAGAGTTTCCCATTTCGTTTCCTCATACAGTTTAGCTAAACTGCATAATTTGGTTGCACCAGTCACTATTCGTGCTGCCTCGACTTGTATTGCTTCAACAGATTTATTTTGCTCTAGGGTACAGTTATCCCAAATAACATTACCGTACTCTAATAATGGACGTATAAATGAAATGTAAATGCGTTCTAAAGATCTTCTGTCAAGAGAGAATTTCAAGCTTCTAAGTATACCTATTCGTTGCCAAGCACGAGTAACACTATTATTGATTTGAGAACGCCATTTGCCATCGTTATCGAAAGTTAATCCCAGATGCTTGTGGTTATCGACTTCTTGTATAAAAATACTGTTCATAATTAGGTCTGGGTGTAAAGGTTTGTTAAGTTTTCGTGTAATTGTAAGGGTTTCAGTTTTATTAGGGTTAAAATCGACTAGCCATTGTTTTGACCATAAGTCTAATTTAGTTAAGTCAGAGTTTAGAATACTGGCTGAGGTTAGTGGGTCGTCAACGATTATGTATAAACTAGTGTCGTCAGCAAATAACCTAATGTTGCTGTCAATGTCGGATACAATATCATTAATATAGATTAAGAACAATATCGGGCCTAAAATAGAACCTTGCGGGACACCAGCTTTAATGTGTGACCAGGTAGAGTTAGTGTTGTTTATGACAACGCGTTGTTTTCTGTTTGAAAGATAGGAACAAAACCATTTTAGGAGATTACCCCTAATACCTATTGATTTTAATTTGTGCATAAGACCTGTATGCCATACGCGATCGAATGAACTGGATATGTCGCAAAATACTACACGAATTTCTTTACCATCATCAAGGGCATGGCAGAAGGCGTCGTAGATAAACGTTAGCTGATTAATTGTTGAATCGCCTGGTATGAAGCCGGATTGAAATTTTGTGAGGATACTATTCCTGATAAGATAATTAAGTAAAACTTTCAATATGCAACGCCCCATTATTTTACTTATACAACTAAGTAGGGAAATCGGTCTGTAGTTCTTTGGATTGGAAGGGTCTAACTTTTTGAAAACTGGGATGACATTTGCAAGTTTCCAATTGTTGTTTATTGAACTCCAACCCGTGATATATTAAACGATAATTCACAGTAAACGATGTTCTATTTCTTAAACATAGTGACAAAATACGTTTATTTTATTAAAAAATCCGCCAAATTTAACGACGTTAGAGCAAAGACGTCACGAAAGAAAACAACGTCTAGTTAGAGGCACGATACGGGGAATTTGGCGCAATAAAAATGAAATCGTGTTTTTGGCTTTTTTTTTCTTAAAGAAATGGTTACAACTTTGAAGTATGACAAATTCGTTATTAGGATTCTTGACAGGAAACATGGGCTCACAGTCCCTGTCTGGAAATATATAACGGCTCGGGTGAATATAATTCCCCATGAATGTGAGCCTGTCAAGAATCCTAATAACTAATAATATTATGAACAAAGCAAGTTGAAATATTGGCCTAAAAATATATAACCAAAAATTAAACTTAGCTAGATTTCAGCTGTAAATTTGTGTGGTGATAGAGATTACTGTAACAGAAAGGGGAAGTAACCACTGCGGTGAGTTTGCAATAAAGCTTTTACTATCAAGTTTATTAGGCTCGGCACGAAAACGAAGGATGGCTCGGCTTTCACGAAAACGAAGAATGGCTCGGCAAAGCCTTGCCATTCTTCGTTTTCTAAGCCTCGCCTAATAAACTTGGAATTAAAAGGCTATGACATAATACTCTCTATATTATAAATGTTTAAGCGTATACTTTTATAAAATTGAAGACAAACACACATAAATAACTTTCATCAGTAAGTATAAACCTATATTTGCTTGTTTCATAGATGGATAAAAAGAAAATCACTCGATACATCAATCATTTTTTGATGGAAGACAGGAGTCATGGGCTACAAAGGCAGAGGTTTAGGGCAAAAACAAATATTTGTTTCCGCTAACGGCATCACAAAATATAGGGTATGTAGGTAGGTAGGTAGGCAAAACCTTTTTTGTTTATTATTTTTATTGTTAATGACCTTATTTTTGTTAATGGAAAAACACTTTTAATATGATAAAAATTCTGGGGAAGGTATTAATACCTAGATAATACATGGTTATGGCCCTTTTTCTGTACACTGGAAACCCCAGGGGTCGTGGGTTCAAATCTCACTGGAGGATTCTTTTTTATCTCCATAAAAAACCTTGGTTCATGGGTTCAACTTTTTATTATTATTTTTTTTGTTTATTTTTTTTATATTTCATTATGTTATTTTTTTTTTTTTTTTATTTTTTTGCAATAAAATAAGGTAGGGTCGGCGGCTAAATAATAGGGTCGGTCGGGTTAGCGGAAACACACGCTTTTTTCTTTTAAGCCTGATGCGCATATGTATGGTATGCGCATCAAGATTACGGAGAAAATATCGGGGAAAAAACACAATGGAACAATTGTACATTAATGTTTTCGTTTGTATAGTTAAACGTAAGGTTTTTGCAATACAATATATATTCAGACTATTGTTAATTTAAAAACTGTATGTGATGTAATATATGCTTTCTCATATCTTCTGAAACTGAAACAGTATTACATTATTATATTGCTTACTAGATATTGTTCAAAAGAGTATGCTTTATTGTTTATTACACGAATAATTATATTTCTTTAAGGACCAGGCAATATTTCTCAGGGGGTTGGGACCGGTGCAAAATGTCATGGGACAGGTACTATTTTTTTTACCATGGGACGATAACTTTTTTTTACCATGGGACGTACAGTTTTTTATATAACATTTTTATTTGCACCGGTCCCACCCCCGATAAATATTGCTTGGTCCCTTAAGTCGGATAGTGTTACCTATGAGTATTCTTAATCCAAGGTCATTCATATACAATCAGAAACATATAGAAGTTTCTTGATTAGTAAATAAAATAATGATGTTTACATTTAACATCACATGATGTTTTTGTGTTTATGATGCGATACATCATATGAACTGTCATTCAAGGTTATTTAAATAACTTGTTTGTCTTAACAACTTCTATGATGCTCTATGACGTTCTATGACATTAAACATACAGCATTTGGGGTTATTTGTTCAGTATCTGGTACAGTATTTGGATTGAGAATTAAATGTTGAGCTCAGTAGAAAGTGAAAATATTGGATGCTTGAATTAAAAATATATACTGAGAGGATAAACATGATTGTGCTCATCTATACTTAAGTGACATTGGATTACTTGGACTATTGTGAATAAAAAACAAACACAGAAAACACTTGAAGTGAAATTCGATTAAAGGGACACTTCACAATTTTGATTAAAGGTACACTTGACCATTTAGATTAAAGCGACACTTGCCAATACTATTTAGATTTTATTCTTATATCTGATTTTAAAGAAATAATGGATGCATTTTATGTATTTTCTGTAAGTGAATATTTTTCATTGTAGTATTTGAATAAATGTGTTGATATATTTTAAAAATAGTTTTTGCTAGTTTTGATTCATTTCTTGTTACATTTTACCCGTAACACCGTTAGCCACACGTGTTGTTGTATAATTTGCGTTGTATTTTGTTATTTACAACACAGATGAATGTTTATTTGTAACCTGTGTATAACTAAGAAGCTTCTCTGTCAGGGCTACCGTTACCATAAACTTCGAAAACGTTTGTAAAATTATTTTATTTAATTATTATTATTCAATTTTATTAGCGTTACCCTGATCTACTTTTTAAAATATTAAAGTTATCTAAGAACTCTTCTGCGACAAGGATTATCACAACCTGACTTCTCAGGTGATGTGATTTACAAACTTCGTAAGAGCCGTGGTCATAATCATTTTCATACAATCTTTATTAAACTTGTTAAAAAGTTTATCAAAAGAGGTTATGACCCTATAGTTTTGCAACGTATGCATGTTGTTCCATTTACAGTTCGCCACTATGCTTTTCTCTTTGACTGTGCGATGACAGGACAGATTGTGGATCCTGTGATGACGTCTACCTAAATCCTCAAAGGACGGTAGCATCTGATGCTCGTCTTAAGTCTAGTCTTGTCATACCCTTATGGTTTGTTCTTTTGTTGCTTTGGCTTCTGCCAAGCCATTGAGTACTTGCTTTGTGTCTTTCTATGATTTGTTTTATATTCATATATCCATGATCATTTAAGTGTTATACTTATATATCCCATTAATGCTACATTGTTTGTTAGAGAATGTAACCTGGAGGGGTTATCTTTATTTACACTGTCCCGTTTTACTGGGATGACAGTAGGGTAAGAGTGAGGTATGGTGCACCGTAGAACCTGGTGTCGCAAGATGACCCTAGTGGTTGGAACTAACTCAGGAAATAATCAATATCGCTGACTGCATTTACATAACTTCTAAAGTATGTTAAATATATATATAATTATCCAGAAAAACAAGCGAATACACAGATGAAATATGAAAAAGTCTGTTCTCATGAACGTATAGTATCACATACTGAATATGTTGACTGTCTATATATATGACACGAACGTGTTGTTGAAGTTACAACAATGTTGATGATCCGAAACGTTACACACAATGATGATCTAACGCGATGTATTTGATGCGCGAGCGCTTATGAACATGATACGCGACTCCAATGAACGTTGATTGTCATCAAAGGCCTTCTATTATCACGTGTCCCGGGAACCTGACCATGTTGTCCAGGTACGGGGACCGTCTCTACCCGCTCATTACGTTATGCGATGAATCACCTTGAGGACCTACACACTCCGGGAGGCTTAGGCTGTAATGATACATACTTTTAGACGTCGGTTCATTAACACAACAATCTTATACAATCATCGTTACACAAAAAATAATTATCTAGTAAATATATGTGAGCCACTCTCTAATTATGACGTGTAGTAATGTATACGTATTCTGCAACGCAAGTGATACGCATCGGCATATTTACAGATATATCATCTCACCGTTAATCACCGTTAACCAATGCACCTAATATACATTATTAATTTAATCTTGTATTACAATTAATGAGTTATACGCATTGGCATATATACATGTATATCCTCTCACCGTTAACCAATGCACATAATATACAACGTTATCAATTTAATCGTGTATTCCAATTAATGATCGATTACAATAATTATATCTAATAAATTTAACTTCATATGCTAGTTATCATGGTTATATCAAGTTATTGCTTGAGAAACATATAAAAGTTGACCGGATGTAACAATATCACGAAATAAATGGCGACGCCCATTGAATACAAATGTACAATAAAATGTCATAAAATAGATATACTGACCACATATTGCCTGTGAATTTCACCCTTTTCAAACGTCTGTTCCAATCAAGCAACTTTCAACATTCCCGGCCACGAATGGAAAACAATGCACTTTATAACCCAACCTTCCGCCCAAACCATCATTTCGCACGTTCATTCCGTCACCCACGTGGTAACAGACGCAATTTTCATATCTACACGAAAGGACATTTAAACAATTTTGCCATTTAGAGAGATAGATTAACGCACATATGAACTTATTCAACGGCCCTGCCTAACTCAGTCTAACAATCTATAAAATTGCTCGCTTTTCCGTGGTAAATGAATATATCATGCAAATGTTGAATATGTTTCAACTGAACAATGGATTAGCATGTGACTGACAGATGTCGTCAAGTGCTTACAAGAGCTATGTTCGACTGTGACAGTGCTTATTGTCCGCACGACACCTTTTGTCTGCAGCGTTTTTTGTATGCAGACAATTTGAAAAGGTGACGCTTTTTGTCCGCACGGCGCTTTTTTCTGCAAAAAAAATTAAAATAAATGACGCCTTGTGTCCGCATGGCGCTCTTTGACCGCACACAATTTGAAAAGTGGCGTGAGGCGCTTTTATTCCGCGCATAATCTGAAAAAAGTGACGCTTTTTGTCCATGTAGCGCTTTTTGTCTGCAGAAAATATGGAAATGTAACGCTTTTTGTCCGCTGGTTGAACGTTTTCATTAATGTGCAGTATTATTCATGAGAGGTTGTATAAAATACTATCTTTATCATTATATAATAAACATGACTTGTACCTATCAGGTTAACCTTGTATACGTTTGTTTTTATGAAATACGTTCACTAGTAAACAATTAAAAAGTTCCACAAATATATAACGAAAAAAAATGAAAAAGCATTTGTGGTGATGTTTGTGGTGGTTTGTGATGGTAGTAAAACATGATGTCAAAATAAGTTTGGTTGGCACATTTCATACTTAGGAACAAGGAAAGCTGCACTAATTCAAGGTACTTAACAAAATCCCAGCGTTTTTTAAGAAATGCTATACAATATTGTACAAATCAATCAATTGCGCATGTACTTATTGGAGATAATTACAAACTAGACGTTGGTATGGGTGTAGTAGAATTGTTAAAAAGCGAAAACTACAGAACAGAAAATAATAAAACCTTGGGCTTTTCTGTTTGTCTGTTATCAATGTTAACACTGTTAATAGATATTACTAAGTTCACTTTGTTTGTTGCGATATCATTATTGGCTCGACTATCCGGAGTCGGCGTCGGCGTCGGCGTCGGCGTCTCACATCAAGGTTTGCGTGTAAGCTGTGTTTACAAGTCTTTGTCTCTTACATTTCTTATTCTAGCACAACCAAATTTCGAATTTGGCCATGGGCTTCCTTATAGCATTATCTTAAGGGCTGCATGAGTAATTTTGGTTCCTGTAACCCATGGGCTCCTATGGAACAAAATTATGATAGCCCTTAAAATGTGTCCCATTTCACATCAAAGTGAAAGCTTTGTTCACAGGTAAATATCTCTTACATTTCTTGTCCTAGCTCAGCTACATTTGGAAATTGGTTTCCTTATAGTATGTTGTAAAGGGTTTCATAAGTAATTTTGTCTTCTACAAATTCTGGGCTCCCATGGAACCAAAATTGTGATGGCCCATAAAATGTGCAATAAAGACAGATCAACGTTTGCGTGTAAGCTGTTGTATATATCTATATCTCTTAAAAAAATGTCTTATGTCACCCAAATTTTGGTTTGGGATTTCTAATAGCATTATTCATGTTATTCATACTTCACCCATATTGGGGCATGTGCAGCCTCCTCCTACTCCCTCCCCCAACCCACCCCTAACCTAAAACTTTTTTTTTTTTTTTTTACATATTTCTGTGTTTTTTTTTGTCAATTCTCACATATATAGATATGTTGAGCCACCTCAGCCCCCCCCCCCCCTCAATCTTCACACCCCACCTCCACCCCTCCCCCTCTCGAAACCTGGTTTTTAAAAGTATTTTTTTTACATATTTAAATTCATACTTCACCCATTTTGGGGCATGGGCTCCCTAATACCCCCTCCTTCCACCCCCCCACCCCACAACCCGAAACCTGATTGTTTAACATATTTCTGCGTTGTTTTGTTTCTTACACGTATATATATGTTACGTCCCCACACCCCGTCCACACCTTTACATATTTCATTTTATTCATACTTCACCCATATTGGGGCATTGGGCTCCCTCCTCCCATCCCTCTACCCCACATCCCCCAACCCTTAAACCTGATATTTTAACATATTTCTGTGTTGTTTTGGTAAATTCTTACACATATAGCTATGTTGCCACCACCCACACCTCACACAACCACCACACTGGAAACCCGATTTTTTAATTTTGTTTTTATTTATCTTATGCCCCACTTCCCGGAAACTCCGATTTTCCCCCATTTTTCATCCGATCTTCACCCCCACCCCACCAAATCCCCCCAACTGAAATCCGATTTCATTTACATATTTCTGTGTTGTTTTTATTTGTCAATTCTACACCTATAGCTAAGTTGCACCCAACCCGACCCCACACACACACCCCTCCCCACCCACCCCATCCCCCAACCATCCACACACCCTACCCCATCATGTTGTTTTGTTTTATCAATTATTAATTTGTTTCGCTCCAAACCACCCCCACATTTCCCCCACGCCCCCACCCCCTACCCCCACCCCTCACCCCTTCGCTCCAACCATACCCCCATCTCATGATCACCAAAACCCGACTGTTTTGTTTTGTGTTGTGTCTGTTGTTTTTTGTTTTATCAAATCTACACCTATATCAATGATGGCGGCAGGAGAATGGGACAATGTAAATATTCCTTAGTTTTAGTTTTGTTTAGGGGTTTGGTTGGTGGTGGGAGGTGGTTCTTATCAATCGTCAACTTATTATTTGGATTGTTTTTTTGTGGGTGGTGGGGGGAGGGTGCCCATTTAAAAACAAAATGTAAATATTTCTGTGTTATTAGTCTTAAACTGTGATATTCAGATACACAGATGAAAAAAAAATGACATGAGGCCACAATAAAAAAAATGCTAGATTCTCATCCGCTCCTACCCCGAGTTGTCTTTCGACCACAAATTTCTTTAAAATGACAGCAATTTTTGATTGAAACTGATAGAAATAAATAAAATTTCACACACTGCCCAAAATTTAGCTATCATTTGTATGCGATTCTAACAATAATTTTATATCGGCCCAAGTTTCTATACCCGCCCAATTTTGGATTGAAACTGATAGAAATAAATAAAATTTCACACACTGCCCAAAATTTAGCTATCATTTGTATGCGATTCTAACAATAATTTTATATCGGCCCAAGTTTCTATACCCGCCCCGCCCACCAACCTCACCCCCATATTGTTTTAGCCTTGTTTTCTGATGTTTTATACTGGCTATATAATTTATTATTCTCAGAAAAAAAAAATAGTCGGGCTGCGCTGTTCTCCGAGAGCTCTGGTTAATCTGACAGTTGCATCCGATTACCTACGTCCATGCACCTTCGCAACATCTTGATTGATTCCTAATTTAGCTGAAATGAGGAATCTTTATTTCAGTTTCCATCCCAGAACACGTGCATGTCAATCTCAATCCCATTTTAAATGGAAAATGAAAATGAGTGCAATATCCTCAATTATACAGTTTGATATTTAAAGAGGTTGGCTTGGAAAGGACGTAGTGCTGACATTTGTATTAAATTGATACTTAAAGCTTCTTTGATATCATTTAGATACAAAATTATCAAAAATAGGGATAGGTCATCACACTTTCTCTCCACTTGACTTCTTTGAAGAAGGCATATATTTCTAAATGCAAAATTTCACTAAAAAAGAGGAGAACAATTGTTTTCATAACCTTACATATATTGAAAAAAAACGAAGATTACTTTTCAATTCCGTACAAAATATGAAGAAAAAAAGTTTTGCTTAACATTTGATATGTTTCCATCTTATTTCCTACATGTTATCCATCTATTAGAATGCAAAGAAACGAAACAATTCTGTCTCAAATAAAACTTGTTTGCAAGTCAGTAGTCTAACGACTTGCGGCAAATACATATTATCTAGATGTGAAGACACCACTAAGTTAACTCCAGGCCAGGACATATTACCTTCGTGAGGAGGCCACGGCATTTTGTGGTGTTGCTGTACATGTATATATGTATGGTCCTTGGGATGATACAGGTGTTTTGGTCCTGATATAGAAATGAACATGTGGTCTAAGTAGTGGTCTAACTGCCTGGGGACAAAACAAGTTATATTTCAGACGACAACAAACGCGGCGGTATGGTTTTGCCAGGTGTGGTTGGACTAGTGTTTGAACAATGTGGTGGTTGATATATATATTCAGTTCAACTCGTCAAGGGGTTCGCCTTTGAAGGCGGTCAAGATTAACAACAACAACATCAACAAAGGCGCCATGCGGACGCACAAATTGACGCCTTTTGTTCGCACGATGCTTTCAGTCGGCACAAATTGACGCCTTTTGCCGCAAGACACTTTTTGTCCTCACAAATAGACACTTTTTGCCCGCAAGGTGCTGTTTGTCCGCACACATTGACGCCTTTTGTCCGCACAAATTGTGAAACTTTTGTCCGCACGACGCCTTTTGTCCCATTGAGCTTTTGTTCTTACAATTTAAAGCTTTTGTCTAAAGGATCTTGTAATAGCGTTATAAACCGACATATGTGAGTAAGGGGACCGCGCCGTTTAATGTTAAGTTTATAATTGCCTGAGTATATAACAAAACAAGAAACAGTGACTAAAAGTGGCAATGCATGACAATGTACCCCTGGAGTTTTGCACACTGCATAAAACAAAACTGTAACATATTCAGTAATCAAAATTACCTCTCATGAACAGACTCAATAAAACCGAGTCAAAGGCAAGCAGAGATTATGGAATGGCAAGTTGTCCGTTTCGTTCATGCACCCGCCCGCCTGTCAGTCCGTCCGTTAACTTTTGCCCGGTAATTTAAGAAGTATTACGTGACAGTAGGGTATGTGTGAGGTTTGGTGCACACTAGAACAGGTTTAAACCCCCAGTGGCCTTTGTTGCCACTGACCGTTTCAAGGCGGTAGCCCTATTGTCAACCCTTTTGTGTTTGTGATGTCGCTTGCATTTTTTATTGCTTTTGCCTTCTCGTTTGTCTGTTTGCGTGTTTGTTTTTGTGTTTTGTGGTTGACTGTCGTCCTTGAATGCTGCTTTCCCTGTCCGATATGTTTATCTGTCTTTACATTGATCATAGCTTAACACACATTATTTTTGTCAGTTACTCCCTTTTATTTCAATCAGCCAATCATAATTAACGAAAGAAATAATACATAGTACAATCGTAAATTTTAATTATGCATGCATACTTTATTGTATTATTTTATTAGGCGACATAACATTTTCTTTGATTTACGACGAATACTGATTTAATTTATAATTAAAGAGGCAATTTATAACAAGCTGAAATTACTTTCCTTTTCAATACATGTTATTTGTATGATGTGATTTAATACAATGTGCACTGGACAAAATAATTATAGGAGCAGACGAAAACTATCCGGTTTTCTCAGAAACAACGTTATTTAATAACATAATTATCTCTCAATGACGACAATATTTGCACATTTCGAAATCTCATATTTCAGGTTGGAAACACGGCACTCTTGATTTTCTTTATTTAAATTCGCGGCATCCCGTCAGTTTCTCTCTTTTATAAGATGTATTAAATTCGTGCTTTTGTGAATAATTCTTGTTGTTCGTGTGTTTTAAATGAGTGAATTCTCAGTTCATACTATGTACTATAATGTATATATCGGCGTATTAATACACTTAACGTCTCACTAGTGAATTAATCAACACTATATAATATATGTAGAAACGGTCACTTGTGGACCACTGCAAACATACTATAAAATGTCCATTGGTCTTTAAATCTCCCCTCAATCTGCAATCCTTCCTCTTAAGCTCAGAATATCCACAAAAAATCAAAAGTTGACCAGATTTTTTTTTTTAAATTCCAGTCTTTTTCAGCACCCCTCAAAACTAGCTCCATTTCACTGATAATTCACCTGTATTCCTACCCATTTTCAAATTATCATATCTTCCTCGAAAATCACCCAGTGGCATCCAAACTTGGCAGAAGTCATGAACATGTTCCATTCTTGTCAAATGAAGGCAGAAATAAGAGAATGATTGCACATTTCCAAGTTGAGAGCAAACCGATTAACACAGCCCTAGTTTTTTACGGTGTAAGGATAGAGAGAGAGAGAGAGAGAGAGAGAGAGAGAGAGAGAGAGAGAGAGATAGATAGATAGATAGATAGATAGAGAGGCCAGATTAGCGAAGGAATCGATATTGAAGAGTGACATTGAAGAGTGACACGCCTGCTCAACTTGCTATCAAGGGCAAACCCATGTCAAGAATGGCGGATGTTGTACATCTTACAAAAACAATGAGAAATAAAATTAAGAGGACTGAGTTTTCACAAAAGATGTTTCCTGGACATACCAAACGGGACCGAGCATACATTCAGAAACGCTTTGCAAAGGACGTATCTCACCGTGTACTGACTTGAGTTTCAAAATGTACAGCAGACTATAGGCGACACAAATATTCCCTTTTTACAACAAAAATGTGAAAATTTGAAGATGGCTATAATAGACTGCTACCAGGATAAATGTGGGAAAACTTGTAGTAAATATTCCATGTCGTGTGGGGGTAATCCACCAATCTCAACATGGAGAAATCATTTTATGTCAACATCATGTAAACCTCTAAAGATTGAGGGAGACGACAAAAATAAAATAAACTAATCGACTGTTTAAATGTTCGACTGGGAAAAGACGCTGCGACCAAGACATGTAATGGTGCCGACACAAATCAGGGTATCAATGCCTCAAACCCGAAAGACGTAACCTTTCGACGTAACGCTAAAGGCAGAAAAGTAAGTGCCGCAGCACGGTTTAATGACGGACGGGCAAATTCCGCAATAGAACAAGTTAATGCTGTTAGAAGGTCATAAACTTATAAAACAGCCAGATTTATCAACAAAGTGAACAAATTTAAAGTATACGATGACCAACGACAACATAAAACATACTCAACTGACCTTCTCGACAAGTGAACAATGACCACACATTTTGCTATATGAAAAGTGGGTGGGGTAACAATTTGACACGAAACACTACAATAGGATAATATAAACAATCTACTCACTCACATGAAGCATGCAATCAGTATACTCTTTATGTCCTAAACACAGTATTGGTATCATGTGCAGGCATCTTTGTCTTTCCATGTTGACGCTATGAGGCTCCAATCGCAAACATAAACTGTTGTGGCAGAGATGAGACACGTCCATCGCCCTAGGAATACCAGGAACACACATATACATCACTCTGTGAGCTAACATGTTCATCTGAGTATATCTCCCAGCCAAAACAATCGAATGTCTCCCATATTCTGAAACTTTCTGACCACAGATTCGTCTAGTAAGTCCCAAATGACGGTTATAAAGCATGCACGGAGTCCGACTAGAAGCAAAGTAGTCTATTTACACTGCAAAAGCATCAAATACTTAGCAAAATCCATATTATACCTTAGAAATGCACTGTTTCACTCTAAAATCAACATTTCACTATAAAAAATCCACTCTGGCAACAATAAACGCTGTCTATCAACCCTTCACTGATCATGATGATGGTTGTTTAACGTCTCACTAGTGAATTAATCAACACTATATAATATATATAGAAACGGTCACTTGTTGACCACTGCAAACATACTATAAAATGTCCATTGGTCTTTAAATCTCCCCTCAATCTGCAAACCTTCCTCTGAAGCTCAGAATATCCACAACAAATCAAAAGTTGACCAGATTAAATGTTTTTAAATTCCAGTCTTTTTCAGCACCCCTCAAAACTAGCTTAATTTCACTGATAATTCAACTGTATTCCTACCCATTTTCAAATCATCATATCTTCCTCGAAAATCACCCAGTGGCATCCAAACTTGGCAGAAGTCATAAACATGTTCCAATCTATTCAAATGAAGGCAGAAATAAGAGAATGATTGCACATTTCCAAGTTGAGAGCAAACCGATTAACACAGCCCTAGTTTTTTACGGTGTAAGAATCTTCCTATCGTCATGGCCAAGGGAGGTAATTCTGTAGGGAGATCTTAAAGGGGATACATCAGGATTTTTCTAGAAATATCTTAAATCTGTAAATTATAAAAATGTTTCAATTCATGATAAAACACTTATATCAATCAAAATACAGGTCAGCCATTTCTTAGGCTATGCGCCAGAGATTGCCGGCTTTTCTCCTGCATTACCTGCAAAATGACAACCTTCGGGCAAAATCTTAAATCTTTTATTGACCAGCTGGTTCTGTGTTTATGACTTCCACAATACCATAAAATCACCGGGAAATTGAGCGTTAATTGGTTGTTATCAATATTTTGAACGCTCCATGTGGTACCAGTTAGCAATAGTAGCGCGTGAACACAGTATCCATCATCACAAGAGCAGATTAGAAAAAGGTAATTGTGCTAAATTTCTTCAACAAATATGAAAAATGTTATATAATGCCATATAATACACGATCTGACAAATAATATTATAATACAAATATGTTTCATAATCATGTTATGGCAGTTTCCACATTTTTTTTTTCAGCTACCAATAATAAAAAACATTTGAGCTTCATGAAACTTCGCACACATCTTCATCTTTATCTTAACCCAAGGAATGCTGTTACCGATGGTCAATAACTCTTACTTTCATTTCAGCAAAGTTATGTCCCTTTTCATAAAACTTTAATCTGTAAGTTAACCAAGCTGATATCTGGCCATAACATGAAAAGTGTGACCTATGTTCATGATGCAACTTCACACACATTTTCATCTTAACCAAAGGAATGTCGTTATACGTCCAATAACTCTGAATTTCATTAGATAGAGTTATGTTCCTTTTCATAAAAATTTAACCAGCATCTTAACCTGGCTTATAAGTTGACCAAATATTCATTTATGGTCCTGAAAAGTATACAGTTCGTCCTTATCCAATACATATGTATGCCCCTTTTCGTAAACATTAATGCTTTAAAAAAATATGCTTTGTAATTCATGAAGGATTGCGCTTCTGTTTTCAAGCTTTATAAGTTAGCTTGTCCTTTCTGAAATACGCACGTGAGAGGTGACACAGGTGTTCCGTGGAACACCTTTCTAGTTAATTTGATCTTAACAAGTGTCTTTACATCAATGAAAGCTGGGACAAGTTCGAAAGCCAACTAGATCATATTATTCATACCAGAGGTATGGTACTTGACTTATTGAAACGAATCCATATTCTGCCTTGTGAACACTCTAGCATCCCCATTTTATATTTAAACTTTAACACTCTTAACCAGAGTACACGTTCTTTTTCATAGCTCACCTAAGCCTAATGATCAGCTCAGCTATTGGGATCACTCTTCGTCTGTCGTCCGTCATCCGGCATTAACCTTTGGTTAAACAACTTCTTTTCAGAAACCGCTTGGTCTATTGTTTAGTTTTGGTGCACCCTAGAACCTGGTTGAAACCCCCAGAGGCCCTTTTTGTTACCGACCTTTCCAAGGCAGAAGCCCAAATTTCAACTCGTATGTGTTTGTTCTTTCATATCTTGCCCTTTATTCATCTTTATACATGTTTATAATTGTTGTTATACCCCCGATTTCACAAATAAATATCACGTCGTCCGTAACGTCTGTAAGTTAAAGGGAATATAATAACACAGACATTCTATCCTTATTTTTGAGAGTTCTGAAAAATGGAAAAGGTTGAAAGCATTATCAAATTGGGATGACAAAGACGATATGATAATTTGAAATTTCTGTTGAAACTGTTATGAAAGTCGCCATTTTGAGAGAAAGTCGCCATGTTGAGAGCTGTGACATAATAGTTCTAACTGGTCATATATGAAATATTTATAAATATGAATATTTATTGAATAATAGGAAAAACATGACAGCAGCTTTATGAACAAACGTAGACTTAATGGCATTTATACTTATGTGCCTCTTGTGCTTTTTATATGCTTTCATTTTTTTTTCTGATTCAATATGATGTGATATTCTTAAATGCGGACAATGTGAGCAATAGACAGTGACCCGATACACTCGCAAAACTATTTATGTTAATGTTAGTTTTTTTGCTTGTATTTCAGAACAAAAATGATTTCATATATGCATGTAAATGTGTTTCGCTAGTCCTGCACTTCTGTTTTGGGGAGTTTTGTGTATAACAGTTGCCCCGTCACAAAACAACAGTGGAAACACCGATCATGAACAATCAGGTTAAACGTATTGGACTGTGTGATTGTATGAATTATCCCTCAAAGCCCTATTGTTTGGGGCGCTTGTTTCAGCCAAAGGTTTTTCTGCAATAACTTAAGCAATTTAAATAATACGTACAATCAGTTATATATCATTAGAACTGGCAGTTTTAGTGGTAAATTAAACTACTTTACTTTTAAAAATCGGTTGAGAAATAAATATTTTAGAGCCAAATGATTTTTTGATGGGGCTTTTCCTATGCAAAATCCTTGCTGGTGGAACAGCAGAAAATTAAGAAATGTCAATCTTTCATATTTTGCTATAAAACGTTCAAGGTAGGTGTCTTAATTTACTAATATTCAAATTTTTCATGCAGCAGAATTTTGCATTGAAAATGACCCATCAAAAACAGCTTTCGCGCATGCAATTTTTATTTCTCAACCGATTTTAAAATGTAAGGTATTTTTATTTACCACTATAAATGTCTGTTTCACTGATATACAACTTATTTAGGTACGAGATGTATTTTGTCTGAAAAATTCAAAAGACCTTTGGCTGAAACAAGCGCCTCAAACCCGTAGTACTAGTTTCTACTAGAAATGAGACTTAACATAATAAGCAAAACTGAACATTTAAACATTTTAATGTAAGTTTATATATATATATATATACTTACATATTATTTTCCACAGACAACACAATCCTAATTATAAATTTGTTTGTTTATGTGTATTAAACAAATAAACGTTTGTACTTATTTAATAACACGCGTGCATGGTCAGTTGTTCATAAATATACGTCAAATATCTATTTCAATCTTATGGAAATTCACAAGATAAATATAAAGGCCTGAAATACAGAATGTGCATCTCCGTGTTTTCTGCGAGACTTTTCCCGCATATATTGCATATGTATGGCAGTAAGGATTTCTCACACATGCGTAGCTCGTCGATGCCCAAATTCTGGAAATGGTCCCTTTTGTCTGCAAGCTGGCACAATACATTTCTTGAATTTTTGTAAAACAGCTTAGATATAAATTTGATTTTTCCCAATCTGGACTACCTGCATCAATTCGGGGTCACTGCTTATCCAGGCAGTGTGTGGGGCGGTGGGGGAGGGGGTTGTGGGGGCGGGGGGTCACTGCTTATCCAGGCAGTGGGGGGTGGGCGGGGTCAATTCGGGGTCACTGCTTATCCAGGCAGATGCGGGGGGGGGGGGGCCCTAATTCATTTTTTCACTCTGTCAGTTTTGCCATCATACGGTTCATTAAAGGTCCATCATCCCTATATTGTTTCATGTGTTACTTGAGCAGAGGCAGAAAACAATGCCAACGGATCCAGCGGCTATGGAGTGTTTACAATATAATTTGCAGCGATTCTGCAGTTCTGCAGGTGATAAGGTTCTAAAACCAGATTTGGCCTTGAATGTTCATTCACGTAGGCTCCATATAATCAACTCTTGAGGATAGGCAAATTAGATAAGTATGAGCTTTTCAGAGAGACATTTTTATTGCATAAAATTCTGTTGTTGTTGTTTTTTCATGAAAATATCTTATTTTATTTAATGTTATTTTCATGTTTTTCCGTTTACATATAATTGTGTTTTTTTGTTATTTTTTTTGCAAATGAAATATTCAGTAGAATGATGACATATTCTTTAACAAAACAGAAATTACACACGTATTACATATTGTGTGCATTGTCGATAAGTATAATGTAATTACACACGAATTACATATTGTGTGCATTGTTGATAAGTATAATGTAATTGCACACGTATTACATATTGTGTGCATTGTCGATAAGTATAATGTAATTACACACGTATTACATATTGTGTGCATTGTCGATAAGTAAAATGTAATTACACACGTATTACATATTGTGTGCATTGTCGATAAGTATAATGTAATTACACACGTATTACATATTGTGTGCATTGTCGATAAGTATAATGTAATTACACACGTATTACATATTGTGTGCATTGTCGATAAGTAAAATGTAATTACACACGTATTACATATTGTGTGCATTGTCGATAAGTATAATGTAATTACACACGTATTACATATTGTGTGCATTGTCGATAAGTATAATGTAATTACACACGTATTACATATTGTGTGCATTGTCGATAAGTATAATTTAGGGAATGGCCGTAACTAACTTTGTAAGAACTTGTGGCCCGACTCATTTGTATATTTGGCAATAAAGCATATTTACATCAGAGAGACTTCGCGAACAAATAGTCATAATGCGTATAATAAAATATTGTATATGGTATAAACATGGTCGTGGTTAATCCAGTTGTATCTGACAAACGTTCTTTGGATCAATCCCTGATCCAGTTGAACAGGAAATACACGATTTGTATCCGGTTTGTGCAGTTACTCGAGCTATGGCAAAAAGAGTTATTGAGAATGATCTTTCTTCTGACATTAACTTGGCCGATACTTTTATTGATCGGACTTATAATACAGAGGTTAACAAATTTCTTGATATTAGACCATATGAATCTCAGACGGACTACGGTGAAAATAACATTCACTTACCAGATCATACTATTTCTGTTAGTTTGTATGACAAAGATCATGACAAACTATCGAGATCACATCTTATAAGTGATCAGCATAGCGATCCTGATATTTCTAGCTTATTTGATAAGGCCGTTAGTGAAGAAGAAGCTTCACAAGTCAGTTCACAGTTTGTTATTTTACTAAAAATGGGATCCCGATGAGAAAGTGGCGACTACCTGATGTCCCCGCTGATGTTTGGCCCATGAAACTCCTTTGACGGGTCATTTAGGCGTCAATATCAAAAAGGATGTTTCAAAATTCTGTAGGTCTTATCACACATGTCAAATGGTAGGAAAACCTAATCAGAAGATTCCCAAAGCGCATCTTCAACCCATTCCAGCATTTGACGAACCTTTCAGTAAAATAATCGTGGACTGTGTTGGACCCTCAGACGAAGTCTGGTAATGAATATGTTGATCAATATGTTGACGATTATGTATGCATCAACGAGATTTCCTGAAGCTATTCCACTTAGGAATATTAGGGACTATCGGTCAGCCATCTTTGATCCATTTTGGATGATGTGATAACATGGCTTATTTTATTCAGAAATGATGTCTCGTCTGCACTCGCTGGATAAATGGACTATTTTATGGACCAGTGTATTTCACATAAAAAACAAAACAACTTTGAGTAAAAACTGCACCAAACTTTTCGAATATAAAGCGCTCAATTTCTGCCATAAAAGTATTCTTTCTAATATTATATTCACATCAAAAGTGTTGAATTACTGTCATGTACTATATGGTTGACATTGCTCGTGCCTAAAATGCGTACATCGTTGAAAAATTTACTTGACCATATCTCATCGATTTTGGATTTTTTGGATCAAAGATGGCTGACCGATAGTCCTTCAGGCAAAGTCTACTGTGAAGGCCCTGGTCAAGTTTTTCAAAATATGTCCAGTCTAATCAAGGGTCAAATTTCATGTCTGGAATATTTCAACAGGTCATTCATGAGTTTGGCAATTAACTGTTTGTCTTCGGCGTATCATCCGGAGAGTCAATGTGCTCTAGAAAGATTTCACCAGACACTGAAAAACAAGATTAGGTCATATTGTTTTGACCCTAACAAAGACTTGGATGCAGGTATCCACTTACTGCTTTTCGCTGTTCGGGAGTCAGTCCAAGAATCGCTTGGCTTCTGCCCTTTTAAACTAGTTTTTGGTCACACTGTTCGTGGACCACTTAAATTTCTTAAAGGGACACACGGCAATCTCCAAGAAAAAAACTCTTAACTTGCATTCATTCAATCATTAATAATAATTGTTAGAATAATTCAAAGCAAATTGTTTTTACATATTACTACCTTTCAATAATATTGCACCAATACTATATTTAAACATTTGGTAAAATCATGAAGTACATTCAAATCTCATTTTTTTTATTTAATTGCATGTATATGCAAGCAGTTTTAAAGTCAAAATGGCGCAGCATAAGTAAACAGAGGAGCAAATGTTGCCTGTCGTAGGTGGAGGGACTATAATCCTTAGAAATACACACACACTTTTAATTTTGGAATAAAACTCAAGATTGTCATATGTCCCTTTAAAGAGAAAATTCTCTCAGAAGAAGACACTTTTTGAATCTTCTACAGTACAGGTCTGATTTTAGACATTGTAGAAAGCTTGTAAGGTATCTCAGTCTGATATCAAATCATCTCAATCAAAAATGAAAACAAGGTATGATTTGACTGCGCAAGAAAGAAATTTCAAAACTGGTGATAAGGTTCTTGCTTTATTACCTATTTCTGGAAAGCCTTTACAAGATATACGGTCCTTATACAGTAGAGCAAAGGATCAGTGATTTAAATTATATTAACAATACTCCTGGAAGGCGAAAGCAACTTCAACGTCAACTTTGTCATATCAATATGTTAAAATAATACATTTACAGAGATAGACTTTCATCACATTAAGTTAATGTAGTTTGCTCGGTCCCACTTGAAAATTCCAGTGACGGATTACATAATGACAATGGACAGTTTGACATTAAATGATCCTGGTTTAGCGAAATTACAAAACAGTGGAATTTTGAAAAATCTTGACGATAAACTGTCACATCTAGAACCACCACAGAGACATGAGCTGAAACAGTTAATACATGAATATGAGTACTTATTTTCTGATGTTCCAACAACAACTTACACAATTTATCATGATGTCGATGTTGAAAATGCTACTCCACAAAAACAGCTTCCATATTATATTGAACGAATCCTTCCAAAAAACAGTATCTCAAAGAAGAAATGCAATGCTTAACGATTTCATTGAAGTTCACCATGTATTCTTGTATCAAAACCGGATAATACATACCGAATGTGTACTGACTATAAACAAGTTAACAGTGTCACAAAAACTGCTTCATTTCCAACTACACGAATTGACGACTGTAATGTATTGACAAAATTGGAATTGTAAAATAGGAAACGTTACAAAACTTGATATTTTGATCTTTTGAATGGATTTTGGCTAGTTCCTCTCACAAAAAAAGCAAAAGAAGTTTCAGCATTTATAACTCCAAATGGACTGTTTCAATATAAAGTTATGCCATTTGAAATGAAAAACCCTCCAGCAACGTTTCAACGTCTCGTCAATATGTTAATCTCCGGTTTAGATCTAAGTGACGCGAACATCGATGATGCGATCATTTAAAATAACACATGGGAAGACCATTTACAGACCATTAGAAGTTTCTTCAATCAAGATGATACAAATTAACCGTCAACCTCAATAAAAATGAATTTTGTCGTGCTATTGTCACAATTTTAGGACATGAAGTGTCTAGTTCTGTACCGACTTGAAAAAGCAATTGATGCGTTCTCTTGGTATAGCTGGTTATTATAGACAATGTTGTCATAACTTTTCAGTCATTGTTGAACCTTTGACAAATTTAATGAGTAAAAGTTGTTTGAACTGAAAAATGCCAACACTCATTTGACAAATTAAAAGCCGTACTGATGTCTTTCATCCCCACATTTTGAATTTAAATTTAAATTAGCAGTTGATGCTAGCGACATTGGTGCTGGTGCAGTACTTCTGCAAGAAGACAAAACTGATGTTGATCATCCAGTTTGTTACTTTTCGAAAAAGTTCAACAAGCATCAGAAAAATTATTCAACTATTGAAAAAGAGTGTCTTTCACTCATTTTGGCATTACAACATTTTGAAGTATATTTAACTTCATCTATTTCGCCAGTAGTTGTCTTCAGTGATCACAATCCGCTCACATTCACAAATAAAATGAAAAACAAAAATTAACGATTGATGCGGTGGACTTTGATGTTGAAAGAGTATGATATTGATATAAAACATGTCAGAGGGAAAGATACGTTAATGCAGATTGCTCGTGTTTAAGATACTTGTGTATATTTAAACAAGTGAAATTTATTACATGAGTTAACGCTTGTTGATTTTAAAAAGAAAAAATGTCATGTTGTAATATATGTTTTGACATATGTGTTGAAATTGAACTATTGTACCATAGCTCTAATGGTTTTTCTTTGTTCATGCTTATGATATATTTTCATAAACCTGAAGGACTGAGCCTAAACAGAGCTATAAATGCCGGTATATTTCAGCCGTGCTATACATGACAGATTCGGCAGTTACACTATGGTCTACTCAATTTTACACGTGCGTAGTTGTAATGTTTACACACAACCTGTTAATCAAATTTGTAAAACACGACTACCCATTATCAAAACAGCACTCCTTGACAATGGATTTGCACAATAATATACACAGGCGATTGTCTGCAATAATCAAAACATGGGTCATGCTTTCTTGATCAGACCGAGCTGGTATTTTTGCTGAAAACTGCAACGCCCTAAAAGGTCTTGCACATGTGTAGTTGGATAAATGGCTATGGTACAATACATTTATAGCATATTTTACTCGCATGCGATTTCGGGCTTGCGGCTCTCGAGAAGCAGTACAAATCGCATATACTCGAAATAGTATTCTATAAATATTACTTATTACATTATTGCATTGTTTATTACATGCCTTTCAAAGGAATGCCTTATTACATACATCATTATGTTTCGATAGCAAGTGAAGGTGTTACCTATGTCTGAATGTGTACAGACAGTGTTGCGTGTTTATTATTGATTTGGCCTTGAATAAAAATAAAAATAGTATAGATGTAAACATGTTTACCATGTATGCAAATTTGGGCGGTATATAGTCAGACTCTGAGAGAAGCCCAGCAGTTGAGTTCTATGTAAGATAATTTTGAATTGGATGCTTTTAAAAATATAAAATGTATTTGTGAGGGGATTTACTTATTATTGTGCTCATTCATACTAACAGTGAAATTGGATATTTGGACTAAATCGGAAATATTGGAAATTAATTTAGACTGAAAGGACACTTACTGTTTTGCATTAAAGAGACACTTACTGTTTTGGATTAAAGAGACACTTGCTAATGCGATTTTAAAGAAAACTGGATTTGTGTATTCTGTAAGTGAATATGTTATGTAAATAAATTTGTTGATTATATTTTTGTGTTGCTGGTTTTGCTTCCTTTCTAGTTACATTTTGCTCGTAACATTCAGCAGAGCCAATAGAGTTACATATCCCCTCTGTAACTAAAATGTTAATGTTCGTTCGTTTGCTCCTTCCTTCCTTCCTTCCTTCCTTCCTTCCTTCCTTCCTTCCTTCCTTCCTTCCTTCCTTCCTTCCTTCCTTCCTTCCTTCCTTCCTTCCTTCCTTCCTTCCTTCCTTCCCTCCCTCCTTCCTTCCTTCCTTCCTTCCTTCCTTCCTTCCTTCCTTCCTTCCTTCCTACTTTCCTTCCTTCCTTCCTTCCTTCCTTCCTTCCTTCCTTCCTTCCTTCCTTCCTTCCTTCCTTCCTACCTTCCTTCCTTCCTTCCTTCCTTCCTTCCTTCCTTCCTTCCGTCCGTCCGTCCGTCCGTCCGTCCGTTCGTTCGTTCGTTCTTTCGTTCGTTCGTTCGTTTGCTCCCTCCGTCCCTCAGTCCGTCCGTCCGTCCGTCCCTCCCTCCCTCCCTCCCTCCCTCCTTCCTTCCTTCCTTCAACAATCTTCAAAACATGTATACATATTGTATAGGACGAAAAGTACCCAAAAATACATATACAATTATTATTTATTATATTCGATGGTTCATGTCTATATATACAAGATTGAGGTAAAACATTTACAATACTTCCTCGTGAACAATATTGCCGTGCAATCAACATTATATATCGACTTATATCAATATTCACTTACAATAATTTCCTACTTAAAGCCTAGATGACATGTTGCTGTTTTTGCAGTTCATTAAGCTTGTAAATATATGATTTTGGCAATACTTGTTTTCGAATAAGTCATAAACAAGAGTGGAAAAAGGCCTAAAGACGATCCACTTGTTTCATACGTATAGTATGAACATGCTACATGTAATATATTCATTACCGAATGTGGTAAAATTCAGATACCATTTACTAACAGTAGATATATAATATACATTCAAAGAACACTGTCATCCAACTATACGCATTCATAACATATAGCAATAAAAGAATAATAGAAACAGATTATGCCAAAACACAAATATTAAAGGGTTCTCAACATGGGTACCTCTTGGTTAGATGCGAATTGGCCGCAGGGAATTTACAGCAAGTAATAGGATGCACAAAACCTCATTCTTGCCATTTTGTCATCCTACATAAACGGGACGATGTATACATATGTATAATAGATGTAATATCTTTCTTACCAACTGTGATACATAAACGGGACGATGTATACATATGTAAAGTAGATGTAATATCTTTCTTACCAACTGTGATACATAAACGGGACGATGTATACATATGTAAAGTAGATGTAATATCTTTCTTACCAACTGTGATACATAAACGGGACGATGTATACATATGTATAGTAGATGTAATATCTTTCTTACCAACTGTGATACATAAACGGGACGATGTATACATATGTATTGTAGATGTAATATCTGTCTTACCAACTGTGATACATAAACGGGACGATGTATACATATGTATAGTAGATGTAATATCTTTCTTACCAACTGTGATACATAAACGGGACGATGTATACATATGTATAGTAGATGTAATATCGTTCTTACCAACTGTGATACAAGTTAGATACCATTTATTAAAATCAACACCAGTGTTAAAATCAACTATATTAAACAAAAGTAAACTAAAATGTATTTGGTTCGACATTATCGAGTGGTATATCTCTGTTTTGTTTTATATTAATGTATTATATTAAATATATTTACTACATGCATGTGATAACCAAGGACAAAGTAATAGATAGAGTATGGTCTTATCGAGTTGGGTGATTTATATATCGAGGTTTTAAATCAACCAACGTCATGATACCATACTCTATTTGTTTTGTAGCATGTCCATTTCATCTGTCTGTCATACTCTAACTTCCGATAAGTGGTAGTTAGAGACTGGTAGTTAGAGTACACCGGTCATTCTGACAGGTGTTATTTTTCAATTAAATAAATACTGTGGAAAAACGAAAGAAATGTCAGCGAACTTGCTACAATATCTATGTAACGGATAGACTGATTTTATTCATTGTAGATGTCGTCCAAAAGTTTATGAAAAATAAACATTCAACTATCCACTAAGATGCAAGATGAAATTGATGTATAATGTAGTCCGACCGGTAGAATTGTACTACCTACCATAAAAAATGTAATAACATTGTAAGGTAAGACTTTGTTTTTCATCATTAGTTCATGGCTTTATTTATTGAAATAAAAATACTTTTATCTAACTTACCACTTTAACACGTATGATATGTGCGCTCAACGACGCATGCTAGACAATCAACGTGCTTTCCCATTTATAATCTCGTCTTGTCTTATTACAGAACTAAAAGCGGTGGATCTAAGTACTCCAAGATACATGTCAGATTCATGTCGTAAACGCTGTCAATACCCAGTAATTGATGTATTTGTTTAATTACTGCAATCTGAAATACACTAACATTTAAAGTTGAAGGTGCGTCGTTGGCATGTTACATTAGGTGGTTCCGCCTTAATTGCATTAAGCTATGGGAAAGCTTATATTAGTAGGATTTTATAACGGATATTTCGGCAATAAAACATGTTTAAAACATTGTTTACTGGGAAAATGCGATAACCTGTTTAAAATTACCTATTAAATGTTTTAATTTTACAATATAGAACTTTTTAAGTCCTGCTAATATAAGCTTTCCCGTCGCGAAATGGCATTAAGAAGGGATCACGTAATGACATGCGGAGGGGATTACTAAAAACACCCAGTCATTCACTTTCAACGATGTTTGCCGCGTCGGGTCGATTTTTTACGATAGTTTAACCTAACAAATCGACCAATTAATCTTTATTATACCAAATTGCAATGACAAAACTGCACCTTTATCGATTGGAGTGTTTTATTAAGTACACTTGTATTTACTACATCCGCAATATTGTCATTTTGCATATTGCATATTAATTAAATTCACGTGATATTCTCGCGCGCGGTGAAGGCATTCATAGTCCCCTCATCAAATAACTCCACTATCAATTGACAACATGGAGGGATTTTAGTAGTGGAATAAACACTTCTCGGAGTAGAATTAGGATTTCAAATTTAAAGATAAACGATTGAATGTAATTCAGAGTATTGCAAGTGTCAAAAGGAAAAGTTGGTCGCAATTTTGCAATTGTCTTAATTTTGCGGTCATGATCACGTGACTGGTGATCAGAATATTAATAACACATTTAGGAATTTTAATATTTTTAAACAAGGATTTATCTATCCTTGGTCTACTCAGCGTTGTTATCAATATTTTACATAATAGCGGTTGAATACGATGATTATCACGTGACCTGATCTCGGGCTTTCTGTCCGAAAATTTGCGAGACTTCCTTTTCCGCATATTTAATTTGATTCATTTGCTTATCCTTTTTATGGATAAATCCTTGTTTTAAACTTCGTTAAAAAAGAGTTGACCGTTACAACTTTAAAGTGTCCCAAATATTTCGGTTTATATAAGTAAATAAATATATTGATCATCACTTTAGATGCTTGACATGTTAATTCAATGCATACTTTCTTAGATATATTGACTTAAAACCTATCGGGATAGGAGATCCCCGCGTTTTTCACTATAGGAACCGCTCGACTGTACACAGCCAGATGAAATATCAAAATCGTAAAAAGGGCTTGTAAGGTCAGAGAAGGCCCGGATTAGAGTCGGGTAAACCAAGAAATACAAATTACACGATTCGGCAAAACATTCTAATTTACATGCATGACCAAGACATACCAAATTACGTAAAACGGTCAAACATACTAATTTACGTAAGACGGTTAAACCAAGAAATACCAATTTACTTGGGTCGTTAAAAACTATACAAATTTACGTGAGTGGAGTAAACCAAGAAATACCAATTTACATGAGACTATCAACATACTTGAGGCGCGTAAATCAATCAAAACCAGCATACTTGAGTGGTTGGGTAAAGAAAGAAGTATCAAGGTGAATATACATATATAATAAAACGAAACAACATACTTAAGTGGGATTGCCAAAAGATGACAACATATGTGAGTAAAGAAATACCAATGTACGCGAGTTGGGTAAACCAAGCAGTACCAACATACTTGAACGCGTAAACAAAGCAAAACCAATAAAAGTAATTGGGTTAAGCAAGAAGTACCAACGTGTATCGGGTAATAAAACCAAGAAACATACATGAGTATGATAACCACACGATGCCAACATACGTGCGTCGTATAAACCAAACAATCAGCATACGTGAGTCGTCTGAACAAAGCAATACCGACATACGTGAGTCGTATAAACCGAACAATCAACACACGTGAGTGGTATAAACAAAGCAATACCGACATCCGCGAGTCGTACATGTTGTATAAACTGAACAATCAACATAAGCGAGTCGTATAAACAAAGCAATACCGACATACGTAAGTCGTATAAACCAAACAATCAACATGCGTGAGTCGTATAAACAAAGTAATATCGACATACGTAAGTTGTATAAACAAAGCAATCAACATACGTGAGTCGTATAAACAAAGCAATAGCGACATACGTGAGTCGTATAAACCGAACAATCAGCATATGTGAGTCGTACAAACAAAGCAAAAAAATATTAACTTACTTGAGTCGTATAAACAAAGTAATACTGACATACGTGAGTCGTATAACCAAAGTAATACCGGCATACGTGAGTAATATAAACAAAGCAGTACCAACATACTTGAGTCGTACAAAAAAAGTAATACCGACATACGTGAGTCGAATAAACCAAGCAAAACCGACATACGTGAGTCGTATAAACCAAGTAATACCGACATACTGAGTCGTATAAACAACGCAATACCGACATACTTCAGTCATATAAACCAAACAATCAACAAACGTGAGAGCTATAAACAAAGCAATACCGACATCCGTGAGTCGTACATGTCGTATAAACCGAACAATCAACATTCGTGAGTCGTATAAACAAAGCAATACCGATATACGTGACTCGTATAAACCAAACAATCAACATACATGTGTCAATATCGACATACGGGACTCATATAAACAAAGCAATACCGACATACCTGAGTCGTATAAACCGAACAATCAACCTACACAAAGCAAAACCGACATACGTGAGTCGTATAAACCGAACAAACAACATACGTGAGTCGTATAAACAAAGCAATACTGGCATACGTGAGTCATATAAACAAAGTAATACCGACATACGTGAGTCATATAAACCGAACAGTCAACATACGTGAGTCGTATAAACAAAGCAATACCGACATACGTGGGTCGTATAAACCGAACAATCAAAGTAAGTCGTATTAATAACGCACTACCGAAATACGTGAGTCGTATAAACCGAACAATCAGGCATATGTGAGTCGTATGAACAAAGCAATGCCGACATACGTGAGTCGTATAAACAAAGCAGTACCGACATACCGTAGTCGTATAAACAAAGCAGTACCGACATACGTGAGTCGTATAAACAAAGTAATACCGACATACCGGAGTTGTATAAATAAAGCAATATCGATATTAGTGAGTCCAGTAAACCAAGCAACACCGACAAACGTGAGTCGTATAAGAAAGCAATACCGACATAAGTGAGTCTTATAAACAAAGCAATACCAACATATGTGAGTCGTATAAACAAAACATTACCGCATACGTGAGTCGTGTAAAAATGGTAATACCGACATACGTGAGTCGTATTCACAAACTAATACAGACAAACGTGAGTCGTATAAACAAAGCAATCAACATACATGAGTAGTATAAACAACTTAATATCGACATACGTGATTCGTATAAACAAAGCAATCAACATACGTGAGTAATAAAGCAACGCAATCAACATAGGTGAGTCGAATAAACCAAGCAATCAACATACGTGTGAAGTATAAACAAAGCGATACCGACATATGTGAGTCGTATAAACCAAGCAACCAACATGCGTGAGTCGTATAAACAACCTGTACGAAGTTCGACGACTGGAAACAAGACGTAATTTTACCAAAATTCCAGGCGTCAAATAGTTGGTAACCATTTAAATTAAATGAAAAAAACAGGCGTCAACTAGACGGAAACAACACGTCAACTAGATGGAATTTGAGGCTTAATATGCAAATGAGTTACGCCTTGAATAATTGACGGGCGTCATTTAGGCAGACATAAAACTCAAAAATGACGGGCGTCACTTAGTAAAATGACGGGCGTAAACTATAGAAAAAAGCAGGAATTGAGGCTTAATATGCAAATGAGTTACTTCCGATCATTTATCGAAAGAAAACATCATGAACTTCGTGTACCACCAACAATTTATTAATAAATGAATAAAGCCACATCAATTAGGTAACTAAATCATATAAAACAATACACATTTCATGTTCAGTCAGGTTCTAATATGAGCTTATAAATAGTATTGAATTATAAGTAGTACAGTTTATGTGTTACATGTATAGAACAATGTGAAATTTATTCTTACCTCAGACAGTGCATTGTTGTAAAATTATTCCTTTGTGTTTTGTTTTACTAATAACTAACCTTCTAATTAAATATGTTTTACTACATTGTCCAGATATACACATACAATCCACACACAATTTGGGTGGGTAACACAGTACTAATAAGTTAAAATGAACATTGTTTAAGCTTAAGTGTTTCATGACAGTATTTTTTCCGTACAATTTCAAACTGAATTTTCTCTCAGAATGCTATTTAAAATCTATTTCCTCAAATAATCGGTTGTAAAATACGTCTGTGTAAAATGTTAAAGTCCGAAATGACGCCCGTCATTTAAGTTACGCCTCTTGCCAGGCGTCATTTTCACATTTTACGCCTCTATCAAGAGACGTCAAAGTCATATTATTCCGTCTCCTGCTTGTTGACGCTTGGAAAAAGAGCATTACGCCTAAAAAACAGTTGGAATCCGTCTACTTCAGGCCTGGTTTCCGTCTGCGTTTTTCGTACAGGAAAGTAATATCGACATACGTGAGTCGTATAAACAAAGCAATACCGATATCCATGAGTCGTCTAAACAAAGCAAACAACATACATGTGAAGTATAAACAAAACGATACCGACATATGTGAGTCGTATAAACAAAGCAATCAACATGCGTGAGTCGTATAAACAAAGCAATATCGACATACGTGAATCGTATAAACAACCCAATACCGATATACGTGAGTCGTCTAAACCAAGCAATCAAAATACGTGAGTAGTATAAAAAAAGCAATACCGACATTCGTGATTTGTATAAACCAAGCCATACCGACATACGTGAGTCGTATAAACCAAGCAATACCGACATACGTGAGTCGTATAAACCAAGCAATACCGACATACGTGATTCGTATAAACCAAGCAATACCGACATATGTGAGTAGTATAAACCAAGCAATACCGACATACGTGAGTCGTATAAACCAAGCAATACCGACATACGTGAGTCGTATAAACCAAGCAATACCGACATACGTGAGTCGTATAAACCAAGATATACCGACATATGTGAGTCGTATAAACCAAGCAACACACATACGTAAGGCGGTTAAGCACATTAATGAAACAAATTTAATAGCGTATACCAATCATATCATCTGGGTCGGCGCTGTATGCAAACTAATGCTATATTGCATTTATGTACTGAAAATGTAACCATTTGCTAGAAGCCATGTCAAACCAATCACTTAATTGAAAGTTCTAGTTGATATTTTATATAGTGTTTAGTGACTTTAAGTCATATACTTGTATAGATGGTTCTTAGAACGATATAGATTTTTGTTTAGATAGATTAAAATGTACATGTTACTATAAATATTAAACGCTGTCTTTCGTTTGGGACAAGTGCGTTGGGTGTTTCGGCATTTTTTTACACACATTACCTATTATATAGTAAATAAACGGTCTGTCGAGAACTTTTCGTTTTTCCTTGTGGAGGTTAGGCCAGTACTATCCAGACCAACTCCGTCTTTCAATATAACCCCATCATGTCTTCATAGTTACATACTATCCGAAAATAAATGTCACTCATCAGTAGTTATCATAGTCAGGGCAGACGACATTCTGTTACCGGCTATCGTTGCCGATACAAACTTTTATCAAGTTAGTATTTATTATTCAAGTATAGCACAGTTACTGATAAAAGTGTAAACATATTAAACTGCAAGTTGCATGTAAAATATTCCGGATTATTTTAGTTCTATTTTCTTTTTCTGTCGTTTATACACAATCGTCTCCTCGCTTGTAGACATTTATGGTATGCCATTGTTAGAAGCAGTGGGTTGGTAACTACCGTTAAGTTTGACATCGTTGTAACATAATTGTTGCCGATCATTTCCTCACGTCAGACAAATACAACATACTGTGTTAGAATGGAAACCATTATGGTGGATAAATAATAACCCGGACTGGTGAAATAGCAGTTCCGCCGGACTGTCAAGAGAAATAGTCAGTGGAGAGATCATTATAGCATTTATGTGATCTAAATAATTTACCCAGCTGACATATTTTATATATTTTTAGATTTATTGATAAGGATTCGTTATTGAATGATATGGCAAGTTGTTAATACTTTACTGATGTAACGGTAGAGTAAATTTAGAGTTGTTCTTCCATAGTGAAAACACGTTTAATTTTACTATACTATTTTGGTCTACAAATAGTTTTCCATCTCGACAATAAAATCGATGATGCATTCTGAAATATTAATAACGTCGTTGCTTTCATCCATATTTACGAGCACGAAATGTAATACCTAGCGAAAATTAATGAACGTATTATTGTTGTTTATAACAGTGCTTCCATCAAGACATCCGTATAACCGACACTACATATAAATGTGGTTCCATCAGATGCCGCACACATATACGACTTATTAATCTTGCTGCAGTTAACTATACCTAACGCCAATAAAAGTGCAAGTTATTTTATTTTGTATATATTTCCAAGATCGATTGTTGTGTTATGTTAGAAACTATTCACATTCCCTGTAAATCTGTTGACCGATCAAATTCATGTATTGAAAGAAGTAAAATCGGAATTATGCAATCGATCTTGGAGACATCTTAATTAAAAATAAACATAAAATAAAAAAACTTGCACTTTTATTGGCGTTAAGTATTATATTAAAAGGAGTATTGCCAACATGTTTGTCGTATAACATGTTTTAACATGAAAAGAAATGTCTTGTAATAGAAATACTTAGATATGTAATAGAACGTCAAGCAGAGGAACCACTAATACCAGTTTTATAAATGTTATAGCCAGACTTCCTCCTCCCCCATAAAGCCGGTGACTGAATCATCGACCTCCCGCACGCGATGCCGACGATTGACCATTACGACAGCGATGCCGACGATTGACCATTACGACAGCGATGCCGACGATTGACCATTACGACACCGTGACGGAAAACAAAGAAAACAGTGACGCACCATATAGTTATTAGATAGATAAATAGAGGATGTTTGTTGTTTTGGGGTAAGCAGACTATATGTTTACGAATGCGAAGCATTTGTGAAAATATACGCGTTCAATCGTTCGAGATGAAATAAACTATTTCCTTCACGACAAAACAACACGTGCTATTTTTATTGTACTTCTTATAATCAGGGTTTATAGAATTTGTATTTGTGCTATTTTTAACTTATCCTGAAATATAAAAAACTTGTCCGATTTCAATAAACTACGACGAGTATCTTAGTTATGACTTTCCTACCAACTTTATAAGAAAAAAAATCGGAAGAAAAAGTATATGACCCGCCAAACTGACATCTTTACTATACAGTACCGTAAAGATAACAATTTAACTTAAAAAACATCACCAATTTGTTTAAACTAAAGCTCATTATCTTAGTAAGAACATTTACAAGTAAAAGCTATAAATGTAACAGCTATTTTTCTAAAACAATTTGTTTTGTTTTTTTGCATTGAAAATTGGTAGTTCTTGCAGTGAAAACAAAACTAGATTTCACATATATCGACAGTATATTTTACTAAGTTTCGTATTTGTATAAATATACACCATATTAAATAGATCAGATGTTTAGAACAGTCAATGAACATTAATAACATATGCAGTTTAGGTACAAATAGGATGAAGTATATGCCAAATAATTCGATTTTCATGCCAAAATTGTTTTTTTAAGCAAATTCTTCAAAAATGGTAGCGAATACGAGCTCAATAATGAGAAAAATAACGCTAAAATCAAAATGTATATCAGCTGAACGCTACCAAGTCGAGTTTGAATGATAAGGATTAATATTTTACCTTTTACACACATCTTCATTTTTCACAGTATCCTATTTTAGGGGTTTAGGGGGAAAGATTTATTGGTTTCATTGGTTTCATGCCTACCAAAACTGTTTCCATGCAGATTTAATTCATGCATAAACATACAACCCTACATGTTTATACAACACAAAACATAGTTCAATTGTAAACACTTCACAACCACGTCATTTTAAACACGAAAACAATTTGAAACTCAAAATTACGGCACGTGTAGACACAATTGGACTAAAAACGCTCAAAACCTATGTTAAACACTATGGAAACCTTATTTCTGAGCTTATTTTACCAATTGTTATCGGAAAAGTGTCCCCAGGTACGAATATGAGTGAGTCCTAATCTCTTATAGGTATGAAACCACTAATTATTTTCCCAATAGACACCAATGTTAAGGTGTCACATCTTGATTTGCTGCAAATTCAACTGAAGTATGGATAATGCAGCAGTGTAATTTTCAGATATAAAACTAATTTTCCATTTGAAAAATCACCAGAATAGGTGGGGTCACAAGACATGTAAAAAAAGGTATGATAATGGACGTTTGGAAACGGCCGAGCACGACACATACGAAATATTGCAGTCTCGGTTTGATTGAGACTGTTCATGAGCGGTAGTGAAATATGCTGGCTACCGCTCACGCACTCTAGCCCCGGGTTGAGCAGAACTCAATATTCATAAAATCAACAGTACACAATTTTAACCATCCCAAATATGGCATGCATACGGCGGTGGACATGGAGTTATATGCTTCCCCATGTCGTACGGCGTATGGTCCCAGTATCTAATAAAATTAAATGCCCCGAAGAGCGAAATAAAAATAATGGAATTTAGTTGGGAGCAGCGGTTATGAAGCCTGCGTATCACAAGTAACAACCAAAAGACTAAATTAAAAAGCAGACAACATATCCTATAAGTGGTTAAACACTACCCAGAGCCTTTTATAGGCCGGAGTAGTGGAACCATCGAATCAAAGATTAAGTAAGAAAACAAAAGAAATTGAGAATGTACCACCGATAACAAGTATCGGGCTCAGCGATCTCCAAAGATCGAATAAATAACAGTACTGATTGCAAGCGCGGGGAGACGTTTTACTGCCGCCACGATGCACAAGCAAGACATGTAAGAAGGTTATTGTTTGTTTACTAAACAGGTCAAGGGTATAGCTGTTTTCAATGATGGTTGCTCACGAAGTGTAAGCATTGAGTCGAAATTTCGAAAATGTTCATCAGTGATCCAGTAAAACCTATTTATACGCTTCTTATATATGCAACCAGAAAAATTGAACAATAATGGCAGTTTTCCCCTACTTCCCTACTTATAATGCCCATTTCCATCAAAAAAGGAGGAATTACTTTTTTTAGTATAGGAACTACATTCGACTACATTCGACTACACCTCGGAGGTTTACATGTAATTAGTGATGGTAAACCTTGAGATTTTATAAGAAAAAGATAAAAATTAGAACTCAAATAATCTTGAATAGTTTTGCATAACACTTTCAGTATAATATGTTTACACATTTTTCTAGGCAGTGATACCCTTGCATTATAAATACATACTTGGTAAATATGTGATTTAGTCAATACACACATGACCTTGAGTCTGACATACGCTGAGTATGGATCAATACTTACTGTTATCAAGTTAGTATTTATTATTCAAGTATAGCACAGTCACAGATAAAAGTGTAAACATATTAAACTGCAAGTTACATGTAAAAATAATCCGGATTTTTTAGTTATATTTTTTTTTTCTGTCGTTAATGCACAATCGTCTCGTCGCTCGTAGACAGGTATGCTATGCCCTTGTTAGAAGGAGTGAGTGTGTAACTACCGTTAATGGTTGTAACATAATACTAGTTCTACTAGTAAGTAGTATTTAGGTTACAACGACGTCTAGTATTACTAGTACGAATTTGTAAATTGGCCAGGTAAGTGGGGATTTGTTTAATATATTGTTACTCAATCACGTGTTGGTCATATGCTTACTTTTCAGATTTTTTTGGGAAAATATACTGAACAATTGGGCCAAAGCCCTGAAATTATTTGAATGAAAGATGTAAACACATGTGCTTCCTAGGCTTGACAGAGTGTTGACAAGACTCGTGTGTTTGTCTATAATATACGTTCTCGATGTCTTCAGGTATTACAAGGCGTAGTGCACGTCACCGACATTGGTATACAAGCAATTCCAAGGTCCAAAGTGGATGTTGACAGTATGTGTTTTTATGGATCATTTAGTTATTGTTTATCAGTGTAATACATAGTGTTTTTGAACACACATAAAAACACTAATGTACTGCCCTTTAAAGCTCATGATTAATTTCTATCATGCATTTTTAAAATAAACAGTGGCCATTGTAACCAAATACTTCGTCTCGATTCAATCACACTCATCACTGTGTTCGTTAGTCTGACGTCTTCCATTTTAATATGTTCTGATATGTCAGAAATCAGTTATATGACGTACAATGCTTGAGTATAAAAAAGTACATATTACTATAGGCAGTATTATCAACACATCAATTTGATTATGTCATTTATTTTGTTTCAGACATCTCACTCAGACGTCATAAATCATGCAAAGTAATCTTTCAATTTAGACTGACAAACATACAACACAGACAACGTTTCAATGCAGGTTGTGCTACACAATATGTTTGAGGTCGAGTAGTCTTAACAGACATATGAGCATACATACAGTCATGACATCATATAATTGTAGCGTGTGCCAAAAAGGGTTTACCAGGTCACAACATTTTAAGAATCACATGCGTATTCATACAGGCGATTCACAATATAAGTGTGGCGTGTGGAGTATAAGTAGGCTTTTCCCGGTCGCAGCGGCTTAAAGGTCACATGCGCATACATTCGGGCGAGGCACCATTTAACTGTAGCGTGTGCAGTAGGGGATTTTCCCTATCAGACTCTCTTAAACACCACTTGCGTACGTATACTTGCGAGAAACCATTTACATGTAGCGTGTGTAGTAAAAATTTTACCCGGTCAGACCGTCTTAAACAACTTATGCGCACACATACAGGCGAGACACCATATACGTGTAGCGTGTGCAGTAACGGATTTACAGTGCAGGCCAGCTTAAAATACACATGCGCATACACACAGGCGAGACACCATATAAGTGTATCCTTTGCAGTAAAAGATTTAGTCTTAATTAAGCAGTACACATACATATGCATACAGGTTAGACACCTTATGAGTGTAGTAATTGCATTACAGGAATCTGGCAAGGATTCAGGCAATCTTAAAAAACACATGCGCATACGTACAGACTAGTACCATATTAGTGTAGCGTGTGCAGTAACCGAGTTACCCAATCAGGCAATATTAAAATACACATCGAGAGAGGTCTTATATAGGCATTGCCTGTAGTCCAATCCCATTCAGTACTTGAATAAACTATTGTTTAAAATAAAAATTGAAATACACATACAAAGCAGATAAAAATTAAGACCAGTGTGCATTGAAGGAATTTCAAAGTTAAAAGCAATCTTAAAAAAACACATGAGCATGCATACAGGCGAAACCGCTGCTTTTTCAAATCCCCCTGGAAGCTCAATTGTGAGACCGCATCGATGGCAGGAGGTATGCAATAATTGTTGTATCCAAAGATAAGTGTGTGGTCTGCCTCCATCACGAACAAACCAAACAAACCGTCATACATATCCTAACTTATTCTGGAAAATGACTTAAGCGCCAAACAAACAAAGGATTCTTCCTGTCAGACACTTTTACAAAACACGCATACATAAAGAGGAGCCACTGTATAAGTGTAGCATTTGCAGTAAAGTATTGACCGAGTCGGGCAGTTTTAACGAACACGTGCACATACAAACGTGTGAGACACCATATACATGTAGCAGGTGCAGTAAAGGATGTATCGATTCAGGCAATCTTAAAATACATACACGCATACATACAGACGAGAAACCATATACATGTAGCGTGTGCAGTAAAGTATAAATACACTCGAGTAATCTTAAACACTTGCGTTTCATACAGTCGAGATACCATATTAGTGTAGTTAACGAAACTAACCTACCAAATAACGGCAAAATTACATTACACAACCGTTAATCAAAACTCTATCCATGTGTTCAGGTCAGATAATAATGTGTATTTGTCGATTAAAAGTATTGATTCTTAAAATACCCGTGATTGAATATGCGTAAAACGAATTATGAGTTGGTAACTCTTAATTCGTCTCTCCAGTTATTTGGTTTGGCTTGGCTGGTTAAAGCCGTTTATATTGTGTCTACAGAGTTTGGATTCTCAAAATATGTAAGTGATATATGTATACGTCATCGTCAGTAGGTTTAGAAACGGTGTACATATGTTGTAAAAATGTGCCTGTTGATGGTGGGTTAAGGACTTTATCGAGTCAAGCAGTGTTTAAAAATACATTCCCATACATACAGCCGAGACATCATATAAGTGTAGCATGTGCAATAAGGGTTTTATCATAATCTTAACAAACACATGCGCGTTCAGCCGTTCATACAGCCGGGATACATATAAGTGTAGTTAACAATATACCAAGTCAAACAGACTTGTTTATATTGTGACGGGACATTTACCGGGACATTCAAGAAACATGTGTGTGTACATACTGGCGAAAGGCCGTTGAAGTGTACACAATGTGACGAAACATTTGCTGGGACTCTCAAGAAACATATGTGTGTACATACTGGCGAAAGACCGTTGAAGTGTACACTATGTGACCAGACCTTTACCCATAGACCGACTCTGTAAATACATATGCATATACGAATTAGTGAGAAGACGGTGTATTTTCTATATTTTGAGAAAACAGCCCATACCGTCAGATTTGGGAATTACAGCGCGATTTTTCATAAAATTGGAAAACAAAGCAATAAAACATTCATTTCATATTAGAATAAAACATAATCAACAGCGGCATTTAAAAGCATTTTATACTCAATACTTGTCAAACATTTGATACTTTTCTGTGTGTTTTTCTTTTCCTTCTTTCAGTTGGGAGTTTTTGTCTCAAAATTGGAAAAACATATATGTTTTGGCATTGGAAATATGGCCCAATATCGGCTATAAAAACAGCCTAAAAAACACCGGAAGACGGTCACGTTTACGTAATGTAACGAGACCTTCACGCATGGAGGCTCGCATTAAACGTATGATTATACGTTCTAGTACAAAAAATAAAACATGATGTAAGCTTTACATAGTTTGACATGGTAATGACGATATAAATAGTTATTAGAATCAAATAGGACATTTTATTATGGTGAGATAAATCTTCAGCAGATTATACCGACATATGTTTGTACATAATACCGGACTTCAGAAATGCCGTTTTCACTCATTAAATGTGACAGGTATTCCACTGATCATTTCGTGAGTAGATGTTAATATTCAGCTTGTGATATGATTGAACACGTAATTACAGTGTTACCAGAACTATACACCATTAGTTGATGTATTAAAATAAACGATCGTGTATCCAATACATGAAGTACATACACTTAGTTATACATACTGATGAGATGCCGTTTAAATGTAAATTATTAAACATCTTTTCCAAACTATTATGACGGATCTCAGGGCAAATATAGGTATATAATGTATAAACTCTATCAATGTATATACTAGTGTGGACAGATGTTTTATGTATATACTAGTGTGGACAGATGTATTATGTATATACTAGTGTGGACATATGCATAATGTATATACTAGTGTTGTTTTTTTTAGTTTTTTTTTTGTTGTTTTTTTAGCCGTCTTTTGACGACCCGTTTAATCTCCCCGTCAATAGGTGGAGCAAGGGTCGGGGAGATCCTTGCCACACCTTACAATATTTTACAGCATGTAACATTCATTTACTAAACACATGTATATATATATTTACAATTCAACATCATAAAATGATATAAGAGTAAAACAGAATAGATACATGTATTAGATGGTTGAGGCAGGGGAGATGTTATTTTGAGGGGAGAAAATCATTTAAAGCAACAACAAAAAAGAAAGAGAAAAACTCTTTAAACTACATTTTGATTGCCGTCCACTAGCCCATCTAATTATAGAGTTGTATAAATTACTGTTTATATAACAATATTTATATATTTAATATATATACATGTATATACATACATACACATACACACATACATATACATATATACACATATATACACAACTGTCAGTGTCTTGGTTTATTGTAAGAATTCATAGGGGTGGATGGATAAAATGATAGGCTAGATTAATTTAAAATGGTTTTAAAATTGGTCCATGTATTTTCAAAACTTTCTAGTTGATTGTTTCTGATTGCGATTTGTTTATGCGTTTCGTATAAATAACGAAGTCTGTATATCATTGGAGTAACAGAGAGCGTTGTTTTCAGTCGTTTTGATGAAAATATGTAATATTTAATTTCTAAGATAATTTGTAGCTCTACAGTTGATTGTTCTTTACCTATGTTAAAAATAAATGCATGCTCCGATATCTTCAGATTTATATTTTTTGATAAGCAGAGTGTATTTATCTGTGTTAAAAAGGTCTGAGTTGAAGGGCAGGTCCACAACATATGAACAATAGTCTCATCCTCGTGGCAGTAGTGACAATAAGGGTTTTCTGCTTTTTTTTATTTTGTGCAGATAATGCTGTGTTGAAAGAAGCCGATGATTAATCCGTGTTTGAAACCATTGTAGTATTGTGCTAGTAGTTATTTTGAAAGGGGATGAGTAAATGTTTTTCCATGCTTCTGTATTAATATCATACATCTGTTCCCATTTAGCTTTTGAAGTTGGACTTTCATTATTTCTGTTAAGAATAGAGTACATATCAGTGCAACCTTTCTTGTTTTTGATGAGTGGTTTAATATTCGCAGGTAGAATTGGGTTTTCTATTTTTTTAATTGTAAAATTGTGTAACTTTTTCTTAAATGTTTTAATGGCAGCTATTACGCCTTCATAAATTAGAAAATTTGTTTTGATACCGGTATTTTCTTCAAGCTCAGTTAAAGAGTAAAAATCACCATTTTCCTTGATAAGGTCATTTATAAACCTGATGCCATTCATATACCATATTTTATTAAAGAAAGGCTTAGAGCCAATCAGAATATTATTATTATAGAACAGTGGGGTTGACCCATATTCTTCTGGTGAGTTAGGTATACTATACTCAATAAGTTTAGCATATGAATTTAGCACATCGATCCAGAAACAGTTTTTCATTTTTTTTATTAATGTTTCACAGTAATCATTACCGAAAGATGTTAATTTTTTAATGTCTATTAGGTTTTCAACAAGCTGCTTCCAAGTCCCCTCATTAGTTATGAGTCTTCTTAACCAGGTTGATTTAAGACTAAGTATGAAAGCTTTCAGATTTATCATTTTGAGACCGCCCTCAGAATATTGTTTAACTATAACTGTTTTTTTAATTTTTGCAGGCCCTTCCCATAAAAAATCATAAAATATGTTATTAATTTTTGCGATTATGTTTTCATTTGGGTTTGGAAGAGATATAAAGATATGATTTAAAATAGGAAGTAACAGTGTTTTTATAACCGTGATTTTACCATGTGGCGTTAAATATCTTCGCATCCATATCTATACTGTATTTTGGATTTTTAAAATCTTATCATTATAGTTTAATTCTATCATTTTACCTAAGTTGACATTAAAATGTATTCCTAGTAGCTTAAAATTATCTTTTCCCCAGGTAAGTTTCCATTTTGTTTTGATTGTATCTGAACTGTATTTTTTCTTCCCTATCCATACCACTTGTGTTTTGTCGAAATTTAAGTTTAATCCGGAATATTTAGAATATTTATGTAGTTCTGATAGTGTTTCATTCAGGAATGTATCCGATCCATCCAAAAGGACAGATGTATCGTCTGCATATTGTGAAAGTTTAATTTCTACATTCTCTATAGTACATGTAATACCTTTAATCTTTTTATTATTCCTTATCCTAATCGCCAGTATTTCAGCGCACAAAATAAAAATATAAGGTGATAAGGGGTCCCCCTGACGGCAGCCCCTACCGATGTTGAAAAACGATGACAGGTTTCCCCCTTGATTAACAGCCAATTTGGCATTTTTATATAAAACCTTTATCCATGATATAAAAAGTTCTCCAAAGTTAAAAACATTAAGTACTTTAAATATAAAGGCCCAAGATAGAGAGTCGAAAGCTTTTTCAAAGTCAATCAAGAGAATTAAACCCGACAGATTATTTTCTTCTGCGTATTGCATAACATCATATATAAGTCTGGTATTTTCTCCTAAGTATCTTCCTGAGATAAAACCTGATTGATCTTTATTTATCAGCTTAATAAGTGTTGATTTAATTCTATTTGCAATAGATCCTGAGGCAATTTTATATGTACAATTAAGAAGGGAGATAGGCCTATAGTTTTTTACATGCAGTCTTGATTTATTTTCTTTTGGTATAACAGTTATTATTCCTTCTATTTGAGTTATTGATAGTTCTCCCTTACTGAATCCATAATTTAAAGATCGTACTACAAAATGTCCTATTTGTCGCCAAAACACTTTAAAGAAATCGGCACCGAAACCATCTGAACCAGGGCTACGGTTATTTTTCATTTTTTTAAGTGTTGCCAAGGCTTCTTCAATAGATATAAGGCCTTCAAGATTAATTGATTCATTGTCTGTAAGTTTAGGTATATCAAATTCTTTCAAATCCTCTTCTAAATTTACGTTTTCTAGTTCATTGTCTTTGCTAGTATAAAGTTGTTCGTAATAATGTTTAGTCTCATTTAAAATTTCATGTTGATCTGTTATGATTTCTCCATTTTCTTTTTCTATTTTGGGAATTATCTTTGAAGCGTAATTATGGGATTCTAAATTGCAAAAAAATGAGGTTGGTTTTTCATCGTTTTCAATAATATTTGCTCTTGATCTGATTAGGTAGCCATTCATTTTTTGTTTTCTTAATATTCTTAATTCATTTTTATATGTTTCTAATGTTTCTAAATTATTTGAAGACAGGTAATTTTCTAATGTTTCTATTTCGGCAATCAATTCTTTTTCTCTTTTATCTGTCATTTTCTTCTTGTAACTAGAATACGATATTGATTTACCCCGTAATTCCATGAGTAGTGTTTCGAGAAACAGTTGATCATTAATTAAAAATTGTAATTCATTATTGGGGATATTATGAATTTTCTCCATATTGTAAATTGGGACTGCATACTGTAGTTTAATGTCCTGAAATTTTTTATTGATTGCGTTTAAATATTCAATATCACTGAGAAGAGAATTATTATGTTTCCAGAGGGGTTTACCAGGTATAAATTGAGTGAAATTCAATTTTAGAACGACCATTGAATGGTCTGAGCGGTAATTGGATTCAATGGTACACCTTTCTATTGAAGAAAACATATTTTCTGAAACTAGGAAAAAGTCGAGTCTGGCTTGTTTTAAAGGAGTTTTTTTTCTCCAAGTATACCGTTTTAGATGTGGGTGTGATTCTCTGAAAGGATCAATGAGATTATACTCAGATTTAATATCTAGAACCCGTTCTCGTGCCTTTTTGTTATTTACACTTTTGTAATTAGAGTAATCTAGGATTGGATCTTGAACGAAATTAAAGTCTCCACACATGATTAGGGTACTGTTTTTAAATTGTTCATATTTCAACAAAATAGTATCATAAAAACTAGGGGAATCATTATTTGGGCCATACAGATTGATAAGTGTAAAACGATTATTTTCAACTGTCATGTCAGCTATGAGAAAGTTACCTTCCTTATCTGTTAGGTGAGAATGTACTTTATAATCTAAGTGTTTGTTAAAAAGTATCGCCACGCCTCTTGCGTTTGCAGTTCCTGAACTAAAAAGGCAATCATTCCCCCACTGTGTACGAATAAAATTTTCAGTTGCTGTGGTAGAGTGAATATCCTGAAGGCAATATATGTGACCATTTTTACTTTTTAGGTAGTTAAAAACATCAATACGTTTTTCAACTGCACCAAATCCCTGACAATTAACTGACAATATGTTTATACTAGTCATAAGTGTTGATAAAAAAAGATGGGAATCGTAATGAGACAGCAATCAGCAGTTGTAAAAAAGAGAAATGCACAATTAACAAAACATTGTGCATTTTGTGAAAAATAGTTCTTTAAAAAATGTATTTTTAACATAAACTAAATAATTATACTCTATTATGGTGTTTTTGGTAATAATGGTAGTAATACCTTACTAGTATATATTTAGTAGCTAACTCCAAAGTATGTCATGCATTATCGTATATCTCAGGAAGCAATACATATAAATAAGCCTGTTATATAAAGGGAGTATTGCAAACATTACACAAAACATATTGGTAAATATAACTCAAGCAAAAAATTGCATAATTTTTAAGATTATTATCCAAAAACAAATCGAAAAAAAACAGACAAAAAGCAAATCAAAACATATAGTTCATTTTCATATCTTAGCAGATAGCTATAGAAAAATATAAAGCTTATGAATGGCAAAGATAGCATAAGTATGATAAGTAGATACATTTTAAAGATCAATGTACTATTATGCATGTATCTCAAAAATTAGCACTATCATAATAACTCGGGCAACAAATATCACCTAAAGCAAATCATATCTCAAAAAGTAGTGCATAATTATAAAATATTGTATATCAGATAGCAAAGCATATAAAGTATTATATTTCAGGTATCAAAGCATATAAAGTATTATATTTCTGGTATCAAAGTATGTAAAGTATTATATTTCAGGTAGCAAAGCATAAAATTATAAAGTATTATATTTCAGGTAGCAAAGCATATAAAGTATTATATTTCAGGTAGCAAACCATATAAAAGTATTATATTTCAGGTAGCAATGCAAGTAAAGTATATATGTTTTAGGCAACAAATCAAATGAAGTATTATATTTCAGGTATCAAAGCATGTAAAGTATGTATATTTCAGGCATCAAATCATATGAAGTATTATATTCAGATAGCAAGGCATATACAGTATTATATTTCAGGTATCAAAGCATGTAAAGTATATATATTTCAGGCAACAAATCATATGAAGTATTATATTTCAGGCATCAGAGCATGTAAAGTATGTATATTTCCGGTAGCAAAGCATGTAACATATGTATATTTCAGGTAGCAAAGCGTATAAAGTATTTTATTTCAGGTATCAAAGCATGTAAAGTATGTATATTTCAGGCAACAAATCATATAAAGTATTATATTTCAGGTATCAAAGCATGTAAAGTATTATATGAAGTATTATATCTCAAGTAGCAAGGCATATCAACTATTTATATCTCAGGTAGCAGAGCTTGTAAAGTATTATATCTCAGAAAGCAAAGCATAAAAGTATGTATATTCAGGGAGCAAATCCTATAAAGTATTATATTTCAGGTATCAAAGCATGTAAAGTATTATATGAAGTATTATATCTCAAGTAGCAAGGCATATCAACTATTTATATCTCAGGTAGTAGAGCTTGTAAAGTATTATATCTCAAAAAGCAAAGCATAAAAGTATGTATATTTCAGGGAGCAAATCCTATAAAGTATTATATCTAATTAGTAATTCATATAAAAAAGTATTATCTCAGGTAGCAAATCATACAAAGTATTTTATTTCGGGTAGCTAAGCATAGTAACTATTATTTCTCAGGTAGAAAGGCATATGAAGTATTATATCATGTCCTATAGCGTTTGAATATCACAGGTAACCATACACAGTATTATATCTCAGGTAACAAACAATCTAAAACATTATTTCAGGTTGCAAAATGTAAAAAGTATGTATTTATCTCAGGTAGCAAAGCATATAAAGTATTAAATCTCAGGCAGGAAAGCACACAATGTAAGTAGATCTCGGGCGCCAAAACTTATAAAGTATATATATCTCTAGTAGGAACCATTTAAGGTATGTATATCTCGGACAGTGAACACATTAAGTATGTATATCCCGGACTAAAGCATAGTAATTAAGTTAAGGAAGTTGAAGTAGGTATGTACATCTAAGGCAGGAAAACCATTAAAATAGGTATAGCAACCAAATAGAATATGTATATCTCAGACAACAAACACAGAAAGTATGCATATAACACAAACTATTTATCTCTGATAATAAACAAGTGTAACTAGGATTATCTCAGAAAGTAGCATAATCAAAAAGAAGCAGATTTTATCTGAAATTAAAAATTATGTTATTGTTTACATAGTATATATATACATACAGACCAGTATAGGTCACGACCTATTAAAGCATGTGTAATCCATTTAATCCGTAAGTAGTTCATAATGTATTTTTCCTTCTATAAATCCCATAATTGCCAGCGAGGTAATACTGCATACATCTTATTGTCAACAGCTGAGACAGGCACAGTAGGTCAATAATACCTGTATTGTTAAAGGTGTTTTGTAACTGTACTGTGGTCAGTGATCCATTTAGTATTTTTTGTCAGTTTAGAATAATATATGTACCATATGTATTCTAATGTACCCAGGTCTATTGGGAAAAAAATAGAAGAATCAGATACAATTTCGCGAGAAAATATAAAAATAAATAATAAAAAACACACGCACACAAAAAAGCGTTTGCAGGCGCGTAGGGTCATCAGTCTTCATTTGGCACGTTATTCGGTGATTTGAAAAAAAGCAACACACACACGCATCCTGTCTCTGACTACTGGTTCAAAACGCTTCCAATATCATCGTACAGCTCGAACTTGTGACGATGGCTTGTTGTCTTTGATTTTCCGTACACGGATCCGTTAAAATACCAAGCGTTTTCAATGTTATCATGGGATAGGAGGCGGGAAATAAGTTGAGCATTTGCCTTGGTTACGTCATCAACCAATCTGCATCCCGAGGCTTTGAAGTTTGCTCGTAGTCTCATGACTTTGGTCTTCTCATTGTTATTCTGTAATTTGACCAAAACTGGTTTTGGGTAGCCTGGTTTACCCGGGATCCTATGAATGGCGATGATCTTGGAGGGGCTAATGGTTGCTCCCTTTTCCGCAATTATGGTACACATTGTACTTGTAAGTGTCTCTTCTGTTTCCGGTGTCATTTCTGGGATGTTCATAAATTTAATGTTATTTTTCCTTGAATATTGTTCATTATAATTCGCCCTTTCTTCCGCATGTTTAGATCTTTTTTTACTCAGTTCACTGCTTTTTTTTATTTCATTCACTAATGATTTTTGTGAAATGAGCTCTTTCTTTAGTTGCTCGTTTTCCTTACTTAATTTGTCCATTTTTTCTGAGAGGCATTTTGTCTTTGCTTCTACCTTTGTTGTGACGGTAAATTCCAGGTTTTTATTAAACTCTTCCAGAATTTCTTTCACTGCCTTTTTAACAAATGTCTCTATGTCATCCTTTTTCATTAAAGTATCTAGCGTTTCTCTGATTGCTTTCATTTCTTCGGAGAGGTCATCTAGCGTGTGGTTAATTATTGAGATATCCTCAACACTGGTGTTAATTGGGGACACCTCGGTATGTGGACGCTTATCCATTGGTGGCTTACCTAAAGTTGTGTCACTGCTTAAGGCAATTTTCACCTGACCACCTTTTTTCTGATCACCTGACTTGCTCATTGTAGTTGCACAGATGGCAATTATCACTATCACCAGAAAGAACAGTTATTTTGTTGTGTAGAAATATTCCAGTGTTCACTCAGTACTGGAAAATAATCCTTTGTCTATTTTCAAAAATTCAAAACTATCCAAATAACTCTTTCAATCATTCAAATATTAAATCATCCTTTTCACAGAGTATAGTCCTTTATATTACCAAAAAAGTCATGTAATTTTCATTTTAAACACATTACTAATAAATTTAGTTTTTGTCAAAAATGTGAGAGAAGTGAATACTAGTGTTAACAGATGTATAATGTATATACTAGTGTAGACAGTTGTATAATGTATATACTAGTGTGGACAGATGTATTATATATATATACTAGTGTGGACAGATGTATAATGTATATACTAGTGTGACCATATGTATAGTGTATACACTTGTGTGAACAGATGTAGAATGTATATACTAGTGTGGATGTTATACGCCGTTTGCGAAGAACCAACCAATTACGAATTCCGAAACGGAGGGGCCATTTACGAATATTCTTATTTATTGTATTTTATCAAATAAAAACACATACAAATGCTTGTTTTCGTAATTTTAGTTCAAACATGTTTGGTTTTATAAATAAAAAGCTTCTGGAATAAACAGAGTATGTTAAAAATCACAAATCGTGATGTTCGGATTTCAGAATACTGTAGGATCTGAAAAGTCCATGTAACTTAGAACGATCTTTTTAACCCTGTTTAATAGTATTGAGGCCGTTGCAATCTTTCCTTTATTATTAATTCAATAATAAGATTTATAGAATGGTATTACCAGAAACTGTAAATAGACTTAGGTTAGGGTACTTGGAGAAAAGAATCGTCAACGCTACAAAGAGAAGGGACATGCGCAGTGAAGCAGCCTTCACAAAATGTCGTTTTGAGTAGCAGACTCGGATGGGTGTAGCAAATCATCATAAGACGACCAATGGTAGGAAGATGGTAACTGTCCATTGAATATGTGTGGTACAACGACTTGTTTTATGTTGATTTATATGTTTAGAATACTTCCAGGTTATGAAGGTGTGATGAAATTAAATGCGAGGCAGTTGGCTTTGCCGAGTTGGTGGGTGGGGCACCTGTAGTAAATATCTTATAAATTTGCTTTTTTATTATCTGATGTTCCATATTGCTGCATATGATGCTCGCTAAAAAGGAAAAATAACATAATATTGTCGTTTATCACACTGTCACTATATTTGTATCATGCTATCGTTCGGAACGTTTGGTAAAGGATTTGTTATTCATCGATCTTGCCATTTACCATACCAGTACATGTACTGAAGTCTGTTCTGACATAATAACCTGATCATGGCATCCGATTGAAATTTGTCTCTGAATTTTTATTTATTCATTGGAATCACTGCCAGTGTGTGAAACTTTCTAAAAGATATCCCGTGGCGTATAATCCCCCAAATATAACTTGTGGTGAACCACAGACCTAATAACAAAAATGTCTGTGGGTGAACAAATCTGTCTCGTTCATTATTTTTCGTGCAACAGACATCAAGTTTCACAAAGAAAATACATGTTTAAGAAAATTCATCAAGTTCTACAGTCAGGTCCAGAGGGGTCCTGCTACACATGCAGAGCTATGTAAAATTAACTGTGTTGTGAAATGGTTGCCGTCTTTGTGTGCTTTTTTTACATACAGACTTTTATAGATGCAACCTAGACCGCGTATATAAAAAAGTGTCTAGACGTTTATAGACGTGCATTCTTCCCCGCGAATAAGCATGAGGTCTCATGCAATCTCATGTTTTTGGTGCTAATTAAGGTCAGGATTTTTAGTTATTTCATGATTCTTTCAGATGATGAAATAATTTCAAAATATTTTATACTGATTAAAAAATATATAAATAAAAATTGTTTACCGCCAGCTCCACATTCAAAACAGACGGCGAATATAGCCGGTTACGGGCTATTAGAGACAACCCTGCTAGTATTGCTTTATTATAAGAATCTTTCATGGGTATCCGATGAAGATAGGGAATTCCAACCCTCGGTATACGTGTTTTTATCGGAACCGAGGCTTAAAACACTCATACCGAGGGTTGGAATTCCCTATTTGAACTGAATACACATGATAGATTCTTTTTCTTGCAAATCAGAGACATGTTGTGCATTGACGCCGCCACCCAGCAGACACCTGACGTTGGATTTTAGTCACGACGTCAGCGACCTAAATTCAACGTCACACTGACGTCGGATTCTGGTCACGACGTCAGCGACCTGAACCCAACGTCACACTGATGTCGGAAATCTAACGTCAGTCCGACGTCAGATTTTCGACGTCACACTGACGTTTGATTCATGTCGCTGACATCGTGACCAAAACCCGACGTCAGTGTGACGTCAGTTTTTGACGTCAAACTGACGTCGGAAATTGGTCAGATAATGGTATTTTCAGCTACTATCGTTTTGCATGTTTTTCGGTATACCAGATGTTGGCACGCATGAATTTTATCTCGACCCTAGGGTGAGATGGAAATATCTAGCCTCTGTAAAATGACGGATATCCTTGTCCGGTATGCAAGAAAATCTGATCTATCGAGGACACAAAAATTAGTTGGCAAGCACACTGGCTCCGTGATTTTTTAAACCCTTTTCTAAGAACTGGAACGGGTATAAAATGTGTGCCTGTAGTAATATAACCCTAAACTCAATTACTGCTGTACATGCACCTATGCACAAAATTGATTTAATTTGAAATGTGCAACCTTTTAATGTCCGCAACAAAGTGAAGTGGGCATTTCAAAATCAAATGTTGTGATGCTTGGATTTCCACTTACAAGTCAAAATTTTAAACATGTTTTATAGTAGTATTCTCGATAATGTGCACAATCTTTACTTTTATTCAGGACTTTATTACAGTCCAAGTTCATTGTTAATTCGTTGAAAAGGACGTAAAACACCATACAAAGAAAAAACATTGTTAATTCAATGACTAGAAACATGATAAATTAAATTCTCAGAAATGATAAAACACATATCAGTGATCAAATTTAAAGGCAGAATTTGCTCATTAACACATAAACTGATACAGTTGACGAAGCACTCGGAAGCGTTTCAACTAAGAGAATTACTCTAACAAAATAACTGAATAAAATTAAACTGCACACACTATGTCAAATAAATATACGCTGTACATGACTTCTTGTGCATTTTAGGCTCATCTTTTTATTGTGTATTTCGATTTTTTATTTTTTGAGCCTTCGTTTGAAAAGTTTACTCACGTGAGTAAATGAGTATTGCACGCTGCGCGCCTGGCATATTCTGACTTACATTTTTAGCCACTTGCTATAAAAAAGCAGGTGCAAAGGTTTTCTACTTGCTATTTTAATTAAGGTACTTGCATTAATATAATTTGAAACCTTGTTTCATTTTAAAAGGATTGCTATACCTGTAAATAATGACAATTTCACATTCAGCTAGATGCAGGAATGTAATAATGTATAATTATACTTACTTATATCCACCTATTTATAACCATGTTAGATAAATATGTTCAGTGAATACATGTAGACTGAGACCTAGTAAGGTAGTTTTCTTTTATTACTTGAACAATTTATCAAGTACTAATGTTTCCTACTTGCAATCTGCAAATTTAGCAAGTAAATAAGTTTTAAATTTGAACCCTGCATATTCTAGTGGGTAAAGGTATACAAATGAGGCTACATTACACAAATGTGGCGTCAACACAAAATATGTGCAGTTAAGCAGTCTATGCAACAACAAAACATGGCGATATTAGTCTGATATTGCACAGACCTAATAACAAATTTATTAATATGTCTGTGGATATCGGTGCAGAAATATTAGTAAACAAGAAATAGCACTGTTAGTGAGAAATACCCCCAAAGTCACATTTGACCTCTTAGTATGACCATGACCTTGGAGCCACGGACCTGGATTTTGTGCGCGACACATTGTTTGGTTGTGGTGAGCATTTGTGCCAAGTTATTTGAAAATCCGTCCATGAATGACCGGACACAATTTGACTTTTGACCTCCAAGTGATCACTTGTGCCAAGTTATTTAAAAATCCCTGCAGGGGTTGTGACATAACGGTCCGGATACGAAATTGCGTACCTGTTTTTGACCTAATAACTTCAAGTGTGACCTTGACCTTTGAGGTACCGACCTGGGTTTTGCGCGCGACACATTGTCTTGTTATAATGGTGATCACTTGTACCTAGTTATTTAAAAATCCCTGCAGGGGTTGTGACGTTACGGTCCGGACACGAAATTGCGTACCTGTTTTTGACCTATGAAGTTCAAGTGTGACCTTGACCTTGAGGTACGGACCTGGGTTTTGCGCATGACAGATTGCTTGTTATGGTGATCACTTGTGCCAAGTTAATTAAAAATTCCTGCAGGGGTTGTGACGTTACGGTCCGGACACGAAATTGCCTACCTGTGTTTGACCTATGAACTTAAAGTGTGACCTTGACCTTTGATGTACGGATCTGGGTTTTGCACGCGACACATCATCTTGTTATGGTGATCACTTGTGCCAAGTTAATTAAAAATCCATGCAGGGGGTTCTGAAGTTACAGTCCGGACACGAACTGCGGAATGACGGACGGACGGTACGATTACTATATGCCCCCGAAACCTTTGATGCTTTCCTTCCAGATAAGCAATCTCTAACAGGGTCTTTGTATCATGTCAGTGTGTGTGGTAGTATCTTACTTGAGCAAGGTACTCTGAAAGTATGCCAGCCTTCGGTGTGAAAGTATGCCAGCCTTCGGAGGGGATGTGTCGGTCCTGTGTGCAAGCAGAACAATGTGCAGCCAATACTCGTTGCTTCTGTGTCAGCTTGATTCACGTCCGTAAACATTCCCCGGAAGAGTGGTTGCTCATACAGTGCTCCAGATAAGACGCATATATATATTTATTGTATACTTAGTTTCATATTGTCCCGTTTAGTTTGCATTGAGCTAAGTGTGCAATATTCTACGATATTGCACACATTGATATTGCACCGGAACTTTTGCTCGTGCTTGCTAAGAGCCGCGAAATAGAAATAAGGAACTACTTTCAAATAAAAATAACGGAATCCTTGGTATGGTGTCAACAAAAAAATACGTGTTTTTTTTTCAACCTTTTATGGCAGAAATTGATAAAATAATTGAAATGGTCACTCACCCACTGTTTTTAACGTTATCAAATGGTAAACAAACTTTAGAAAATCGCTTGATGTTTTTAATGACGTCGTCCGACGTCGTTTTCGCGCAAACTAATCATCCACACAAAATGAAACTGAATGACAAGATGGTAATTCCATCAAAAGCTATAAAAATAACACAAATACAACGAAAAGTAATAGTCATACAATTAACATTGATCGAAAACAATATGAAAGTATGCAATAAAAAGGTTATTGAATTTGTATGGCTAAATATTACTTGGAACTCGTTGTTTTGGCGCAGGACTCGTCGTCCTTTTCCAAAACAACTCGTTCCAAGTAATATTTAGCCATACAAATCTAATAACCTATGATATAATCGCCGATAAATATGGAGAACCGAATACCCACGTACACACAACTTAATAGCTTAGAAAAGTAGAGTGCGTCCAACCATACCCCTGCGAAAATCTGTTCTTATACTCAAGAACAGTTCATGAACAGTTCTAGAACATTAAGAACAGTTCCTGAACTGTTTTTGATTCATTGTTCTAGAACATGTTCTTAATATGTTCTTGAACATTTTCAAGAACTATTGAAGATCATTTCAAGAACTTTAATTTTTCTTAAGATATTCTTGAAAGGTTCTTGAACAAGTTTAGAACAGTTCAAGAACCTTTAAATAGAGAAAATGTTCTAAAAATGTTCTTGAACAATTTGAAGAACAAATGAAGAACCGTTCAGGAACTTCAGGGGTTCTTAAACCGTTCTTAATTAGTTCTTAACTCTTAAGTGTTCTTAAACTTTAAGTGTTAAGCACTAATTAAGAACAGTTTAAACCCTTGAAGTTCCTAAACTGTTCTTCATTTGTTCTTGAAATTGTTTAAGAACAGTTTTAGAACATCTTCTCTATTTAAAGTTCTTCAAATGTTCTTTAAAATGTGAACTAAATTCCTTTAAGTAATAGATAGAGTATGGTTTCATTGAGTTGGTTCATTTAAACATCGAGATGGGCTATGCCCATCGAGGTGTTTAAATTAACCAACGAGATGAAACCATACTCTATTTGTTTTGTAGCATGTCCATTTCAGCTCTATTTCAGTTATTCTAACAGTTATTCTCACTGTTATTCTCACAGTTATTCTGACAGGTCTTATTTTGAATTAAACGATTTACACATGTGTCTGAACAAAGAGAATTGTCTGTGACCATGCTACAAATAGGAAATGTAATTAAGATGTGCTTAAAATATCTACAAATATGTTATCTTAATAGGAATGTCGTTACAAATCGATTACAGCTGTGCAAATGTAAATATACATTAAATTAGTAAGCATTAGTCACAATATTAACCACCTAATAAACTATTGTGATCTTCCCTTATTAGTCACACTACTTACTGATACAGCGTTTGAAAAAGGCATTATTTTTGTAATGCTGACAGGCACAGGTATTAAACTGAAATTTCTTTGTTTTAAGTAGCTTGAACACACCCCAAGTATACATAGATGGCTTTTGCTGGGACATGAAAACAGTTATCCATAAACTTGGTATAAAAAGACATTTAGATTAGTATAAACTGATTGGGTCACCCTCGATAAATAAAGACTTTCAATTCAATTCAATTCAATTATTTTGTAGCACTTAAATTTTGTGTTGATTAAATTAAAATTCAACAGTTTCAAATCTTTTGAGTATTTCCACAAAACAACATAATTTATTACACCATTTCCAGAACAGGTTTTTCCATAACAAACTGAATGTTTATGAATGTTGTTTAACGGCTCATCAACACAGTATTAGTTTAAAAGAAAAATTACAGTTCTTGAAATGTTCTTCAATAGTTCTTGAAAATGTTCAATGTTTAAGAACATATTAAGAACATGTTTCGCAGGTGTTCATCTTCATTAATTAAACAAATCTATACTACTATTAACAAACTAATATATGATAATGACATTAATGCATGAACAGTTTAATATAATAACATTATCTGCAGTTTAAAAGCCCATGTCTTCATTTAAGTAGGTAAAGAATATATGACACCTGAGTGATTCTGACAAAATTGCAAATAAAATGAAGACGCCATTCTTTTGAATTTTTGGCGGTAAAATGGCAGTCCAACTGAAGATTGTCCTTGCATCATTTAATGATTAAATGTAAGTGTTTTGTGATAATACTTTCATTACTTATTGTGTCAAAACATCTTATACATTTAATAGTTGTATTTGAAAGATGAAATTTCTAAATGTAGTCTTTAGAAACAGTATTTTAAAATGAAACCCCTATTGTCATGTGTTTTCGCGGATTGACTTTCTTTTTTTGTTGCCGACAGAAAAATGGTATTCAGCACTGCAGATATTATTTCATTTCAGTATCATATGTAACATTTCCCCAAGTATGACCAGGCATTCTGAAGGTTCAATTAATGAATTGTTCTTTAACTGCTATGTAGGTTAAATTAGTGGCCAAGGGAGTTCTGGAACTGTGCAGGAACTGTTCTGGATAGATTGTTCAAGAACTATTCTTGAGCTGTGCTTCATCTGTTCTTGAGTTAGATGAGACAAAATTTCTTGAACTTATGTTCAAGAACAGTTCTAGAACTATCTTACTTGAACTGTTCAAGAACAGTTCCAGTATAGTTCTAGAACTGTTCTAGAACACTTCCAGTACAGATCGTTCTGGAACAGTTCTAGAACAGTTCCAGTACAGATAGTTCTAGAACTGTGCTTCATCTGTTCTTGAGCAGTTCTGGAACTGTGCATGAACGTTAAATGAGACAAAATTTCTAGTCTTGGGTTATGTTCAAGAACAGTTCCAGTACAGATAGTTCTAGAACTGTTCTTAAACATAAGTTCTAGAACTGTTCTTGAACATACGTTCTAGAAAATTTGTCTCATTTAACGTTCACGTACTGCTCTAGAACTGTACCAGAACAGATTAGGTACAGTTCAAGAACAGTTCTTGAACAATCTATCCAGAACAGTTCAAGAATTGTTCATGCACAGTAATAGAAAATTTCGCAGGGGAACTCAGTGGATGCTTATTGAAGTTTGAGGTACGTTTCGTTAGATGCTTGCAAGAAAATAGAAATTGCCTTTTTTTGTCAGCTATTTGACACAAATTAATCAATAATGCCCTTAAATATATATTCATTCAACATTGCTTCTGTCTTTTTTTTTTTAAAGGGGGAGATGAAATATGCAATGTTTTTTATGGTAATGACTAATGAATATATACTCGGTGAAAAAGGTTTTGGACCAGGGTATATAGAGTCATATAAAAATAAAACTAGTGGACAGAATTTAAGTATCTTTTTTTAGTAACCAAGGTCTACCCTACCCGGTTAATTTGGTACCAGAAACATTAAATTCCAAACAAGATTTGATTTTAAAAAAATATCGCGAACACACATTCGAGTAACCAATAAAAAGATTATTATATTTTCGCAAACTTCCATTGTAAACGATAATTATTGTTGATTGTTGGTCTATTGTGAATTATCAACTGAGATAATAAGGGTTATGGTCGAATGTCAAGGTTCAGAGATCATTGTAAGGGTTCGAACACTGCCATGGTCGAAAACTTTTTTTACAGAGTATACCTTTTACAAAACTTGTTTATAAAACATGTTTACAAAAATACGCATAAGTTTGTAATTTGTAAATGTAAATACGTAAAAAAAACAAAAACATGCATACATTGTGCTGAAAGCTTATCTGGAGCACTGCATATAAACTCTGAAGACATCGCCCAATACCTGCTTAAATAACAATAACTGGATTTTAATTGACTGAACCCTGAATTATACCATACCATAAACTCACCAAAGAAAATTGATAAACTTGGAAATATGGAACCAGATTACAGATGACAGCAAGCTATTTCGAGAGAAAAACATTAAACATGTCAGAGGGAACATGACTAGATCGGCATGATATTCTTTTCTTTGGTGAGTTTTATGTATGCATGTGTGGTATATAAGGCTTAAATTAGTTGTTTATTCAGGCATTGCGTGATGTCTTCAGAAACCTGCATATGGAGTTGTGCCACATACTCTACCTACTTTATAAAGGGGATTCTAGCTCTGCAATGCTCCAGATAGACTGCGCATCCATGTAAATTACGTGATATTTCAGAGTCTTCATTTTCTTTTAATTCACTCCATACCATATACGGACGTAATTTTCCAGGTACGCTATTTCTTTTGAAACGATGCGTATCTTGGTAGCTTATTTTTGCCAATCAGAGTTTTTGTGGTGCACAGCATACTTTTCACGAGACCGCTTTATTGATTGTATGAAACCGCGTCACCAGTTATTTACAGTTTCTATCTGGTTCTGTTTCTCATTTTTTCCCTGTAATATTGGTACGGGTTCACTGAGCATTTACCGCCAATTTGTTATGCAAAACAATAGTAAATTTGCCGATGTTTTTTAGCGTGGACTGCAAGCGATGAAAACAATTAAAAAAAGAGAGACCCGCTAATTGTTCGTACCATTTTAATGGACATTATCTCCAATCGCGGGAAGTGTCTGAAAACCAAAAATTACACCCAGGTATAGGTTGGCTAGTAGTAGCTGACCCCTAAAATCACACATACATGTGCAGTCAATGTTTATGAGCGTTAGGGATCTATATTTACATTATTGATAGCACATTTTTCCGACAGTCACTTGCACTTTTGGTCATATTAAACTATAGCAGCAAGGACAAGATTTAAAGCTATGCTTAAGGGTTCAAATAAGAATGCAAAACCGTAAAACACTTTGCAAGAAAGTAATTTGGTTGCAGGCTGACGGGCATTCAAAGAATAACACTTTTCATTGCTGTATGTATCGTGTGACATGGTCCATTGTGAGAGGTAATTTTCAGTACAAAACAGACTAAAAACTAAGCAGAACCAGTAATTTTTAACTGATCTACAAATAGACAGACTATAATAAATATATTGAATAAAACTGCATCTTTATATGTTAATAGCTGTACTGATCAAAGATCAGGAGAGCTTATGCCATGGTGCGGCGTCCGAGTCGTCCGTCTGTCAAATATTTTTGTAGCGTCTTTTTCTTAAAAACTTTAAATAATATTGATATGGAACTGTTTTTAAAACGAGTCGAAAATTATTTTGATTCGACATTAAACATGTCTGCATAGAGTTTATATATCAAATATTTGTAGCGAATACTCCTCTGAAAATTCACAGGAATGTTGCTCTTGATGTCTAGTTGATCTTACCAAAATTTCAGGTTGGCCGGAAATTCAAGAGGGCTGCCACGTCTAAAAATAGATTTTTAAAAACAAGTTTATAGAGACTACTTCTTGAAAACTGTAAATAATATTGATATGGGACTTTTTTTTAAAATAATCAGCATGACATGATGTTGATCCTTGTCAAAATTGATTTGGATTTGACATTAAACATGGCCACCAGTGGCCATCTTTGTTTGTTTACATAAGAGTTATATAGTAGAAACTTGTAGCGACTACTCCTCTGAAACTACTTGACGGATTTTCATGAAACTTCACAGGAATGTTGCTCTTGATGTCTAATTGATCCCAGCAAAATTTAGGTCGGCCGGAAATTCATCACGGCCCCTTGGCTGAATTTTTTTTTTTTTAAAAACAAGGTTTTAGCGACTACTTCTTGAAAACTATAAGTGATATTGATATGGGACTTTTTCTAAACTGATCAGCTTGACATGATGTTGATTCTTGTCGAAGATAATTTTGATTCGACCGACATTAAACATGGCCGCTAGTGGCCATCTTTGTTACTACTTTGAAACTACTTGACAGATTTTTATAAAACTTCACAGAAATGCTGATATAGCTATCAAAACCTATCGGTATAGCTTGAAAATCATTGACCTCTTGTTTAATAATAACAATTTAATAATTGAATTTTAACCCACAATGGCTTGCATCAAGAAATAACATAAAGTATATTTGTGTTTTACAACAATACTATTAACGACTATGACAAATTAGTTTGGCTTTAAATATCATTTTTTTTAATGCTGTTTTCAGTATACCCATGCGCGCAGTTTGCTAATACAAATTGTCACAGTGTCGGTGCCCAGACTCGAGCATTAACATCTTTTCCAGGCTGTGATGAATGGCCATGATATACATATGAATTTTTGAAGATGACATGTACTGGTAAGTAGATGCTCACAAATAACTAGCACTCCTTTCTATTTGGTTTCAGAACTAGAACGTTTCAGAACTAGAACATTTTGACCTCAAATTCAACTTGTTTTACTTACGGTGTGGTAACCGGAGGCCCTGGGTTCACCATACTCCGTGGTGCCACTAAGTTCCGTCGGTGTGTTCTTGGGCAAGACACTTTCCCTTAGCCTCGTCCGTCGGATGGGGACGTAAACCGATCTATCCTTCGAGCATGTTAAAGAACCATAGGAATCTGTTCGATAATAAGAGTAGGGCAGGTTCCCGGATTCCTCTGTCTGGGGCAGCTCTAAATAACTATACTGTGTTGATGAGCCGTTAAACAACATTCAATTACGGTGTGGTTCAGATTATGGACTAATGAGCAAGTATATAATGCATTAGCTGGTTCTTATGCATTGCGTGATGTCTCATTATGTCTGTCCAGCAATCTTGTCTTTACTGATATTTTACTAACAGAGTCTTGTAAAAATAATGGGGTTTAGGTCCAACCTTTGTCTTACTAAAACTTAAAATATTACTGATTTGATTATTGTCTACTTTTTATATGTCTGCCTGTTCGTAAACAATTGCTCATTCCGGACAGTAACTCTGAAACTATAACACTCACAATCATGAACTGTACATTGCCCTTAGTAAGAGGAGGAACCCTAATTTTTTGGGGGGTCAAAGGTCCAGGTCGCCATGACCTTATATGGAAATATGCATTCTTGACGATAACTCCGAAACAATAACACCCACTCTCATGAAACTTAATAGGCAAATTTCGTCTAGCGGCTTGGGCATTGGTGTCCCTAAGCAGCTCTTTCTCAGAAACCACTTGGCCAATTTTACTCAAATTTCCCATGGATACTCCTGAGTTTTTTTTATCTGATATTTAAAGGGACACATGGCAATCTTGAGTTTTATTCAAATATTAAAATGTGCTCCTCGATTTAGTTATCCTGCGTCATTTTGACTTTAAAACTGCTTGCATATAATTAAAAAAACAACTGTGATTTCAATTTTCTTCACTATTTTACTGAATTTTCAAATATATTATTGGTGCAATATTATAAAGAGTTAGTAAAATGTAAAATCAATTTGCTTTGAACTTTATAATTCTAACAATTAATATTAATGATTGAACAAATGCAAGTTAAGAGAAAAACTAACGGGCACCGTGAGTTTTTAAAAAAATCAAGATTTTTAAACAATTTTATGCACTTGTCATCTCAGCAAACAGCAAACTCAATTGTTTTTATGTTTTTAAGGGTGGCATATATAGTAATCGCACTGTCTGTCCGTTTGTCTGTACACTCGTGTCCGCTTCATAACTCTGACAATAATGGATGGATTTTCAAATAACTTCGCACAATTGCTCACCACAACAAGACGATGTGTCGAGAACAAAATCCAGGTCCGTGGCTCAAAGGTCAAGGTCACATTTAGAGATCAAAGGTCAAAATCCGCGTCTGTACACTCGTGTCCGCTTCATAACTCTAACAATAATGGATGGATTTTCAAATAACTTCGCACAATTGCTCACCAAAAAAAGACGACGTGTCGCGCACAAAATCCAGGTCCGTGGCTCAAAGATCAAGGTCACACTTAGAGATCAAAGGTCAAAATCTGTTCATCTGTACTCGTGTCTGCTTCATAACTCTTGACAATAATGGATGGATTTTCAAATAACTTCGCACAATTGCTCACCACAACAAGACGTGTCGCGCACAAAATCCAGGTCCGTGGCTCCAAGGTCAAGGTCACACTTAAGAGATCAAAGGTCAAAATCCGTTCGTCTGTACACTCGTGTCCGCTTCATAACTCTGACAATAATGGATGGATTTTCAAATAACTTCGCACAATTGCTCACCACAACAAGACGACGGGTTGCGCACAAAATCCAGGTCCTTGGCTCCAAGGTCAAGGTCACACTTAGAGATCAAAGTTCAAAATCTGTTCGTCTATACAATCGTCTCCGCTTCATAACTCGGACAATAATCAACGGATTTTCAAATAACTTCGCACAATTGCTCACCACAAGAAGTCGTGTCGCGACAAAAATATTTAATTTTTTTTTTCTTCTATTTATTTTTATTTTTATTTATTTTTTAAATATTTTTTAAATTTTATTTTATTTGATTTTTATTGTTTGTTTGATTTTATTTTTTTTAAATATTTTTAAATATATCTGTTGGTTTCATATTGCTCCAAGGTCAAGGTCACACTTACAGGTCACTTCGGGGGCATTTGTCACTTACTGTGACATTTCTTGTTAGTTACTAAAATGTTTACAAACTTTCATTTAAGCATCATTGACCTTTTTATTAGATCACCTGAGCCGAAGGCTATATTGGGATCACTCTTCGTCCGTCGTTGTTAACTTTTCTTCAAACAACTTCTCCTCAGAAACCGCTTGGCTAATTTTGACCAAACTTCCCACTCGAAAAAAAAAATAAAAAAAAAACTTCTGGTACGTAAAATATTGAGTATGAAATTTGTAGGCTGTGTCCTGTTTCTTCCATGTACGGCGAATTTATTGTCGTACCTTATTTTTTTTCAAATCTAACAGCAGTGTTATACCTATTGATGAAGTTTTTTGTTGTTGTTTTTTTGTATTTAATATAAATAAAACATGTAGGCTATTTAAAACAATGATTATAATCAAAATTATGGCCTCAAAATAATTCCACCTTTCCTGTAAAATCGCGCTAAAATTCCCCCACCCAAGGGTGTGGGTCGCAGTCCCCCAAAACAGAGTGACGGCCCTGCCAGCTCTCATGGCTTGCGGAACGTCGGTGGTTCTACCCAGGTAACCAACCGCCTGGTTGGAGGGGCATCTGGGGTCTTCCTCCACCAATGGAAGCTGGAAAGTCGACATATGACCTTAGCTGTTGGTGCGACTAAAATCCCAATTCAATTCAATTCAATTTTTCTACATCCATATTTCAAATAATTATTTGAACAATTGAAAACAAATTCTATTTGCAAATTTATAAAAATTACTAAATGTTGATTATGTTAAAACCTGTGAGATTTTCAAACTCCAATTTTTTTATATTTTTATTTAATTTATATATGAAGCAGGTTTAAAGTTAAAAACGATACTTGATTAATAAATTGAGATGCTAATTATAATTGATAAATACTTCAAGATTTCCATGTCTCTTTAACATACTTTGACGGGGAATATAAATTCACAGAATTGTTGATTATATTAAACACATGCAATAGTAAAATTATAACTAAAGAAAATTTGAAAACACTATATTTTATTACATTTTATTTAATTACAAGATGATTTTAACTTCAGAACAATACTGGAATAATAAAATGAATGGATGTGCTAATTGTAATGCTTGATTAAGTTTAATATAAGTATGAGGAAAGTACCAGTATTAAAGATTACATAATTTTGATATGTTCAAAAAACAGTAAATTTCTGAATTTAAATAATGATTATAAATTTTATCTTGAAATTTTCAAATGCAAATCAGTTATTTTATTCACTCAGTTCATACATATACCTGAAAATATTGAAAAATGGGATTAGAGACATAACGTTAATAATTATGCATTTTACTTGTTTTAGTGTAATTAATAGACCTATAAGAAATACTCTCTGTTTGTTTGTTTGTTACACAGTTAGATCAGACAGGATCCTATACTGTGATACATCCTGTTTGATATATGTAAGGTGTCAATTATGTGATTGCTGGGGTGTTAATTATTTAATGACCCCCAATAAACAGCCATATAGTGTCCCACTTCCTTTGTGGATATATTGGATTAAAGATTTTATGGTTCTCTAAAAAAGTGGGTCATGTAATACTTAGTTAATGACTTCTCCTGCTCTGTTTTGACTGCCAGCAATTTATAAATTGATTACATCTGGTTAGACTTAAATTTGGGCATGATAAAAGCCAGTCAAGTATCATTTAAACCACATTCAAACGTTTATTAGTTTTGGTGAATTTTAATTTAATTTTCATAGTATTGATTTGAGGCTCCAGTAATATATTTTATTTAAGTGTTCATATGCTAAAGAGGCACAAGGTAATCTTGATTTTTTAAAGACTAAAAGCATCCCAATAGTTCTTCTACATTACTTTCATTTTTGCAAATCATTGTTAATTAATATTTGAATTGTTTAAATCAAATTGTATTTGCCTTCTAATTGTTGATTATATTACAACAATACTATATTTAAAGCTAACAGAGGTGTCCGCAACATGCCAATTTGTCCGCGGACATATTTGACCACATGTAAGTGTCGAATATGCCCGCAACAAGCGAATATCTTCGCGGTAAATTTATGGGGAGTCACAAACAATTTTTTATATTGATCTGTAAATGTCGAAAGGTAGATTAGAGAGGAGATTTTGCTTACTAGTTTGTTAATTAACAAAATAATAGACTTGTAGCAGAGTCGCTGACATATTCTTTTGTATGTGCACAGTTGTAAATCATTTAATTGAAAATAAAACTCGTCAGAATGACTTGTGTACTCTAACTACCAGTTATCAGAAGTTAGAGTGTTTAATGAACTTAATGTAAATAAACGAAAAAGTAGCAACAACATTTTAAACATAAAAATTGGGGAAAATGACATTGAACATTCAAATGATATTGCAAATGAGTTTAACCAATTTTTTGTATCAGTGGCTTCAAAACTAAAAGAACCAGTTCAAAATCCTAACTTTGAAAAACTTAAAACTTTCTGTGAAGAGAAAATACCTGATAATTTACAATTTAATATTCCAGAAATTTCACTTGAGCAAGTATTAAAGTTTCTTGCAAATATTGATGTTACAAAATCTACTGGTTCTGATAATATTGGGCCACGTCTACTTAAATTGTCAGCTAATTATATAGCAGATAGCATTACATACATTTGCAACTTTAGCATAAAAACATCCATATTTCCAAATAAATGGAAAGAGGGTAAAGTGACACCATTGCATAAAAATGGGGCCAAAGATGATATCAACAATTACAGACCCATTTCTGTGCTACCAGTTATTTCAAAATTGTTAGAAAAGCATGTCCATGACTCTATGATGGATTATCTTACTTTTTTCAACTTACTTCACAAAACTCAATCTGGATTTAGACCTGGTCACTCCTGTGAAACCGCCTTGGTGCAAATGATAAGCAAGTGGCTAGAGGCTTTAAATAAAGGCTCTTTAATAGGTGTAGTAATGGTTGATTTTAGAAAAGCTTTTGATTTAATGGATCATAAGTTGCTTTTACAAAAGTTAAAAGTCTATAAACTTTCAGACTTATCTTTAGCATGGTTCAACTCATATTTGCATAACAGAAAACAAAAAGTGTCGCTTAACAATGTACTGTCAAACGATCAAACAGTGACAGATGGTGTGCCTCAAGGTTCGATTCTAGGCCCACTTTTGTTTCTTTTATTCATTAATGATTTACCACTGTACACAAATACTACGGAAACTGACTTATATGCGGATGACACCACATTATATCACATAAATAAAACATTATCATCCATTGAAAATAATCTACAAAATGCGCTTGATTCATTATCAATCTGGTGTAAATCAAATGGCATGTTAATAAATACTTCAAAAACAAAAGTTATGCTTATAACCACACATCAAAAACGCACCGTTTTGGATGTCAAAGAGATAAAATTGACTCTTAATGATGAAAATCTAAGCATGATTACTAACGATAAAGTACTTGGTGTATTTATTGATAACAACATTACATGGAAAAATCACATTGATCATATATGTAAAAAAAATTCATCAAATGTTTGGCTTCTGTCCAGAATTAAGCAATACTTAAGTCTCAATCATAGGATTCAGTTTTATAAAGCTTACATTCAACCACACATAGATTATTGCAATGTTATATGGGGTGGAACCTGTCAGACAAGTTTAAATAGAATATTACGACTACAAAAAAGAGCTTGCAAAGTTATTCTTGATTATGAAGTTGAAAACTCATTAGAAAGCATGCAGGATTTGAAAATATTAACAGTGTTTGACAGAGTCTATCTTAGAAAAGCAAAGTTTATGTATAAAATATCAAAATGTAAAACTCCATCTTATGTCAATGAAATGTTCACATTAAGACAAGTTAATGAAAATACAACAATAACACGATCATGTTCTTCAAACAATTTCATAATACCAAAACCTAATAAAGAAATATTTAAACAAAGTTTAACATACTCAGGACCAATAATTTGGAATAATTTACCTACCAACATTAAAGACAGATCGTCAATAATGGCATTTCAAAGCAATTTAATTAAATTAATGAAAAATGTTTAAATTGTTTTTCTTTAATTATTGGATTATTGCAATTTTTTTTTTTTTTTTTTTTTTTTTTTTTTTTTTTTTTTTTTTTTTTTTTTTTTTAAACTTTGTTTTTATTTTGTTTTAGCATATATTGTTAATCTGTATATATTGTTTTTTGCTAAATGTCACTGTCAATGAGAAATTCATGTGTGAATGTGATTGTGTGTGTAAGTCATAAGTCACCATATATTCTAAAATGATGATGATGAACTTGATTTAATTGGAAATGTACATCAGATATGTCATTTTATATTAAACATGTATTGTTGTTGAAAATGTTGTAAATAATAGAGGGCCATGTGGAAGATTAGTTTTAAACTAAATATGTTACCCTCTTTAAATAAAGTCGCTTATCTTATCTTATCTTATGGCAGACTGGTGAAATGAACATGCTACAAAACAAATAGAATATGGTCTCATCTCATTGGTTGATTTAACACCTTGATGGGCTGCGGCCATCTCGATGATTAAATCAGCCAAATCGATACACATAGAAGCAATTGATGTATCATAAATAATGATTAATTAATTGGCATAAACCATTGTTAACAGTTATTTATGTTGATATAAAGAAAACAGATCTGAATAAAGATGAAGAATGTTAAACTGATAAATAATGAAAAGAATAAAATGAATGAAAAAAAATAATGTGGAATTCTATAAAATAAAAAAAAGCAGCGCACAACATAATTAAGTGGTACCGTATATATAGGCGTTGAGCGATTTAACATGAGAGAACAGGTGAAATAGCTGAGTGGTAGATTTTTAGATCACCTGAGGTCGAGGCGAGGGCCAATTTTGACCAAACTTCACATGGATGAATGCTTATTAGATTTGTTAAAATTAGGTCATCGCAACATCCTTAAAAAGTCTTCTTCTCTAAAACCACAAGGCACAGAGCTCTCATGTATTACATGTAGCATCAGCTTATGGTCCTCTACTAAGTTTGTTCAAATGGTGACCCTGGGGTCAAATTTGGCCCCACTCCGGGGCCACAGGTTTACATAAACTTATATAAGATAAAAGTAAATCTTCTTCTCTGAAACTGAATGAGCCAGAGGTTTAATATTTTGCATTACTATAAGATTATGGTCCTTTACCAAGTTTGTTCAAATGGTGACCCTGGGGTCACATTTGGCCCCGCTCCAGGGGTCACATGTCTATAGGGAAAACTTAAAAAATCTTCTTCTCTGAAACTGCTTGAGCCAGGTGTTTAATATTTTGCATTTGCTATAAGCTAATGGTCCTCTACCAAGTTTGTTCAAATGGTGACACTGGTGTCAAATTTGGTCCAGCCCTGGGATCACAGTTTTACATAGACTTATATAGGAAAAAAATCAAAATTCTTCTTCTAAAACTACAAGAGCCAGAGTTTAATATTTTGCATTTACTATAAGATTATGGCCCTTTACCAAGTTTGTTTAAATGGTGACCCTGGGTCACATTTGGCCCGCCCTGGGGGTCAAAGTTTTACATAGACTTGTATAGGGAAAAACTTAAAAAATCTCTTAAACTGCAAGAGCCAGAGGTTTAATATTTTGCATTTGCTATAAGCTTATGGTCCTCCACCAAGTTTGTTCAAATGGTGACCCTAGGGGCACATATTTGACATAGACTGGTATAGGAAAAAACTTAAAAAATCTCCTTCTCTGAAACCACAAGGCACACAGCTCTCATATATTACACATAGCCCTGGGGTCACATTTGGCCATGCCCCAGGGGTTACACTCTACCACCTTCATTTTGCATTTAATCTTTACCAAACTGTGTCAGTGTCTTTATAACAATGTTTTTAACACAACAGAGGCCACATTTCTTGAACGATCTTGCACAGATTGTATATGACCATGAGATTTGGAGAAGTTTGATAATGGGCAAGTACTCAGGTGATCGATATAGGGCCATCTTGGCCCTCGTGTTTGAATTATTCCCCTTTGGAAAAAAGTTTAACCCGAAACTTAACCTTGCCTTTTACAATTGATTGTGGCTAATAATTATCAAAGTTCTAGGTTTACAACAACGAAAGTGGTGCTCTTGTTTATGATAGAGTTTTAACAAATGATATAAAATTAACCCATGAAGGTTTGCATTCAGAAATAACATGCTGTTGAGTTTTAATTTCAAACCAAATGCATGAAATGTATACGTGTGTTTTTACAGAAATACTATAAACAACTATTACAAATCAGTTTGCTGGAAGTTATTGCTTTTTAACTGATATTTTCAGTATACCACTGCGGACAGTTTGTTTATAAGGTGTGTTGCAGTGTCGGTGCCCAGACTTGGGCATCAGCATCTTTTCCAGCCTTCAATGAAATGGCAGTGGTATACATATGGATTTTTGAGATGACATGTAAGTTGATACTCATGTAACTAGAAATTATTTTAAACCAAAACCTATTTTGATTACAGATCACACATACATCATGTTCAAAATCCCTAGAAAATTCGGTGGATCATATTTTCAACACTTTGTCCGCCAGTCCTTTCACCAGTCCCTCTGCCTCTCTTTTATTGCCCATAGCATAATTTGGAACTACTAATGGGACTGGAATGAAACTTCACGCAATAATAGAGGGCAATGAGTGGGAAGTGTAAGAACCATAACTCTTCATTCAAATTAGAGTTATTGCCCATTAGAATGTTATACTTACAATTTTTGTCTGGAGCTGTCGACATCTTTGCATATCTGATGACAGTGCGCATTATGAGCATGATGAAGTTTGCAACATCACAAGTAGATGAATTTCAATGAATGAAGGCATTGAAACGTTGATATTTAGAAATGTTCTTAATTGTTTCATTTAGTTAAAAGTTTGCCATGTAACAATTCTGGTCTGCCTGGAGAGAAAACAAATGTTGCTGTCTAAACATTATTTAATTATTTATTGAATAGCAAACTGTATATTAATATTAATTCTAACACTACCTCCGCAGTCTTTCATATACACAAAGAAGAGAGACAGCTGCATGTTATTCTATGATAAAATACAGCTCTTCCATTAATTCCCTGCGTATATTTCATCCGTTGGAAGCGCCACGTTACATGACACCACTTGGTAAATATATGTCACGAAGACAAACTCAACAGTAATTTTAATGAAATTTTACAAAATACTTGCCATGCTCCCAAACCGTGCACACCCCCGATATAAACCCATCATATGCATCAGTACATATAACATTATTAAGCATCTTGAACAAGCTGAGAACGTTTGACGTCATATAGCGCAAACTAGTTTGTCACTTGACTAAGAGTGCATACGGGGGCGCCCAGTGAAACAGCCTGTAAACATAGCAGCCTGATTACCTTGACCTCCGAGATAATTTATAGTACCCCAATAAAAGTATAAACAATGGGGTTATTGTTGTGTTAGAATCGAAATAATAAATACTTACCTGTATTTTATCGGTGAATAAAATACAGTTAGTCATTTGGATGCGAGTAATTAAGTCACTCGTGCAAACGCACTCGTTATTTAATTACTACGCATCCGAACTCTTAACTGTATTTTATTCACCGATAAAACACAGGTACCTATTTATTATTTCTTAAGTAAACAAAATAAATATATATATTTGGCTGGGAGTTGATGGCGTGCTCCTGTAATCCAGTTACTTGGAAGCCAGGGTCTGAGGGCGGGGTCTTACTATCAGAGTGAATATGTCGATCGGACATCTGCACTAAGCCCGGCATCAATATGGGCTTCCTGGGGGAGCCCAGGCATGTCCAGTATATAAGGAGGTAAGTATCGGTTTGCGCTCGTGACTAGGCACCTGATAGTAGCCAGTCCAATAAAACTTTTTATATATATATAAATATATTTTTTTAATAACCATCTTTTCTATTTGCAGATTCATGTTCTCAAGGTCTTCGTGGAAAAAAATATTCCAAGCCCGGTAGGACTGTCTTACCAACTTTCAGTGCTGTTACATGTATAAAATCTCAGCCTTCTTTTTTTTTTTTTAAATTTTACTGAAGGTGATATGATATGGTTGTCATTTTATGACCCAGCCTTATTTATAGGCAAACAATTTGCTAGTTATGAGGTTGTGTTAAACCAACTATTGTTTTCAAGTTATTGCTTTCTAAGTACTTTTTATGCACCATTTAAACAAGTTAGAGGAGATGACATACATATATAGCATTAGGCTTGTCCATCCCATCTGTACTTACAGATATGTACATACATCCCGGTTTTGTGTCTGAGCCATAACTCAACCATTGAATGGATAATAAAGATATTGGACAAAAAAAGGATTAAAAAGCAACATTTTTGTATTAAGTCACTGGTTATTGAGAAATAGGTTGCCAGTGTTGGGATAAAATTGTGTGGTGTAAATGCATTGCTGCCTGTATTCTGTTAGATTAATTTTGGTTTAATCTACCACCATAGATTATGTGTTTTGATCAAGGTCTATTCTAATGAAATGGTGTATTTGGCAATGATAAACAACTCTAGTAAAATAGTTTGATGAACCAGTATAATAAAATAGTCACTGACATTTATAAACCAGTCCAGTAGAACAGTCACTGACATGGATGAACCAGTCCAGTAGAATAAATTAACTGACATGGATGAACCAGCCCAGCAGAATAATTTAACTGACATGGATGAACCAGTCCAGTAGAATAGTCACTGACATGTATAAACCAGTCTAGTAGAATAATGTTACTGACATGGATGAACCAGTTCAGTAAAATAATCACTGACGTATAAACCAGTCTAGTAGAACAGTCACTGACATGGATGAACCAGTCCAGTAGAATAAATTAACTGACATGGATGAACCAGCCCAGCAGAATAATTTAACTGACATGGATGAACCAGTCCAGTAGAATAGTCACTGACATGTACAAACCAGTCTAGTAGAACAGTCACTGACATGGACGAACCAGTCCAGTAGATAGTCACTGTCCAGTAGAACCAGTCTAGTAGAACGGTCACTGACATGGATGAACCAGTCTAGTAGAACAGTCACTGACATGGATGAACCAGTCCAGTAGAATAGTCACTGACATGTATAAACCGGTCTAGTAGAATAATGTTACTGACATGGATGAACCGGTCCAATAGAATAGTTACTGACATGTATAAACCAGTCTAGTAGAACAGTCACTGACATGTATGAACCGGTCCAGTAGAATAAGCACTGCCATGTATAAACCAGTCTAGTAGAACAGTCACTGACATGGATGAACCAGTCCAGTAGAATAGTTACTGACATGTATAAACCGGTCTAGTAGAATAATGTTACTGACATGGATGAACCAGTCCAATAGAATAGTCACTGACATGTATAAACCAGTCTAGTAGAACAGTCACTGACATGGATGAACCAGTCCAGTAGAATAGTCACTGACATGTATAAACCAGTCTAGTAAAATAATGTTAAGAAATGGATGAAACAGTCCAGTAGAATAGTCACTGACATGTTAGAACCAGTCTTGTTAAATAGTGTAACTGTCGTGGATGAACCAATTTATAATTATAGTGTAAGTGTCATGGATGAACCAATCTAGCATAATGTAAAAAGGCCCCTAACCATTTTTTATAGCAATTCTTATAGTAGATGTGATTCTTATTTCTTCTTCTTATTTGCAGCTGGCAGTAGAGGTTGCTATGATACAGCAAGGCATATCTCGGGTACAAGCGGAATTCACCATGTGGATGAAACACTAAATCTAAATGCCAACCGGACTTAAAAGTGTAGTGTAGTCATTTTCGGACAGTATCGAAATATCACTGCCAGGTAGCACACCTGGAACATCATCATATATATACTATTTAATTGACAATACAAGCACAGGCTTATAGTACAACAAATAATAATGGTTCTAGTTTTATATTGTGTATGAACAAAACAAATTGCTGATTTTGGTCATAGTTTAAGTTACTTATTTGTTTAATATGAAGATAATGTTTCTAAATTAATTTGGGCAGAGGCAGAACAACACAGCTTTTCTGCATATGTATAGTATTTGTCTTTCTTTGCAAATTCAAGTTCAAACAAATGACATTTTTGAAGCTATTGACTTTATTGTAATTGTATTTGAAGTTGAATTATATTAATTCATACTGTTTCAGGTTATGACTTGATAACTGTTATGCCATCAGTATGTTCCTAGGATGGTAAATAATTTGAGAACAACAATCTACACTTTTTTCAATTAATTTACATACAAATATTTTAGCAGAGTAAAAAATATAATTGAATTATTTTTATAAAAACAAACATAAAACATTAAAAGGCAATTCTGTGGGCCTTGGTTTATAAAAAATCCTGCTGAAGGAAACGTATTTTTACAAACTCTACAAGCAAAATTTCAATAGTTATATTGCCGATATTTGAATTGTTTGTGTGTTTGTTAACTATTTATCATGCTTACTATCATCAAAGAAGTATTTGAGTGAGATTTTTGTAACCATTAGTAATATTTAGGACACATTCAAGTCCTTTTTATTTGCAGTAGCATCAGAATGTTCATATGTTCGGGGTTCAGGGTCAACTGAATATTTTCCATTTTTGATAAACTTTTTTCATATAATTTGTTTTACTTGCCACACATATTTTTAAAATCTTGGATTTTTTAAAAACTTATAGTGTCATTATTTTTTCATAACTTCCATATTGGATATCAATGTTAATATTTATTTAAAAAGCTCGAAGCAAATCGAGTTCGCATGTAACTAATTGCTATACTCCCGTAGGAACGTATTATGTTGTGACATTTACCGTTTGTCAGTCTGTTCGTTCGTCTGAATGTCTGTTAATTTTTTGCAAGGTATAAGGTCTACAACAATGAAAAACATCTTCAGCATGATCCAAAAAAAACACATTTTATAAAGGACCATAACTCCCTGAATTATACTGTTTGAATTATTTCCCTTTGAAAAAAAATGTAACCTGGAACTCAACTTATAATTTACCAATGATTGTAATTGTGGCTAATAACTTTCAAAGCATTAGATCTGCTTGTTATTGCACTTATAATTTATTTAATTTTTACATATGATTCCACTGTTTTTAATTTATTTATTACCTCTTGCAGAAAACAAATATAAAAGAAAAACTCAAAATTGTATTTAAAGGGACACCAGGCAGTCTTGAATTTTTAGCTTATGCCGTGGTGCGGCGTCCGTCGTCCGTCCGTCCGTCTGTCCGTTAACTTTTATTTGTAGCGACTACTCCTCTGAAACTACTGGATGGATATTCATAAAACTTTACAGAAATGTTGCCCATGAAGTCAAGTTGATCCTAGCAAAAATTCATGTTGATGTGAAATCCAAGATGGCCGCCAAAGCTAAAAATAGATTTTTTAAATTCAAGTTTGTAGCGACTACTTCTTGAAAACTATAAGTGATATTGATATGGGACTTTTTCTAAAATGATAAGCATGACATGATGTTGGTCCTTGTCGAAAATCGTTTTGATTTGACGTTAAACATGGCTGCCAGCGGCCATCTTTGTTTACATAGAGTTATATAATGAAAACTTGTAGCGACTACTCCTCTGAAACTACTTGACGGATTTTCATGAAACTTCACAGGAATGTTGCTCTTGATGTCTAAATGATCCTAGCAAAATTTCAGGTCTGCCGGAAATTCAAGATGGCCGCCACGGCTAAAAATAAATTTTCAAAATACAAGTTTGTAGCGACTACTTCTTGAAAACTATAAGTGATATTGATATGGGACTTTTTCTAAAATGATCAGCATGACATGATGTTGGTCCTTATCAAAAATCGTTTTGATTCGACGTTAAACGTGGCTGCCAACGGCCATCTTTGTTTACATTGAGTTATATAGTAAAAACTTGTAGCGACTACTCCTCTGAAACTACCTGGCGGATTTTCATGAAACTTTACAGGAATGTTGCTCTTAATGTCTAATTGATCCTAGCAAAATTTCAGATCGGCCAGAAATTCAAGATGGCCGCCAGAGTTAAAAATAGATTTTTAAAAAACAAGTTTGTAGCGACTACTTCTTAAAAACTATAAGTGATATTGATATGGGACTTTTTCTAAAATGATCAGCATGACATGATGGTTATCCGAGTCGAACATTATTTTGATTCGACATTAAACATGGCTGCCAGTGGCCATCTTTGTTTACATAGAGTTATATAATGAAAACTTGTAGCGACTACTCCTCTGAAACTACTTGACGGATTTTCATGAAACTTCACAGAAATGTTGCTCTTGATGTCTAATTGATCCTAGCAAAATTTGAGGTCGGCCAGAAATTCAAGATGGCCGCCATGGCTAAAAATAGACTTTCAAAATACAAGTTTGTAGCGACTACTTCTTGAAAACTATAAGTGATATTGATATGGGACTTTTTCTAAAATGATCAGCATGACATGATGGTTATCCGAGTCGAACATTATTTTGATTCGACGTTAAACATGGCTGCCAGTGGCGATCCTGTTTACATAGAGTTATATAATGAAAACTTGTAGCGACTACTCCTCTGAAAATACTTGACGGATTTTCATGAAACTTCACAGAAATGTTGCTCTTGATGTCTAATTGATCCTAGCAAAATTTGAGGTCGGCCCGAAATTCAAGATGGCCGCCATGGCTAAAAATAGATTTTCAAAATACAAGTTTGTAGCGACTACTTCTTGAAAACTATAAGTGATATTGATATGGGACTTTTTCTAAAATGATCAGCATGACATGATGGTTATCCGAGTCGAACATTATTTTGATTTGACGTTAAACATGGCTGCCAGTGGCGATCCTGTTTACATAGAGTTATATAATGAAAACTTGTAGCGACTACTCCTCTGAAAATACTTGACGGATTTTCATGAAACTTCACAGGAATGTTGCTCTTGATGTCTAATTGATCCTAACAAAATTTCAGGTCGGCCGGAAATTCAAGATGGCCGCCACGGCTAAAAATAATTTTCCAAAAAACAAGTCTGTAGCGACTTCTTCCTGAAATCAAAATCAATCAGTAGAGCTTCAAGGTCATTGACCTCTTGTTAAAAACTAGCGGCATTCCAATATTATATTTAAACCTATAGTAGAATAAGAAGAGAAAGTTGAAAATTTCATTTAATTATATGCAATCAGGTGTAAAGTTAAAATATTACTGGATTAATAAAGCAAGATGCAAATTTTAATGCTTGATAAAAATTTCAAAATTGCTGTATGTCTTTTTAATTATATGCAAGCATGTGATACTGCATAAAAAAACAAGGTGCTAATGCTAATAAATGTTCAAGATTGGCAGTTGTCCCTCTTTAATAAACAATAAAGGCTACTTTTCTATGTCAATTGCTATTTCATGACTATAAAATTTCCGGATGGACACTTTGGGAGCCAGAACATACTCTGTCCTCACTCCCCTCTCTATTGCATATAATTTATGAATTACATCATGTACATGTAACATTAATTTTATCTCAACCAACCCCATAAAAAGCAAATACATAAAATTGTTATGAAGTATCTGTTTTATATTTATGTATATTTAATAGATTTTAATTATATGTTCAATAGATGATATCTTGTTATATATATATATATATATATACAGGTATTTATTTTGACTAGCTCATTTAACTTGGGCCCCGTGTGGTTCCCGGGGGCCCCCGTTTGGTCACGAGGCAAAGAAGAGGGCCACTGCAGATCCCTTTGGAGGGGTATGCAGAGGGGTAGAATCCCCCCAAATTCATGTTCATTTTATCATTTTTTGTTCATGTTCATTAAAGGTCTTCATCATGATCCCTGCATTGTTTCAGGTGCTATCTTACTCGCATCAAAAGAGCAGTGACAGAAAAACAATAAACATGGCTCCAGCATAAATGGAGTTTCTACGATAGAATTTGTAGCAACTATGCAGTTCAGGGTGAGAAGGTTCTAGGCCCATTTTCCATATTTTATCTCGATGTACATGGAAGATGAGCCTGGCATGTTCATGCCTGTTAGGCGCCATATAACCTTTTCATATGTTGGTGTGCCTTAAAACCCCAATTCAATTCATTTAACTTGTATCTTGCTTCGACTCTGTGCACAGCAGTAGTTATCAAGTTGAGATACACATCTGCAATATCATATCCATATTGCAATGCAAATTACAATTTTATAGATAAAATAAATAACCCTGTCAATTTATATTATAAATTGTCTTGTTTGTTAATCCCCAGCAGTTAATATCTTGGCAAGTTCAAAGGCTAGGCACACATGATTGCATTTTGTGTTACAGTGTTTGAATGTTAAATAAATCTTTATTTTGTTTAAATTACGGCATCCCTTTAGTTTTTCAACTTGACTTGCATATTTGCAAATCATTATCAATATTTCAATAGTTCAAAGCAAATTGTTTCGGCATTTTAATAGATGTTGATCATATTGAACCAATAATATATTTAGACCTATGGTAAAATAACAAAGAAAAAATTTACAAATCCCAAGTGTTTTTACCTAGATTTAGATATATGCAAGCAGGTTTAAACTCAAAATAATACTGGATTACTAAACTGAGGTGCGTTATTAATTCTTAATAAAAACTTCAAAAATTGTCCTCTGTCCCTTTTTGAATGTGGTAATTATAGATATAAAAACATCCCGAGCAATGTTTGTGGTCGTTATTCTGTTTTTGAGCAAAAGTATATGTTAGTTTTGATAAATCCAGTTATCTAAGTTAAATGGTAAAAAAACAGGATAAGCGATCAATTTACCTATGTTTATGGCCATTACTATGTTTTCGAGCAAAAATGTAGGTTAGTTTCGATAAACCGAGTGAAAGCATAGGTTAGTTTAGCTAGTTATCAAACGTAATGGTGGAAAACTAGGATAATCAATCAATTAACCTATGTTTATGGCCATTACCCGTCTGTAGAATTTCCGATGTCAGAATCGGAATTTCGAAGATATCTGTGGAAATATATCGAAAATCGCATGAAATGTTCGGAAAAAAATTCCGAATTTGGAAATACACATATTTTTCGCAATATCTGTAGGACTTCGCAATATTTTCCGCGGACATTACAATAATTTTCATTCGGAATGTGTTTCAATGTGCCATAGTCATTTTTTGATTCTGAAAAGAACATGAAGAACTTTTAATTTTTTAGCACTGGTAATTTTTTAGCACAATTATTTTTTTTGAATGAAACATTTGCAGTGACATCGATGTATTTCGTAATGCGTATACATCAATATGAATTTTAACATTTTATTTAATGTGAAATTGACTCTTGATTCGTGACAGGTAATTTTAACTTAGAAATTGTTATGCAGTGTGTGCTCTAGGTAATTTTAACTTAGAAATTGTTATGCAATGTGTGCTCTACTCTAACAAAATAGATTTTATTTCATCGAGAAGTGAGAAAACTATATATTTTCTCGAATGCGAATCTACGACTCATTTTTTTAGTTAAGTTATTTCCAGTCCAATGATATAACTTTTATAGCAACTGGTAGTTTTGCAAAAATGACCATCTGACATTTTTCACTAAATGACAACAATTCTGAAATACTTGACCTGAGTTTTAAAATCTATAGCTCATTTTCTTAGTTAGACTAGGTACAGTCAAATGATAAATATTAAACTGTTATTTTCTAGACAAATTAAAAAAAATTGTTTTTGACAATGATTGATAAAACCCCCCCACTATTTCACTGTTAAGCATAAAATAAATTGTTTTACGTAATTTGTAGCACATTTTAGGCCATATATGACGGTCAATTTTTTTTGTGATAGTTGGATATTTTCTTTTTAATACATAGAAATTCTACACTATAACGGTTTTTAATACTATAATGTACTATAATATAAAAATCCTGACTATGCTATATGCAAATAAGCACTACAATTGTTTTTAATTAGTTCATGTCCGTCTAAAAAAATTGAATATATTGTAAGTGCTTATTTGCAGTAAGCATTTAAAAAATCTTACTCCCAGATAGTACTAAATTATATTCATGATTCATTTTTAGTTTAAACTTATTTATTTTACATGGATTTAACGGAAGCTCTATGAACCTTATTTGAATCACTGTCTTCCTGGGTAGAACCAGTACTAAGCAATTGCAGTTTAAGTGTCTTGCTCAGAGAAACAACGCATATGACGCAATGGTGGGGATCGAACCCATGACTTCGCGATCATGGGTCCAACTGTATACCATTAGACCACAGCGCTCCACTTTTTACACTTTTAACCCATTGATCATGAATACTTGAGATTAGCTAATTCATACAGACATCCAACACTCATACTAATGAATTTATGATATCCATATGCTAATATCTTATTCTGATCACAAATTAAGACTTTATAGGCTGGCTGTGTTACAGTTATGTGACTCATTAGCCAATGAAACTGGTGCTTCTATATTCAAACACAAACGCAGTGTGTTTATACAAAAAGTTCTGTCGTATTTATTTGGGAGTGATACATTAACTTATAAAACAAGGATATAAATGTACGTTATTCATGGAGGATACCATTAAAGTAAGTATTATTATACCTCCGCTTCGAAGAAGTGGGTCGAAGCGGGGACTATATAGGAATCACTTTGTCGCGTCGCGTTTTATTATTTAACAGATAATAGTGACATGGTTGCATATTTGCTTCTAATTTTTGGTATGATGTGAAAATACGTTATGAAACCCACATAAGGTTACATTCCACTAATTATACAGGCTTCATAAGGTTACACTCCACTAACTTTTACACAAGATTTCGCAAAGTTTTTAATTGATTGAATTGGATTTCATAGTCGCACCAACAGCTAAGGTCATATGGCGACTTTCCAGCTTCCATTGGTGGAGGAAGACCCCAGGTGCCCCTCCGGGCAATTTTCATGCACGGGCGGGCCGCAAAGTTTTTAATTATTTGTCCTGTTATTTAACAGATAGTGGTTGCATATGTTCTTTTTCATCTTTTATGATGCGAAAAATATGTAATAATAACCTCATAAAGTTATGCACTACTAATTGTAAGACCTCATAAGGTTAAACACCACTAATTTACGTTGTGTCACGTCGCTTCCCGTTGCATTATTTAACAAATAGTGGTTGCTTGTTTGCATATTTGCTTTTCCTTTTTGGTATTTTGTGAAAATACATTATGAGAACCACATAAGGTTACATTCTACTAATTATACAGATTTCATAAGGTAACACTCCACTAATTTTTACATATGATTCCACTGTTTTTAATTATTTCTCCTGTTATTTAACAGATAATGGTTTCATATTTTCTTTTTCTTTTTTTATGATTTGAAATACATAATGAAATCTTCATAAAGTCACACACTACTAATTTTAAGACCTCATAAGGTTACATTCCACTAATTTATGGCGCATCGCGCCACCTTTTATTATTTAACACATAATAGTTACATGGTTGCATATTTGCTTTTCATTTTTGTTACATGTATGATGTGAAAAAACATTTTGAAAACCACATACGGTGACATTCCACTAATTACAAGACTTCATAAGGTTACACACCACTATTTTTTACATAAGATTGCACTTAGTTTTTAATTATTTGTCCCGTTATTTAACAGATAATGGTTGCATATTTTTTTTCTTCTTTTTTTATGATGTGAAAATACGTAATAATAACCTGATAAAGTTATACACTACAAATTTTAAGACCTCATAAGGTTACACTCCACGAATTTACGTTGTGCCGCATTGCTTCCCATTGCATTATTTAATAAAATAATGGTTGCATGGTTGCATATTGCTTTTCCTTTTTGGTATTTTGTGAAAATACATCATGAGAACCACATAAGGTTACATTCCACTAATTATACAAACTTCATACGATTACACTCCACTAATTTTTACACACGATTTTACTAAGTTTTTTAATTATTTGTTCATATTTTTTATGATTTGAACATACATAATGAACACTTCATAAAGTTACACACTATGAATTTTAATACCTTATAAGGTTACACTCCACTAATTTATTTCGCGTCCCGTCCTTTCGTGTCCCGTTGTATTATTTAGCAGAAAAAGGTTGCATGGTTGCATATTTGCTTTTCTATTTTCTATTAATCAGATAATTCTTCTGCATAAATTTGAAAGCGAACTTTTTACCGAAGAAAATCAGATTATCTGAAATTTCAAATTATTCTGGAAATCTAGCACCAATTGGAATAATTTCCACAACAGAATTGCAATATTCAAGTTACGAAGAAATGCCGATGTCCAAATATTTTCAAAAAACAATACCGATGTCCGAATGTTTCCAGAAGGAAATGCCGATGTCCGAATATTTTCCAAAGGAAATACCAGACGTCCAAATGTTTTCCAGAGAAAATGCTTTTGTCTGAGTTTTAGCCGAACTATTGCCGATGTCCAAATATTTTCCGAAGAAACACATTTTTGGACAATTTTGTCCAAAGATATCGGAAAGCCGAAGACTTTATCGGAAAGTCAAAAATGAATTTATTCGTGGAAATTCTTTATTATTTATTTTCGAAGTCCGACTTATTTTCTAGTAAAACTTCTGTCCATTACTCCAAAGATTGGAATTCTGAATTTATTCGGCAGACCTAATTCGGAATTACGTGGAAATTATAGAGATGGGTAACCTAGGTTTTCAAGCGAAAGTATAGTTTTTATAAGTTTCGATAAACCAAGCGAAATTAGTTATCGAACATAACCTTCGAGAAACTAGGATAATGATCAACTAACTTATATTTATGGCATTTATACTATGTTTTCGAGCAAAAGCATAGGTTGGTTTCAATAAACATAATATATCTGTTCATGCCCAGACAAACACAGTAGTCTTGAGTATTTATAAGTTAAAAGGTTAAAACTATATTATAGTTACACAGTATATTGCTGTCTAGGGTGTTCCTACGATCACTGGTTGGCCATGATAAGTTCTGGCCTCCGGTGACGGTGATGTGGAATAAGTGCAATTTGATATCAATTTGACTTTTAGATACGGTGTGTGGTATTCTCTGATTAAGATTTGAACAAACATAATCCATTCATTCTTTTTCATAACATTAGGTACTTATATATTTATTCTGTTTATGAGGTTGACGAACTTGATGCGACATCTTGTCCCTGTTTAGAAAATATCACGGAGAACGTAAATTTGAGATTTCCCTGTTGATATTTTAAGCGGCTTATAAACAGCATGTAATGCAAACACATAAGACTACATATATTACTTTTTTTTATTTAAACAAATGATATGGTAAATAAAGAGTTTAAATAATCATAATATATCGATCATTATGACATAATATAACCACGAGGAAAAAACAAAACAAAGAAATTATGCAAAAACCACAGGATACTAAACTGGCACATTTCTCCCGTTTTGTTGTGTTTTTCCGGTCTAATATATAAATATTCATGGTACTTAGTTTGAATACCGTTATTTTTTATAAATTTAACACTTACAACCCGAGAAAGACGTTATTTGAAAATTATTCGTAATTGGAGGGGCCATTTACGAATTCGCAAATGGCGTGTCGATAATTCGGAATTATCGAGTATTCGTAATTGGCGTGCTACATGTATATATGTATACTATATTTACTAGCGTGTAAAGTTGTATGATGTATATACTAGGTTGGACTGATGTATATTGCATATAGATGTATAATGTATAATACTGGTGTGAATATTTGTATAACGTATATACTAATGTGGACATATGTATAATGTATATACTAGTGTGGACAGATGTGTAATGAGAAAATACTAGTGTGGACAGATTTATAATGTATATATTAGTGTGGACAGATGTATAATGTATATACTAGTGTGGGCATATTATATTTCCTCTTTTGTTGTCATTTGGTTATAAATCCGTTTTGTTATAAATCGTTTGTATTCATATTTAAATCATTAGTGTTTCGGTCAAAATAATGTGTAAATAAAATTAAGTATGTTTGTTTTACGTTGTCACCCCGCCTATCCCAAAATGGGAACTGGAAACTGATTGCCATGTCTTGAATTGACTAGTGATCTTGTACATGGTATTCATATTCGTGTCAATGAAAGTTCGGACAAGTTCAAAAATCAGCTAGATCAATTAATAACTCTTCTCTCCAGTATGTATTTACTTCTGTAACGACTTCTCTCCAGTGTGTATTTACAAGCTTAACGGTTTCCGTCCTGTATGTTTTAATAGGTGTCACGGTTTCTCTTCAGTGTGTATTCTGTTGTGTATTCAGTTGTGTACACATAATGGAGAAAAATCAATCTTTGGATTTGTGCATAAATACTGGAGAGAAACCGTTCATTACACTTACGCATAAATACCAGAGCGAAAACTTTACACGTATCCATACATACCGGAGAGAAGGCGTACAACGTATGCATATATACCTGAGAGAAACTGTTCGCTACCCTTGTTAATACATACTGATGAGAAACCTTATGTTACATTGTGCATACATACTAGAGGGAAATCGTTTGTTACACTTGTGCATACAAATTGACAAGAAATCGTTTCGCTGTTCATACATACTGCAGAGAAACCGTTCGTTACACATGTACATACATACTGACGAGAAGTAGTTTGTAACACTTGCAACTTCATACTGGTAAGAACCGTTTGTTACACATGTTCAAACAAAAACTGTAAAAAAATGGAAAGAACCCGTCCAGTATACTTGTGCATACATACAGCAGAGAAACCGTTCGGTACAGTTTTGCATACATACCGGAGTTTAACCGTTACACAAATGCATTTATACTGGTGGTGAGAATCCGTTTTATTACACTTGTGCATTCATACTCGTGACAAGCTGTTCGTTACACTTGTGCAGGCCTACCTGAGATAACCTGTTCGTACCATGTGTACATACATACTGACGATAAATCATTACTCTGGTGCATACATACTGACGACATATCGTTACACTGTGAATGCATACTGGAGATAAAGCATTCGTGACACTTGTGTAAACATACTGATGAGAAACCGTTACACTTAATACATACTGAAGAGAAGTCGTTACACTTGTATATACATACTGACGAGAAACCGTTTCACTGTGAATACATACTGGAAATAAAGCGATTGTAACACATATGAATACATACTGACGAGATACCATTCGTTACGCTTGTGCATACAAATACCAGAGAAAATCAGTTAGCTACAGGTGTGTATAAATGCCGGGGAAAAACCGTTCGTTACACTTGTGCATGTATACCAGAAAAAAATCCGTTCGTTACACTGGTGCATACATACTGGAGAGAAACCGTTACACATATACGTACAGACTGCTGATAAACAGTTCGTTATACTTGTGCATACATATTGATGAGAAATCGTTAAACTTGTGTATACATACTGAAGAGATACCGTTATAAATGTGAATACCTACTGGAGAGAAACCGTTCTACGTGTAAATACATACTGGAGAGAAACTGTTAAACGCCTTAATACATACTGGACAGAAACCATACTAATGGGAAATCGTTGCATTTGTCAGAACATACTGAAGAAAGAGAAACATACATACTGGAGAGAAACCGTTCGTTAGACATTTGCATACATACTGGTGAAAAACGTTCGTTACACGTGTGCATAGATACTGGAGAGAAACCATTTTTACACCTGTGCATACATACTGGAGAGAAACGTGCATGCATGGAAGGATTCCAGAATAACTTGGCACATCTTCTAGGTCAAAAACAAAAGCAGTTACCTGGCCTGCTTTTATTGGTGAGAATAACGGTATGGATAGTGTAGAAAATAATTTTGAGAGCTCGACTTATTGTTTCCCATGTTTTAACACACAAAAAGAGACGTTCACTATACTTACCTCTCTCCCACTACCATCCTAATACTAATTGTGCATGAACAAGAACCAGATAGGCGAGACAGTCCGTGTTGGTGGCCTTTAGTGTGATACTGTATATCAATAGGATCTTTTAAAATATTGCAAAATTAACACGTGCTTAACTGAGTTATGGCACTTGATTTGTTGAAAATAAACAATAACTTGAATCCGATTTTCAGCGTATTGTGTGTGTGTTTTTATTTTAAGAAAATGCTATATAAATTAAAAAATGACAAAATTGAGTGCCTTACTGAGTTATTGCCATTGAGTATCAAAACATACGAATGTCTGATTTTCTCCATGATAATGGATCTGCTTTTTGAATGCTACTTTCCCTGTCCGATCTTTTTATATTTCTTTTAGTTTGAAGGCTAATTACTATCAATCACATCTCGATAGGCTTTCACACAATGAGCACAATTAACGAGTGACGTACTAAGGTATTACCCTTGATGTTTTAAAAAGAAGTTTGACAAGTTCAACTTGGAGTTATTGCCCTTGGTTAGTGAACAAAGGCAAATTTCAGCTTGTGTAACAACTATTAACTGAAGGCAATTGGTTCCAATATTTAACACATTTTGCGTGTATTTTTAAATACAATATAACTCAGAAAATATATTCAATGGCAAAGATAGAGTGCAGTATAAAATTAACGTATTTACCTGGTTTAGCCCAGAGAGACGTTGTTTTTTGTAACCTTCCAACCATAAGCCATAACATTTCAGCAAGCATTGATATGGCCAGTGATGAATCGTATAAGGGCGAACTGCATTGAATTACATGTTAACTATTTCAAGGCAAAATTTTGTTTTTAATTATTGATACAACATGTGTCAAGTATTCGACTTATTTCTGCTATAAAGTGTGATTAAAGATTAAACTTGAAAATGTGTCCTTGGGACACAATCTTGACACAAACGCCCAGATTCTGGGTTATCGGTTTCTTGCAAATGGAGTAACTATCGTGTTTACCATTAAAAATGTAATTATTGAAAATATGTTCTTGCACTACGAGATGTGTGTATGAAGTCAACAATGTCGAAAGTTAAAAAGTCAAACTCTAAAATGCTCCATTTCTTAATCTTCATCATGTTCATATGCATAGTTGATATTTTTACCCTATCATCCGTTGTTGTTAATTATATATTTTTACATTAATGTTTAATACCTTACTATTTTATTTTTGCTAATTTTTCATCATTTTCTCCTATTTGACATATTTATGTGTGGACGTGTTAAACAATATTCAGTCATTCAATTATTCATTCATTCATTCATTTTCTATCTTGGTTCATTTAGTGGAGCGTTGAAAACAGGTTTTTACAAGTTTATTATCAAAATTTCATTAGGCAAATAGCCCATGAGGAAATACATTTTTACAGAACATATGACTGACAGTCAAAATATACAATATTCACAACTAACATATTTTACAAATGCACTATATCACTTGTTTGCTATGATACAATTATATACAATCTATATATTTAATAATAGTTCCAAAGGCCTTTTAACCACTACAGTTTTAAACAGTATACAGATTAAGTTTGCTAATTTATACATTAATTAATTAATTCAATTATTTGCAAACAAACATTCATTTTGTTTATTAAAAGATTTGCTAACAAAAATAGCTACGTTTCTAATTCTTTTTGACGCTCTGAGTTAAAGAGGCTCTACCTATATCTTTTTGTCCACCAATTGATATAAACTTTACTTAATTATAAAGAGGACTATGAAAAAGGTAAATGGCAATAATTTCACCCCATGTAATATGCGTTTTGCTGGGGAAAAACAGGATTGAAAAGATCGGATTTTTGAAATTGTATTCGTAATTGTTTTAGACAAGCCGATTGCGGAGATTTTCCGATCTTATTCGTTTACAATCGGAACTACCTCGTCTGATTGGCGAAGAGTTCCGATCGATTCGTTTGCTATCGGAACTACGCCGAATAGTTTGTAATCGCATTGCGCATGTCCGAGAAAATCGTAAAAACTCGTAGTTCTCCGGCAGGAATAAACGGCTGGGCAGCATTTTATTCAAGATATTGTTTTGATCATAATTAATAATTTACGGAACTGGAATACGAACCATGTGTCTTCTTAGAATACTCATAAAATAGCTTTGTATACATATAAATTTCAGTAATATTGAGTATTTAATATTTTACATTAAAAATCGCGTAGATATAGGTAGTGCCTCTTTAACAAAATAAGTTTCTGCATATTGGGCCTATTCCAATAGTATTTTTTTATGTATTGTTTTCTAAACTCCGAATATATAGGGTATTCTAACATAAAATGAAATTCGTCTTCTAATTGTAATTCTAGGATATTACACAATTTACAGTTTCTCTCATTTACTAGAATTTAATTCAATCCAGTATGTTTAAACAAATCTAACAGACAATGCCCATTATTGTTTATTCTACCGTTATCCTGCGAAAATCGTTTGAGTTCATCGTCACAGTGTACTCACCTGGTAATAACTGCATATGTATACTGCTATCATCAATAACGTAATCGGCCAATCCAGCCGTTTGGCTTTTCATATCATCACATAATACAAAATGTTAACCTTTTTCATATCTTACATTTACAGATGTAATAAAATCAATAATTCTATCAAAGATGTTCGTTTCAATCAACGCCTGTCTACTACTGTTCTCTGGTACGACATAACACATGCACACCAATAAATCAATTTCCAAAGACAATTTGTGACCATCAGTCTCATCAATCTTAATGCATATAATATCACCATAGCTATTAAAAATAAGAATATCATCGGTCACATATTCGTTTCTGAGATACACAATATTGCCACAACGAGTGTCGTTTACTCGATTTTTTATTTTCGGTTCTATTCAAAACAAAGTATTTAAAATTTTCAACATATAGGTCCGAAAATGCATTGTCCACGTTTCTGTAAATAAAACAAAATCATGATTTTCAAAAACAGTTTGTAATTTATTGTGTTGGAACAAGTGGAGCATGACTGGTGAATGTGAATGCCATTAATTGACGTTATACGGTCATGTGACACAGTCATGTGACACATTAATGTGACATACATTATTTACTTAGTAATCATGTTCCTTACCTCTTATATAATTCACACCTGGTAGAGAGGGTAAAGACGCATCGATTGAAACCTTCTCGCCTGACACCACAGCAGGTTTGAATCCCACTGGAAGCTATTGTATGATAGCACGTAAGTGGCACGTACATTGTAGGATTGACACAGTGACTCTGTAATTGAACAGACAAATAACTGTATAAATATTTAGTTTCAAGTTTAAACAAATACAATTTGATAGCCTTCATATACATGTTAACTGTTTCAACTAGAACCGTTTCGAGGGCAAGCAAGACTATAAGCGCAGTATGTGTCTATTCAGAAATAAATGCTCACACGGGCGAAAGCAACACGTGCGCCTCTATGACTGATGTACCTATGTTTCCCCGATCGGAGATTTTGTGGGGTGGCGTGGGGTCGGCACTTTAAAAAACATAATTACATACCTTATTAGTTCCAAAATGTATTTTGTTGCCTAAAGGCGAAAAAAGGTCATAAAATCATAAAATGGTATACATATACTGTTGTTGTTGTTGTGGTTGCTGATGCAGCGTATACAGCTACTGGTGTTGTTGCTGATGATGCAGCGTATACAGCTACTGGTGTTGTTGTTGCTTATAAGTGCAACTCATGTCAAAAAATGTGTTTTGTTGCAGACGATAATAAACAGTCGACAATAGGCTCCTTTTATTAACGACACCGTCTTGCATCTTTATACAGACACAAGCATTTCTTACATCAGATGCAAATCTGAAATATACTTAACAATTAGCAAATTTATTTAAACAATTATGAATTCAATGCACACAGGAATTATGATTTATAAATCACTTAACATTTTAACTCCGGATTACATAACACATTTAATAACCTTCTCTTCAAATTCAAATTATAACTTAAGATCTGCTGCTAGGCAGGATATAACCTAGAACAAATATTCTTAAGGTGTAACACGCCCATTGATTGTTGCATTGCGTTTTGTGTGAATTAAAATTTAAACGCCATGTTGTCATTTATATCTAGGCCCAAGTTAAAAATGAATAACTTACATTCTCATCGCAATTGACACATATGCTGCCAAAAAATCCACAGAAAAATGGGGGTCATGTTTCTGCTAAGAAAGAACTTGTCTCATGAATGAATGGTCCCTTTAAAAACATAAACACTGAGATGCCATAATATTGTCTTCATACACTCATTTCCATATAAGCAAAATAAATTTAAAACTCACAATTTTAACATGACAATGTTTGAAAAATGTAACAAATAGATCAACAATGTGATATAAACCAAAAATAGCACTTTAAATTAGTGAAAATGCCTTTTTTTACAAAAAAAAATGAGAGTTATTTATTGACGCCATTATGCGACTACCCCAGGCCGACGCTTCCTGTGTTGCAATGGGTGTGCTACACCTATAAGAATACTTAACTATGAGTGAATTTTCAAAGCAGCTATTCTGACAAATCCTAGACTATAACGCATTAAAGAAAGAAAAGTTTTCGCGAATCGACTAAGAATCAATCAATATATACGCGTTTCAAAAAAGAACAGAGCGATCGACAGCGACAAAAATCAGCATACTTTTTTCAGTTTTAACCTAACTTAACTGTTTCATAAAATGACATTGGGCCTACCTATACTTGATATAATGGATTAAATGCTTCATATAGCCAAAAAACATGAAGAAATCAAGAGGTTTAGCTACCAAAACTGCTCTTTGATTGCAAAATGTGCTGATTTTCATGCCAGAATCCAATTTTCAAGGCAATTTTTCGCTTAAGGTGGCATGAATATACAGGCATCCCAAATACTCCTAAATGCAAGTCTGGTACTAGCTTTGTGCTTAAAAGCCAAGTATTAATGATTGGGCAGCATACTTTCGCTACAGTTCTCTCTGACATTATCTCAGTAAACCCAATTTTAGGGGGTAAGGGGAAGGATTTTGTGGTGTCATACCTATAAAAGCAGGATTTTAAAATAGTAGTGCTAAATTATGATGACAAATACACATATCTACATGTTGATACCAAACAAGCCTAGTTTTAGTGGAAAATGTTTCTCCATGCCATCATTTAAAGACTTAAAAAATCTGAAACTCCTAATTAAGGCTTTCCGCGGCGAAAATAGCAAAAAGAAAAAATTCAAAACCGGTTTTAAAAGAGTGTAAAGTTGTTTTTTTTAAGATAAATAATCATTCCAAAAGGAAAAATGCCAGTTAAGTAAGAATCTGAGAGAAAATGACAATTCACAGATTCCGCCTTATAGGTGTAACACGCCCATTTATTGTTGCATTGAGTTGTGTGTGAATTAAATTTTAAATGCCATGTTGTCATTCATATCTAGGCCCAAATTAAAAAATGAATAACTTACATTCTCATCGCAAATGACACATATGTTGCCAAAAAATCCACAGAAAAATGGGGGTCATACATCTTCTAAGAAAGAACTTGTCTCATGAATGAATGGTCCCTTTAAAAACATAAACACTGAGATGACATAATATTGTATTCATACAATCATTTCCATATAAGCAAAATAAATTTAAAATTCACAATTTTAACACGACAATGCTTGAAAGATGTAACAAATAGATCAACAATGTGATTTAAACCAAAATAGCACTTTAAATTAGTGAAAAAGCCTTTTTTACAAAATGAAATGAGAGTTATTTATTGACGTCATTATGCGACTACCCCAGGCCGACACTTCCTGTGTTGCAATGGGTGTGCTACACCTTAAACGTACTTTTGGATATTCAGGAATGGTAACTGGAACATGATTCCCGTTGACATAAGAGCTTCACATTCTTTAATTACATTTATGATTAAATACAGATCCTTTCTTTTAATAAAAGAATGAAACTCCATTGTATTTTGTAACCTTACATTACAAGTATAATAAATGTGTCTGTCTGGTTGAAGTTATATACTGATGCATGTACTGTTTTATCTTTCACTATATGCATTTATTGTAACATTGTGTAGTTTTACAGATACGGCCATATTGTTAACAAGATTTGTATTTTTTTTGTAAATGCTATGTCTTAATATGTTACCCTGTTGAAATAAAGTTATTATTATTATTATTATTATTATTATTATTATTAATGTCTCCAATTGTGACTGCTAGTCATTAAAGCAGTATGACAATATATTAGAAAGCTAAGAAGGGTAAAAAAAAGTGTCAACTAAGAAAATAATGAAAATATTTATTATTAATACAAATTTACAAATTATTATATAACTACTAGTGGTGTTGTTGCTTGTGCAGCTAATACAGCTACTGGTGATGCTGTTGCTGATACATCGTATACAGATACTGATTCTGTGGTTGCTGATGCAGCGTATACCGCTTCTGGTGTTGTTGTTGTTGATGTAGCGTATACAACTATTGTTGTTGCTGCTGATGCAGCGTATACAGCTATTGTTGCTGTATTCGGCTACTGGTGTTGTTGTTGCTGATACAGCGTATACGGGCACTGGTGTTGTTGTTGTTGCTGTTGCAGCGTATACAGCTAATGTTGTTGCTGTTGTTGATGCAGCTTATACGCGCACCTTATAACTATCCGATAGCGCGTATCTTCACCAGGCTAGCTTAAAGCAGACCTAAAGAACTGTCTTCAAGTGTTCAGTTAGTGATTCGTATTTTCATGATCACGATATTTTACAATTGATTTCTATGTGAATGTATCCTAAATGGTGTACGCATTTGTAATGCAAAGATAATTGAAAAATAGAAAATTGCTGCTGGATGGCTCTTTGAAGTTCCAACGACACTTTGTACACATTCAATACTTATATGAAGACTTTAACATAATTTGGAAACTATTTAATTTCAAAAGAGTTATACAGAAAAAAACTCAGAATTGAATTTATCTTTCTGTCTCGTGTTCAGATGCTTGACGAAAGTAAGAACACATTCTCGGAGCATTGTAGTTAAATCTCTCCCGTAATTCAGAATGATATACATAAAATTATGCAATGTTTCACAACAACACATGTGTTCTTTAACGACTTTCAACTGCAAAGAGCACAAATCAGTAGCGTTATCATTTACCGGTCATGTCCAATCTGTGTTGCTTTAAAGTAAAATACCGCTTAAGCCAGTGGTAGGGACGTGAGAGGGGTTGCATCGTACATTACCCCTCATGAGCAGATTCAATAAAACCGAGTATATTGTTCTCTTTTGTTTATTTTTTTTGTTTCCATTATATCCCCTGTTCAGTATTTACTGACATTCACACTAGCGTTTGTGTAGTGCTGTGTGGGGGCTGTAAAACGTATCCCCGACTAAAATCGTTCTATGTACTGTTCCTCTATATATATCTCTAACGTCTTCGTGGCCGTGATGGTAAAAACGCTGCGTTTTAAACCTAATCACCTTTCACCACTGCGGGTTCGAATCCCACAGGAGCTCGACTTGTTAAGTGATAACGTGTTGATTTTTACGGATGCGGAAGGTATACAGTACTGGTTCTGCTCAGGGAAAGGTGGGCGGTATGAGACAGGCCACCATTAAAATTCGAACGTCATATATAACCTAAAATGCGCTGAACGTTTATAAGGACTGGATGCGGATATGAATATCATTCAAAGGTAACACTGACTGATAAATGTGTGAACATATCAAACTGGACGTTGCATGTATACATATTCAAATATATAATAAGTTTTAATTAGACATCATACTTGATTGCAGTATTTCTTCAATGCCGATATGCTAAGTACAGCTTGTATGTATCCGACACGGGTGTCTATGACTGCATGCATCACTGTAAGTCATGCCGATATGCTAACTACAGCGTGTATGCATCCAACACGGGTGTCTATGTCTGCATTTATCACTGTCAATGTAACATTATAGTGTAAAAGGGACCCGCGGCTGATGGAGCTTATACAGCTACTGTTGTTATTATTGTGGATGATGCAGCTTATACAGCTACTGTTGATGTTGTTGTTGGTGATGCAGCTTATACAGCTATTGGTGTCGCTGATGTGGGTCATGCAGCTTATATTGCTTCAGTTATTGTTGTGGCGGATGCAGCTTATACAGCTGCTGTTGTTATTGTTGTTGTTGCTGATGAAACTTATACAGCCATTGTTGTTGTTGTTGTGTTTGATGCAGCTTATACAGATACTGTTTGTTTAGGGTTATGTAGCTTATACCGCTACTGTTATATTGTGTCTTATGCAGCGTATACAGCTACTGGTTGTGTTGCTGCTTATTGTTGTGACAGATGAGGCTTATACATCTACTGTTGTTGTTGCTGCTGATGTAGGTATACAGCTACTGGTTGTGTTGCTGCTTATTGTTGTGACAGATGAGGCTTATACATCTACTGTTGTTGTTGCTGCAGATGTAGGTATACAGCTACTGTTGTTGTTGTTGTTGTGGGTGACGCAGCTTATACAGCTACTGTTGTTGTTGCTGCTGATACAGCTATACAGCTACCGCTTTTGGTGTTGCAGCCGATGATACGGCTATTGCTGATGTGGATGCGGTATATAATTTACAGCTACTTCTGTTGTTGTTGCTTTTGCAGCTGAAACAGCTACTGGTGTTGTTGCTGCTGATGGAGATTATACAGTTTATGTTGCTTTTGTGGCTGATGAAACGTATACACATCTACTGTTAATGTTGATGCTTATGCAGATTATACTGCTACTGTTGTTGTTGCTGTTGATGCAGAATATACAGCTACTGTTGTTGTTGTGGTAGATGGAGCGTATACAGCTTCTGTTATTGTTGTGGCTGATGCAGCTTATACGGCTGCTGTTGTTGTTGATAGTGATGCAGCTATACAGCTACTGGTTTTGGTGTTGTTGCTGCTGATGGAGATTATACAGCTACTGTTGCTATTGTGGCTGCTGGAGCGTATACAACTACTGTTATTGTTGTTGCTGATGCAGCTTATACTGCTACTGTTGTTGTTGATATTGATGCAGCTGATACAGCTACTGTTATTGTTGTTGCTGATCAGCTTATACTGCTACTGTTGTTGTTGCTATTGATGCAGTTCATACAGATACTGTTGTTTCTGTGACTGATGGAACTTATACAGCTACTGAGGATGCAGTTTGTAGGTCTGCTTTTGTTGGTGCTGCCTGTGCAGCTGATACAGCTACTGATAGTGTGGCTTATGCATTTTACAGCTTCTGTTTGTGTTATTTTGAATTTATTTTGTTGAATTCATATGTTATTGTCTGAAATAAATAAAGCGACTTAGAATAAAAACAAACATTTTAAAAGTAAAGCAAATTTCATAAATTATGTAAGCAATGAAGATCTAATTTAGGCTGTCGACCTGTAAAAAGTTATAACTTCATAGATCCATCCACAAGAGATACATTCGTATAGAGGTAGCTCGAAGAGCAATAATTTAGAGGTGATTAAAGTGTTCTAATGATTGGCGCCTTAAAGAGCACTCTTTAGCCGCTAGTTAAGAGTTTCCGTGAAGACTATTAGCTATTAGGTGTGTATTTCAGTACTGGTCTACAGCTTTCATCAAGTTCTGTCTGTGTGAGATGCCTATAAAAGCTGTGTTGCAAATTAAAAAGTAATATAATCGCCTAATGTTTCAACACACACCGCGGGAAATATTGCCTATCGTGGCTTTGACAACAAATGATACAAAATATGAAACAAGCAAGGTTTTACGCAAACGTAAATTAGCGGCCGAGAGACAACAATTTAACATAACAATAGATCAAGTCACGGATGTTAAAACAATATTGAAAAAAATTGTCACGGAGACATAAACACGACACGACCATTTTATTTTACCAGACACATTATTTCTGATGTTTACCATCAGTGCTTCCTACAAAACAATCACTTTGGGCGACCTCGATTCTATCTGTTCAGATACCTTGACATGCCTTACATATTGATTACAAATCAATCTTGTAACACGACGTGCTAGAAGTACACATCAGCACAGAAATACAATTGTTCACCTGTAAGGGATACGTGTGCGCTAGCGTGTGCGTTACAACACATACTGTTCACTACTATCATGTGTAATTATAAGATTGCTATATCAAAGTAAATAATGTAAAGGAACTGTTCATTGCTACCTTACCATTAGCAATATAATGAGAGAAAAATGCAGAGTTTCCGTGGCCGGATAGTTAAGACGTTGCGTTGTAAACCTTTACCTCTCACCGCTGCGGGTTTGAATCCCACTGGGAGCTCGGCTTGTTAATGAGGAAGTGTCGATTCTTACGGATGGCGGAAGGTGTACGGTACTGGTTCTACCCAGGAAAAGTGGATGTTCTGCCTCCATCACAAAACATCGACCGTAAATATATAACCTTACATGTGTTGAAAATGACGTAAAACACCATGCAAACAAACAATAGTTAAAATAAAAAAAAAGGAAAAGTATATCAGCACGCTTGAAACTTCACTTCCCCAGAACAAACACCATGCCTCAAACAACTGCCCTACAGAGTGTTGGTAATATACACATAATAATTATCGCATGCTACACGTCAGTAGACTCATCTACGAAGAAATATAAAAATATCGGACAGGGAAAGCAGCATTCAAGGACGACAGTCAACCACAAAACACACAAACAAACACGCAAACAGACAAACGAGAAGGCAAAAGTAATAAAAAATGCAAACGACATCACAAACACAAAAGGGTTGACAATAGGACTACCGCCTTGGAACGGTCAGTGGCAACAAAGGGCACTGGGGGTTTAAACCGGTTCTAGGGTGCACCAAACCTCACACTTACCCTACTTTCATCCCATTAAAACAGGACAGTGTAAATAAAGAAATCCCCGCCATGATCTAATATCTAACCAACAAGGCAGCATAACGATATTTCAGCAAGTAAAACGGTAACCTTCGAACATTGCAAAAGTTTGTGTTGATACCATTCAAGCGTTTTATTCGAGTTTACTGGGAATTAAAGTTGTAATGCATGCTTATCTTCAACTACGTGATTCACAATATGTTAACCATAGACAAACACAAAACCCATTTAAGGATACGGCAGCTGAATTAATAATTCAAGGGAACATGACTCTGGTGATCCTGGTCGGATATAGCTGGTTTTCGAACATATTAGAGCTTTCATTGATATTAACAATTTATTGAAGTTTGGTAAAGATCGGATGAAAAATGAAGGCCTTAACGAGGCAACCAAAACTACAAGCTTTTAGGATCTCCAAAGCACCAATCATTTTATATAATCTACATATAAATGCTTGCAATTATTTTTGGGTTTCGGATCCAATTATGCAGTTCATCAGCATAAATACAAAGGATCCTTGAAAGAGCTAAAGCTTTTCTATTCTCAGTCTTTCACAAAGCTTTTCGTTCTGGGACATTGTACAATACAAAATATATCTTTACTTTTGTCAACTTCAGGCCTGTTCCTTTTAGACCTCGCCGTCTTTGTTGTACGAATCAACTGTTCTAATATACTGTCAACAACCTGGGTTGTCATACAAATCTTTTTGGCTGATCCATATGATTTGTTTGCTCCTTGATTGTTTAACTACCTTTTAATATTATTAACCTGAATCTCAACACAATCGTCATTTGGAATGTTGTTAGCAATTCCACCTTTCAAGTTAACATTCATGTTCCATTTGTACTCAAAGCTTTCTTTACAGCCAAGAATTGACAGAACATATGAAGTCATTCTCCATAACCATATCTTGTACTTTGTATGTTTGAAGGCAGAGTCATACAGCCATTCATAAAAAGCATTTCTGACTATCCTATCGCCATCTCCCATTCTGTAGGAATCACAAGTTTCCCTTAATAGCAATGCCATGAAAAGGAAGTGTTTGACGGCATTGCTGTTTTCAACCCGTGTACTCACTTTGTGAAATTTCCAATGGAGTTTGTGAAGAAGGTGTTTTTTTAACCATGCCATTGATGGTATGTACCATTACACAGAGGACATAAATAACTTTCATCAACTTTCACAGCTTCAAGCTCTAGATCATCAGCATTAAGTGATTTCAGGTTGTTCAACACTTTCCAGATCACATAATTGTAAACTGTCCAGAACTTTCTTTGACATTCTGTTTAACCACTCTTCCTTTTGACCACTGTTCATCAAAGTAAATACGGGAGGATTTCTAGGGGTAGATGTCGCATCTTCGATATCCATGATGTCCAGAAATGCAGCAACAATATACGCATCAACAAATTGCTGGTGTGGTCTGCAAATGATATTATTTGGTATGAGTAATTTTATATGCAATGGATTAGGCCAAAAAAAAAATGTGTGTGTTTCCTATTGCATGCTTTAAAAAAATAGCGTCAGTAGGTAGGCATTTTCTTCTTTTTTTTCTTTTCTTTTTTTTTTGGAACAAGATATTGTGGGATTCTACATGTATTTATCTCATAAACCTCATACAAGTTGATGATACAGCTGAAAGTTTCTCTGTGATGTCAGTTTACCTCGATATATTGTGATATATCATTGTTCAGAATTTTTTTTTATATTTTTTAAAAAGTTTTAGGGTCGGCCCTTTAAAATAGGGTCGGTTCGGCCACCGGAAACACAGGTGTTTTTTTTTCTGGCCATATGATAAATCACTGCTATTTTCAAACACTTTTTAAAACTGCCAGAAATAGGTGATTCACTTTAGATTATAACATATATAACATAAAATTGTAATTAATTTCAATAATACTTGTGTGTACCACATGCAGAATCTAACAAGTAAATTCGTTAAATTGATATCCCTTGCCGAATGACGTATTATTCTCGAGTGGAAGGAGTGTGTTAGGATTTTTTTTTTAATTACTATAACAGAAAATCCAAGGAAGTCGATGTGCACCTGCAACACAATTTGTTTAAATCAAAGGGTCATAACTCTGCGATTACAGGCGCAAAGTGGCTAGTTATTAAACTTGAACGAGCCATTATGCCCATAAACAATGTCACCATGTTTTACAACGGTTGGATGATAACTGCACGAGTCTAATTTCAGCATTTCTAAATAATCCAAGGGGCATAACTACGTTGTTTTCAGTATTATTTAACAATCCAAGGGCCAACTTGTCCAAAATGTCATTGATATACAGCGATTTGCACACCTAGACATCATACTGATGCTTACTGCCAAGTTTCGTCGAAATCCATCAAGGCATAAAATTTAGGAGTAGTGCCGACACGAAATTTAAAGTAAAAATGTCATGGGGTCGTAACTCCATAAAATATAAAGACGTTGTCCAATCCAAGTGAGTTAACATTGCATGAAAAATGAAGGACTAGAGTGCTAACAAGGCAAAAGTTAACGGACGACGGACAACACGTCATCCCATTAGGACCAAAGGTCAGCAGAGCTAAAACAAAACAACAAATGGTTAAAATGCAGTTTTTATCAATTAAAGATCAATAATTCTGGCATTGCTAGGACGATTCCGAAAAAAATCATAATTTACCTAAACTTTTGGATAACTTCTTTAGGTCCAATAACATATCTACGGTTGATCAACTTGCGCAACTGGTACAAGGAACCACTGTCCATTGAACTGCTCTCCTTGTAGAACAACTGAGATATGCCCTGAAACATTTTTATTACTTCATATTATCAAATACGAAAATATGACTGGTCGGACACTAATATTAATACAAGCAAATTTGTTGAATTTATATCCCCCGCAGAATAATGCATTGTCCTTGGGTGGAAGGAATGTGTTGTTGTTTTTTAAATTGGAAGATGTCTCATTTTAAGGCATTGTTATAATAATTGAATTGAATTGAATTGGGGTTTTAAGGTGCACCAACACATGAAAGGTTATATGGCGCCTAATTAACAGGAATGAACATGCCAGGCTCCATGTACATCGAGGAAAAATAGAACGGGCCTAGAACCTTCTCACCCTGAACTGCAGAGTTGCTGCAAATTCTACTGTAGACACTCCCTTTACGCTGGAGCCACGTTATAGTTTCTGCCACTGCTCTAGTGATATGAGCGAGATGGCACCTGAAACAATGCAGGGGTCATGATAAAGAACTTTAACGAGCATGAACAAAAAATGATAAAATGAGCATGAATTTGTGGGGGGTTCTACCCCTCTGCCTTCCCCTCCAACCGGATCTGCAGTGGCCCTATTCTTTGCTCCGTAACCAAACGCGGCCCCTGGAACCACACGGGACTTTGTTATAATAAATACTTGTGCCAAGTTATATTAACATACATCATCAATTGTTAAAATTATTCATGAACAAACATTTAATAAGCAATTTTTGTTAATTTAAGGGCAATAACTGGCTTGACTAGGATGATTCCGAAATACATTTGCCGCGTCAGATCCTACTATTGGGGGTTACTGGGGGAGATTCTGGAAAAAATTAGCCGCGTCTCATCCGACTATCGGGATAAACATTATGACCAAGTGTAATGAAAATCCAAACAGCAGTTATGAAGATATGGCTCCAGACGGAAGGACGGAAGGACGGACGGACAGACAATGGCAAATAAATATACCTCGGATAAAAAATTAATAAAAAAATAAATAAATAAAATATAATAAAATGTTTTGACCAAGTTTCTTATAAAAAGAAATAATTCATTAAAACTAAAAGCGTTTCTAATGAGAAAAAAAGAAGAAAAAAATGGACGGACCGACAATATTTTTTGCGGGGGTAAAAAAATACTACTAAAAAAAAAATTGAACCCATGACCAATTTTTAGAATGAATAATAAAAAAAATAAAGAAAATAAGTAATTTTAAAAAAAAAAGGTTTCTTATGAGAAAAAAAATTAGCATAACACATGCATCAATGATTAAAACATATATGACATTTGAATGAGTCACCGTCTTCACAAACAGAAACAATACTATTACCACTTGGTGTTGTACGAAGACGCTCCTTAATGCCTGGCATCTCCTTCAGTTGGTTTTTCGCACTGAATTTGGTCGATTTTTGTTTTTTCATCTTCATTTAATTTTAAAGTTCTATTTAATTTGTTTGTGCACAAATTGCAAGAAAATCCTTCGTTTCTTACAAGCAGCGAATTGAAAATAAATCCATATTGTTCAATACTTTGTTTCGACGTGAGATTTCGGTAATGTGTGCCGATAATCGCCAAAAAACAAAACAAACACTATTTTCCCGTGGTGTCCATGGGAGCTGCCATTTTGTCAATTTGCGTTACCTTTCACGACTCCCGTTGAAGAGTATTCATTTTGCAAACGCTATTTTAATTGGTCGTTGTAACTCCGGTTCTATTCTATTTTTTCTGCTAAAACGTCCGAAATCAGGCGTATTGTCCCACGGGTGATGGTGGAGAGTAACGGAACAAATCACACGGGGGTATCTGACGATGTTCTTTAATATATATATTATTAACCGTAGTAGAAAAGAAAGGGTTGTCAATATGTCATCCAGATACCGAGAGGTGTCATTAAAGTCTTCAGTAACATCTACCTGGGTATCTGGTGAAAGACTCAACATGAAATCTGTTTCATAGCAATATAAAAACAAATCTGCGACAAGCGGTGCACTGTTCCTACCCATAGGTATACCAACAATTTGTCTATAAACGGTATTTTCATACCTAACGAAAATATTATCTAATAGAAATATAAGTGATATACAAACTTCACGACAAGTCCACATAGTGTAATTGTCCAAACTGCTGTTAGTAAAAAAAAAGCTTTAATATTGGTACATTCCAAACATGTAGTTTTTTAACAGCAATAAGCTTGTCTTTGATAAGGCTGTGTGGTAAAAGTGTATATAATGTATGCAAAAAAACAAGTACTTATACTGATGAAGCTTGACGTTTCGTTTATTGCAAATGTTATCAAGAACGTCGCCTGAATTTTTAATAGACCAAAATAAATTAATCCTAGAGTTTTCATAAGCTTTAGCACAATATTGTTTAAGTGATCTTTAATGGCAGTTAGACAAAATTATAAACGTTTGGAGATATTTGTAATGGTGCAAGAACTAAAGTTGGAAATAAAACGGGCTTTATATGAGTAATTTGGGAATCCAGTACATCGTCGGAAGTCTGTTATGCTTTTCGTCTATTCCAAGTCTAGTGGGCTAGTACATAAAGCAAATCGCATTTTACGATTGATTCTAGATCCAAGCTTGCGAAACACGGCCGTAAACTCAGATATAAAGAGGAAAAATATACATCATTTTATTCCATTGTTTGTCGTAGCGGCATCTCACTGTCCACATCATTAACAAATAGTTGGCTCAACACGGTTTCGAACTCGAAATATATTCGCTTTAACAGTATATATACTATTCTCATGTTAGTATTTTAATCTATTTTTTCTGGAACGTTTTCGCAAAGGTCTTTGGTGTACGTATGCACTTAGAAACGCATCGAGTCTATCTCACAAATTAACAAAGCATAACGTCTACAATACTAACGGTATATCGATAAGAATAACGTATTGATCAACTGACTGGAGTAGCCCAGTGTTAAAGCGTAGTGATTGTCAATCCAAAAGTCATGGGTTCGAAACTCGTATAGGCTATAATATTGTTCACTGAATGGGTGTTTAGTTCGATTCTGCTTTGTCAATCGCAGGTTACGATATGAAAAAGGTTCGCTATAAACTAAAACTGTAAAATATTTCCCCGACTGTTGTTTCCAAGGATCCCATTTTCAGTTTTTATACATGGGTTACCAACCTTTATCTTGCATTTCGTAGTAAACAAAGCATTGAACCGCTGACTTTTTATTTAAGGTACACACCCACTAGCTTTTTATGTAGCTATAGTAGCTTTAACCATACTCATTATTGTCATTGACAATGAGTCGCTATTGAATTACAACAATCATTGAACCAACGTATTACGCGGAGATTTATATTTTGTATAAACTATTTACCGATCTTGTTAAGTTATTGATTATTCTACTACGTTGTATTAAACACACGTACACACACACACAAACGCGCGCGCGCAAGCACGCATGCACGCACGCAGGTACGCAGGCACGCACACAACCACACACACGTACGCACGCACATACACGTATACACACGTAAACACGCACACACACACACACACACACACACACACAAGTTAACACACGTAAATACACGCGCGCGCTCACACACACATACACAAACACGCGCCCATCCGCAAGTACACACACGTACGTACATACATATACACACACGCACACACGCACTCACAACACGTAAACACACACGTACAGACAAGTAACCACATGTACACACACGTACACACATGTACACACAAGTACACACATGTACACAAACGCAGGCACGCACGTACGCACGCACACAAGCACGCGCAAACACACAAACACATGTATGCATCTACGTACGCACGCACGCACACACACACACACACACACACACACGCGCGCGCACACACGTAACTTTAAGTGACTTCTTTGGTCATAGTTGTATCTTTGTTTTTTGTGGCAAATTCTTTTGATAATGAAACACTTTGTCTAACTCCAGCATCCCATAAAACATGTCATTTGAGTATATTACTGAAAGGAAGAAATCTCTACAAATTACTTCAACCTTAAATAACCATACCATTAATTTATCAATTGAAATAAACCATTGCTTCTACTTATTGCCTTATTAACTAGGATCCGAATATAAGATCTAGTTAAAAATATCATATTGTCAGTGTGATCTTAAGTAAAACACTTTCTCTTAGCTTCGTCTAACAAATGGGAACGTAAACAGGTCAACCGGGTGGTCTGGTGTATTGGAGTCTATCCTTCAAGCAAGTGAAAGAACCATAGGTATCCTTTATGATAGAAAGAGAAGGGAACGATTCCTACATATATATATCATTCAACTCTAAAAATAACCGAAGTAACTGTGTTCATGGGCTATTAAAGAACAATTAAATTTACTGTAAAATGTACTATTTACAATTCTACTTGATTAGGTTTTTTTTTATGATGAAATTATATCATCATAAACACAAATTGTATTTTTAATAAAGACTATTAAATAAACATTTTATAACAAAAAAAAAAGATTTGATGTTCCTGGATTTCTATGTATCATTTTTCTTGACAGCAGCTCGAAATAACCTCAATAAATGCATTGATGGGATGGACCGTTAAACAACAATTTAATTTATATGCCTCGACAAATGATAGACTCCAGTCCATGGGAATGCCCGCTTTATTTCCCCTTCCAAAGAACAATTAAAGCAGTTGGAATAAGTAACTTGATCAAGGTCACCAGTATAATGTTCTGCTGCCTTCTAATCATAATGGATTATTTGATTCACTTGTTCATTTGTTTCATATACATGATATGTGATGTTATTTTATGCAAATAACAGTGAGATACCTTACTGATATGTTATTTATTATGTGCTGGGCTTGACTGTCTCTTTTTTTCTTCAAGAATTGCCATGATTTACATTGTGTTAAAAAACTGTCCTCTCCAGAATATGTCATTGAGTGAGCTCACATTACACATAATTTTCTTACAAATAACATGAAATCTTGACACCATATACTCTGTACACAACAACATTACTGTTTATAATAAGAATATTGTATGTTTCAAGAGTATATCTGATGATAAAGTTAGATTTTTTCACGCTTTTCCAACTATTTTGTTTCACATATCTGGATTTATAGCGGCTGTGTTTTTTCTTAATGATGAAAAATAGCATAATTTAGACTCAGAAGTGTTCATTTACATCTGATGAATAGCACAGAAGAATAAAATATGTATGTAGAACCATGTACTACTCCCCATGCTAGTATACAATTGCTATGTTTACTGTTAAACAAAATGTCCTCTCCAGACTGCCAATTATACATCACTACTTCGGTGAAGATTTTAATGAGGCTACTGATAACGTGACGCTTCAAAACGTTTGATATTACTAGTATATGTTCTGAAGTTTTCAAGTCCATGACGTTTTTATGAATTGGACAAGTTTGTATTGCTACCACCTGTGAGACTAATATGTTACACTTAACGTGAAATAGCCTGACCCAATACCAATATCAAAAATGTCAAAGAAGATGAATTTCAATGGAAAACCATACACAAAAGCCTAACATTCTCTAACATAGTCCACGAAAGTGGAGCGGGTATATCGTGTTATCTTTGTATGTCGGTCCGTTCGTCAATACGTATGTCTGTCTGTCTCGTCCGTCCGTCTGTCCAGTCAGTACAAACTTTAAATCTTTACAAAGGTTTTTGGTAAATAAATATTGAAAAGGGATCCATTGGAAGCAAGAAACACAAACAAGAGAGAAAAATAGCAGGCTCGGTTTTAGTCTATTTCTAAGACAGAAGTAGCCAAAGAGCTCTCAAACTTTACGTGGCCGAATGGTTAACGACGTTCGAATCCCACTGGGAGCTCGACTTGTAATTGAGGAAGTCGATTCTTTAGAGATACAAACAAACAAACAAACAAACAAACAAACATATTCTGGACAGCAGAACCAATAGAAGTCTCAAAACTTCACATATGTTTACATATTCTGGTATGTTCCTAACACAAGTATGTCGATATGATGGATCATCACCTATTTTTTTGCGCTCTTCCAATTTACATTAGAGTTTTACATTCAACTTGTTAGCTCTCTACTTGCCATGCCAGTAGGGCTTATCCAATACTTCTTGATGATACTAAATGACAAGGACCATAGAATATGACAAAATATAAAAGAAACCCATCGCTCTTTGCAGGTTTCCGATACTATTATTGTTGTTACATTGTAAGTATAAGACCAGCTTTTAGAATACTCAGAAAGGTGCTGTGAGAGTTGTATCATTAAGTGATCTAATACACGTGAAGCCTCAAACAGTATATCCTTATAACATAAAAGCTGCGGGTCTAAATAATAAATGGGCAACCAGCAAACTGGCATGGGCAAGTAAATTTCAGAGTTAACGCTCTGTTTACACATGATAGCAATTACATAACAGCGATATGTTCCTACCAAAGGTATCTAAGGCGTCTGATAGAATTAACATGACACCATTACTTAGATATCTCCATATATTGAAAATAGGTTTTGTTAGTCCCCTACCGTGTGTCACTGGAGGGGACTTTAAGGTTTGGGCCCCATACGTTCGTCAGTCCATCAGTCAGTCCGTCCCACAAATATTAATCCTGCGATAATGAGAAAGGTATTGAAAATATTTTTGTGAAACTTGGTATGTCAGTAGAGGGCATTTGCTGAAAAATGCCATATTCAGCCTTGTGAACACTCTAGCACCTTCATTTATAAATTGATCTTTACCAAACTTTCACAGATTGGTAATATTAATAAATGCTCGGACAAGTTCGAAAACCGGCTAGATCAAATAAGTTTCACTAGAGTTGTGGCCCTTGTTTTTCTGAAAAATGCCATGTTCTGCCTTATGAACACTCCGGCATCTTCATTTATTATTTGATCTTGACCAAACTTGCACAGATGGTTAATATTAATAAAAGCTCAGACAAGTTTAAAAACCAGCCAGATCGGACCAGTTACATCGGAGTTATGACCCTTGATTTAGTAAAAAAGGCTGTATTTTGCCTCGTTAAGATGATAGGGCCTTCATTGTTCATCCGATCTTCACCAAACCTTACCAGATTGTTTATTATATCAATGAAAGCTTGAACAAGTTTGAAAACCAGCCAAATCGGATTGGTAACACCAGAATTGTGGCCCTTGTTTTTCTGAAAAATGCCATGTTCTGCCTTGTGAACACTCCGGCATCTTCATTTATTATTTGATCTTGACCAAACTTGCACAGATTGTTAATATCAATGAAAGCTCGGACAAGTTAGAAAACCAGCCATATCGAACCAGTAACACCGGAGCGGCTGGAGGGCGTGAGTGGTAGCTAGCATATTTCACTACCGCTCATGAACAGTCTCAATCAAACCGAGATTGCAATATTTCGTATGTGTCGTGCTCGGCCGTTTCCAAAGGTCCATTATCATACTCTTTTTTATAGCACAGTGGCGTTGCTTGTGCAGTGTGGCGGCAGTAAAACGTCTCCCCACGCTTGCAATCAGTACTATAATTCATTCGATCTTTTGATATCGCTGAGCCCGATACTTATATTTAGTTATCGGTGATACATTTTCAATTTCTTTTGTTTTCTTACTTAATATTTGATTCGGTGGTTCCACTACTCCGGCCGATAAAAGGCTCTGGGTATTGTTTAACCACTCATAGGATATGTTGTCTGCTTTTTATACGCAGGCTTCATAACCGCTGCTCCCAACTACATTCCATTATGTTTATTTCGCTCTTCGGGGCATTTCATTTTATTACTCGGACCATACGCCGTACGACATGGAGAAGACGTATCCTCCATGTCCACCGCCATATGCATGCAATCTTCGGGATGGTTTAATTTTTGTGCTGTTGATTTTATGAATATTGAGTTCTGCTCAACCCGGGGCTAGAGGGCGTGAGCGGTAGCTAGCATATTTCACTACCGCTCATGAACAGTCTCAATCAAACCGAGACTGCAATATTTCGTATGTGTCGTGCTCGGCCGTTTCCAAAGGTCCATTATCATACTCTTTTTTATGGCCCTTGATTTAGTTAAAAATGCTGTATTTTGCCTCGTTAAGATGATAGGGCCTTCATTTTTCATCCGATCTTTACCAAACCTTACCAGATTGTTAATTATATCAATGAAAGCATGGACAAGTTTGAAAACCAGCCAAATCGGATTGGTAACACCAGAGTTATGATCCTTGATTTAGTTAAAAAATTCTGTATTTTGCCTCGTGAAGACGATAGGGCATTTATTTGGCCAGATTTTAACAAAACCTTTCATGGATCATCAGTATCAAGCCTAGTTATGCATATCATCGCCGTGTTATTGTTGAATGATTTTTGGCAGAGTTATGGCATTTTAAAGGTTCTAGTATGCAAACTTTGTCCAGACTAGTTCTCCTGAACCCCTGGCCGGATTTTAGTGACGTTTGGCAGGGATGATCAGTTCCAAGCCAAGTTGCGCATAACATCAGTACTGAGCCTAATTGTGCATGTCATTGCCGTGTTCCGGTTTAATGATTTTTGGCAGAGTTATGGCCCTTTAAAGGTTTTAATAAAGTAACTATGTACAGACTAGTTTTCCTGAACCCCTGGCCGGATTTTAGTGACGTTTGGCAGGCATGATCAGTACCAAGCCAAGTTGCGCATATCATCACCGTGTTCTGGTTGAATCATTTTTGACAGAGTTACTGCCTGTTATACACAAACTTTATCCAGACTAGTCTGCTAGGGGCTCCCTAGGGGGTATTCGGGTAAAAAGAAACAACACCAAATTTACTTTATTGTCCAAATGTGGATGCATTTATAAACAGGTATTGTTACTCTAGCGTAAAGGGGCCCCTCTACATGGGTACTTGGGGGACTTGAAGTAATTTATGTTCGACTGACACTTTGCTCAATGCAGGGCAAATAGTTTTGTCATATATGCCACAACAATTGATATTCTCCCCACCCACAACCACATACTCCATAAAGCCAGTAGAGTGATACAGGCCCTCTTGGACTTCTTGTTATTGTGTTGGTTTGACAAAAAATATGGTTGCTATGGCAACAGAAAGAGTACAAATACGCAAAATATATGGATCCTTTGATAACAAAAGACATGCTTAAGGTGATTTAATGAAAATTTGTGTGTAGGTAACAGGGAGTGAGGAGATCATGCACATCATTTTGTTGTTTTGATATGTCAAAAATGGGGATTGCAATGACAACATAAATTACAGCTACTAAAAATAGAAAAATGGTTTCCACTCAATACAGTTAGGAATGAGATATTGGAATGAAACGTATGAGCAGGTAGCTTATATGAACAGGACGCGTGGGATTGCATTTGGGGACACTGGGGTCAAGGTCACTGTTACTAAAAATAGAAAATGGTTTCTGCTCAATAACTTTAGTTAGGAATGACATATTGTAATGAAGCTTTATGGGTAGGTAGCTTATTTGAAAAAAGGAAGCTTGGTATTGCATTTGGGGTCACTGGGTTCAAGGTCAAGTTCACTTTACTAAAAATAGAACAACTGTTTCTGCTCATTTACTTTGCTTAGGAGTGAGATATTGGCCTGAAACTTGGTTTGTAGGTGGCTTTTTATATGATAGGAAAGTTTGGGATTGCATTTATGGTTAAGGTCAAGGTAACTGATACTAAACAAAAGTGCCCTGTAGTGGACGTGTATTGCTCTGCAACACTTGAACATCTTGTTATAATACAGTTCCATGAGCTGTTGTTTGTCGGGGGTATCAAACTGGTTTGACTGGTTAACCAGATAATGATTGGCAACTAGCAACAACAAGTGGGAATAGCTTTACTACTTCGTAGTGAATTATCAAACTAATGACGTCATCTGATCTCAAATTTATTTTTTCTGAGCATTTACCAGCAAGACTAAATTTATAAACTGTTTTATTTCAGCAACATTTCCATCCTTCCTTGCCAAACGACGAAGCCATCAGCTTTTACATCCATTCCTCAACATTTATACTTGCTGTGTACCATTTACACATAACCAGTCAACATATAGAAATAGTCAGTAGACATCAGGTATGTATATAACACATAACCAGTCAACAGATAAAAAGTCAGTAGACATCAGGTATGTACATAACACATAACCAGTCAACAGATAGAAAGTCAGTAGACATCAGATATGTACATAACACATAACCAATCTACAGATAGAAATAGTCAGTAGACGTCAGGTATGTACAGAACACACAACCAGTCAACAGATAGAAAGTCAGTAGACATCAGGTATGTACAGAACACATAACCAGTCAACAGATAGAAATAGTCAATAGACATCGGGTATGTACATGACACGTAACCAGTCAACAGATAGAACATCAGTAGACATCAGGTATGTACAGAACACATAACCAGTCAACAGATAAAAATGGTCAGTAGACATTAGGTATGTACATAACATATAACCAACCAACAGATAGAAATGGTCAATAGACATCAGGTATATACATATCGCATAACTAGTCAACAGGTAGAAATAGTCAGTATACATTAGATATGTACATAACACATAACCAGTCAACATATAGAAATAGTCAGTAGACATTAGAAATAACCAGTGAACAGATAGAAATAGTCAGTATACATCAGGTATGTACATCACACATAACCAGTCAACAGATAGAAAAGTCAGTACACATGAGATAGGTATATGCCACATAACCAGTCAACAGATAGAAAGTCTGTAGAGATCAGGTATGTACATAACACATAACCAGTCAACGGATAGAAATAGTCAGTAGACATCGAGTGAGTATATAACAAATAATATAACATGGTTTATTAAAATACTCAATGTTGATTGGTTATTGGCGTTGTCTGAAAAAGCTATATAAACCTCTGACATCATGTACATCAACTGCTGAGACGTCATTTTAAACGTCAGATGCAAAACAACAACGCAATGTAATGTGTTATTTTAAGCGATTCTACGTTACAACAACACATTAAAATAGGATGAAGCTGTATATTCTTCTCGTTTGATGTTGAGAGATAGTCATAAAATGTAAGTTGTGAGAATTTGTTTGTATTTTATGAAATCTCTCGACAAAATGTGTTTCATGATACATAAAACTCCATGTTAGATAAAATATATCCAGCGGGTTTATATTGTGCGAGATCAAAACCTGATGTTTTGGACTTGAAACACATCGAAACCGCAGGCCTGTGACCCTTGGTATCGATGAACTTCAAGTCCTGTCCACCAGATATTGATCTGGGACAATATAAACCCGCTGGAAATGTTTTATTTCTTAAACCATTCATCACATGGAAAAAGGTTGTAAACATCAGGTGTGTTTATAACTGCTATAGTTACATACACCAAACTTTGTTTGCAAGAACAAGACATGGCGGAAAAAATACTGGCATTAGTTCCCTTTATATTGTAATAACTACTGAAAAGTGTTACTTTTTAAGTAATTAATATTGTAAAATGTATCATGTTTATATTGTAAAATGTGTGACTTTTAAAGTAATTTCTTTTTCTGGCCTTATATATCGCTGTTCGGTTGCAACATCAATTCAACCATTAATTTGTTGATGTGATCTAAGATTTGCATCACAATAAAATTTCCATAAAGGTCGACGGATAAGAATTTGCTGAATTTACTTGTTTGATTTCTGTTTACAGGTAGAATGCACTGTGCAGTGGTTAAATGAAGCTGTGATATTGTTTACCCTGACCGTACAGCAGTTTCAACAGTTACTATATAAGGTAACTTGTCTGTCTGGCGTCTGTCTGTCCAGAAAGAGCGACGTTGTGCAATTTTTGTCTCACCTTTTCGAGAAAAGAAGAGACATATGTGTTACTTTTCCGGCGGTGGCGGCTAGGCGTCAACGTTCACGTTTTGCGTTTAGGTCATTTTCTCACTATATATGCGCTAGGCTTTTCAAACTTTGCTTATAGTTGTATCTTTGGTGGTACATTGCAACGTGACAAAGCAAATGTAGAAGTGACCTTGACCCTCCAAGCAAAGGGCAGTAGTATAGAAACGAGATGTACCAGCACAGTTTCCCCTCGCGGGGAACGAGAAAACCTAGTGAAATATGCCAGGGGGGACTCAGGCGCAACTCGCATTCAACCACTAAGATCTAAATGTAAGTCACGCCTAAATCAACATCCCGATATATTTCAACAGTTTTTTCAAGCAACTTCGCTCTGGGAAACTCCGCTGATACCCCTCGTTTCTATACAACTAATCAATCCGGTTGTCATTTTAGGAGAGCGCCATAATTATATTTTTCGACTTTTCGGCGAATCTACTTTCGGCGAAGTTTTCCAATCACACGATCCAAAACGGCATCAACCCCGGCAGTTAAACAAAATCAGAAGGAGCAAAGCAATCATCCTCATCATTACTATACATATCACACTCGATCATGGCACAAGCAATCAGAAGGTTATCAAGTGGGGGAAAGATATCAAAGATTTGCAAGACAAATTGAAAATCCTAGTGGCCCAAAGAAAGAAAAAGGTTTTATCTCCAGAAGGTAGGACACTGAGAGCAAAAATAGCAGCAGGGATGAGATGGGGAAGAAAGGTCAATGAATTACAAAAACAATTATAGGGATTTGATGGAATATTGAAAATCAAGAAAGACCAAAAAGAAGAAAAAGAAGAAGACCAAAATGACACCGACGATACACGAGAAATGTCAGATGATAGTACAGATCAAAATGACACCGAAGATAGTACAGAAGATATTCTGGATGAATTACGAAATAGATTCGAGGATCTTTGGACAAAAGTAAAAGATGCTATACAGAAAAGGGAAGATCTGTGTGATTTTGAAATTGATTTTGAAATTATGCAGTTGAAAAAACTTGGATATATAGCTGAAAAAGGTAAACAAGAAATACTCGATTGGTTGAACAAAGTTTTTGTCACAAATCAATACAGATAATCTCATATATTTTCACCGAAAGTAGAAATTTAATCTAAACCTATATTATAAACAATGAACTCAGAAAAAGCTACCAAAGAAAGAAACATGGAGATAGACGGGAGCACCTTGGGGATTCACTCGAGCAGATATCTAGCATACTATATAGCAAAAGAAAATGCCTACGACAATAACATGGTATCAGATATTTCAAAGGTGGACTACACAAAGGGGAATAGTGGAAAAACAAAACTGCGATCTATCCCAGGGATAGAAAAAGCTTTCATCGATGATATATATGTATTTGGGTATCTAGGAAAAAAGGATATTCCAGCAAAACAAGGAAAGGTCATGTTAACCGAAGGAAAAACAGGCGCTGCAAAAAATATTGTACACACAATAGCAACATTTGTGTCGAAAACAATTGGACGTGGACGAGACTATTGTAATGTCAGAATCTGTAATTTCACATTGAAGAAGAATCAGAACAGCAGTATCTCGAAAACTATAGAAATAATTGAATCGCATACAAGTAGTAGAGCAAGAAAGAACTGGGAACGCATATGGAAAGAAAACCCAATAAGAAATGTACTCGCAAAGATAGATGTGTCAAACATTCCCATGGATGTAGTGAAAAAGAAGAAAATGAATCTCTGTCGACTTCTAGAAAGCGTGGGACTAGGAATATACTCTATATATTACACAAGAGACTATTCTGGAACAATGAAAATATCCAGTCTGGTTGATTATTTCAACTTTGACAGAACGAAGAGCGTATTTTCTGGAATGCAGAGTGAAGAGCCCACAATTCTAGAGAATACGAAATCAGTCGAAAATAATGTCTTCACTACTATTAAAACGAGAGGTGGAAATGTCAGAAAGAAAACAATACCATGTTTGTACTATGACGAAAATGATGTTCCAGTTTTTGGGTACTATCTGGAGAAAGAAATGAAGAAAGTTACAGAAGAAACAAAGTCACCAATTGTAGTACACCTTGGAAAAGAGAAGACAACACCTACAAAAAAGAAAGCCAGATTAGCAATTACAGTACTAGATGATATAGTAGAAAATAGTATTGAACAAACGGCTCCTCCGAGTTCTACAAAACATGTCAAAGATGTTCAGAAAACAACATACAAAGTATGCAAATATTCTAGAACGGCATTTCGTGGGAAAGATAAAATATATCTACATGTGATGATTGACAACAAAGAAGTAGGGATATATGGCTACTACCTACAAAGAGAAATGGAAAAGTATCTAACGGATGGAAAGAAAAAACATATCTTGCTCAGTATTGGAAAAGATAGAAATACTCCTACAAAAAAGCCTGATGTTGATTTTATTTGGACAGAATGTTGAGATTTCGATTCAGACGATTGGGGAAATTTCACCGAAAGAGGACTTGCTAAACTTCAGGTTCATCTCTACATTTCATTTCGGTAGAGGTATACCAAACGGGGTTCTCGTAATGTTTTTTCCTAGGACATGCTAGCAAGAGGACTTACCAAACTTCAGATGTGTCTCTACATATTTTTCGGTAGAGATATATCAAAATGGGGTTCTGGTAATGTTTGTGGAGCTACGTGTTAGAATATCACCCAGTCAGAGATATCAAAATATCAGGGATGCTGAAATAGCATCAAATCAAGAAATACTGAGATATCACAGAATCAAGAATACTATGATATCACAGAATCAAGAATACTGAGATATCACCAAATCAATAATACTGAACTTGCAGCAAACCAGATATATTGGGATATCATCAAATCAAGAATACTGAGATATCACAGAATCAAGCATGCCGAAATATCACAGAATCAAGAATACTGAAATAGCAGCAAATCAAGAATACTGAGACATCACAGAATCAAGAATGCTGAAACAGCATCGAATCAAGCATGCTGAGATATCACAGAATCAAAATACTGAAACAGCATCAAATCAAGAATACTGAGATATCATAGAATCAAGAATACTGAAACAGCATCAAATCGAGCATACTGAGATATCACAGAATCAAGAATACTGAAACAGCATCAAATCAAGAATACCGAGATATCATCAAATCAAGCATACTTGGATATCAAGGAATCAAGAATACTGAAACAGCATCAAATCAAGAATACTGAGATATCATCAAATCAAGCATACTGGGATATCAAGGAATCAAGAATATTGAAACAGCATCGAATCATCAAGCATGCTGAGATATCACAGAATCAAGCACACTGGGATATCACAGAATCAAGAATACTGAAACAGCATCGAATCAAGCATGCTGAGATATCACAAAATCATGAATACTGAAACAGAATCAAATCATGAATACTGAAATAGCAGCAAATCAGAGATACTGAAACAGCATCAAATCATGCATACTGAAATAGCAGCAAATCAGAGATACTGAAATAGCAGCAAATCAGAGATACTGAAATAGCAGCAAATCAGAGATACTGAATTAGCAGCAAATCAAGAATACTGAAATAGCAGCAAATCAGAGATACTGAAATAGCAGCAATTCAGAGATACTGAAATAGCGGCAAATCAAGAATACTGAAATAACAACAAATCAGAGATACTGAAATATCATCAAATCATGAATACTGAAATAGCAGCAAATCAGTGATACTGAGATATCATCAAATCATGAATACTGAAATAGCAGCAAATCAGAGATACTGAGATATCATCAAATCGGAGATATTGAGATAGCACGGAATCCAGAATCAAGACTACTGAAATAGCATCGAATCAAGACTATTAAAATAGCATCGAATCAAGAATACTGAGATATCATAGAATCAAGCAGGCTGAGATATCACAGAATCAAGAGTATTGAGATATCACAGAATCAAGAATACTGGAACGTCATCAAATCAGAAAATTGAGGCAGCAAATCAGAGATATTGAGATATCATCAAATCAGAGATATTGAGATATCATCAAATCAAGAATACTGAGATATCATCAAATCAGAGATCTCGAGATATCATCAAGTCATGAATACTGAAATAGCAGCAAATCAAGAACACTGAAAGAACATCGGATAAAAAATACTGAGATATCATCAAATCAGAGATCTCGAGATACCAATAGAATCAAAAATACAGGAACATCATCAAATCAGAATACTGAGATAGCAGCCAATCAGAAATATTGAGATAGCAGCAAATCAGAAATATTGAGAAATCATCAAATCAAGAATACTGAGATATCATCAAATCAGAGATCTCGAGATATCATCAAATCATGAATACTGAAATAGCAGCAAATCAAGAATACTGAAACAGCTTCGAATAAAGAATACTGAGATATCATCAAATCATAAATACTGAAATAGCAGCAAATCAGAGATACTGTGATATCATCAATTCAAGAATACCGGGATAGTAGCAAATCAGAGATCTAGAGATATCATCAAATCATGAATGCAGAAATATCATCAAATCAAGAATACCGGGATAGTAGCAAATCAGAGATCTGGAGATATCATCAAATCATTTAATATTGAAATATCAGCAAATCAAGAATACTGAGATACATGTATCATCAAATCAAGAATACTGGAACAGCACCGAATCAATAATACTGAGATATCACAGAATCGAGAATATTGGAACATCACAGAATCAAGGATATTGAAACATCTCAGAATCGAGAATATTGGAACATCATAGAATCAAAGATATTGAAACATCACAGAATCGAGAATATTGGAACATCACAGAATCGAGAATATTGGAACATCATAGAATCAAAGATATTGAAACATCACAGAATCAAGAACACTGAGATATCACAGAATCAAGTATTGAAACATGACAGAATCGAGAATATTGGAACATCGCAGAATCAAGGAAACGGAATCATCACAGAATCGAGAATACTGGAACATCATAGAATCGAGAATATTGGATAGAATCCATCATGAAATACAGAAATGTCTAGATTCCATCACAGAATCAAGGATATTGGAACATAACAGAATCATCATGGAATACTGAAATATGATAGAATCTATCACAGAATATCGGAACATCACAGAATCAAAGACATTGGAATATCACGATGTTCCAATATTCTCGATTCTGTCATGTTTCAACACTTGATTCTGTGATATCTCAGTATTCTTGATTCTGTGATGTTTCAATATCTTTGATTCTATGATGTTCCAATATTCTCGATTCTGTGATGTTCCAATATTCTCGATTCTGTGATGTTTCAATATTTTTGATTCTGTGATGTTCCAATATTCTCGATTCTGAATTGTTTCAATATCCTTGATTTTTTGATGTTCCAATATTCTCGATTCTGTGATATCTCAGTATTATTGATTTGATGCTGTTCCAGTATTCTTGATTTGATGATATCTCAGTATTCTTGATTTGCTGATATTTCAGTATTCATGATTTGATGATATCTCCAGATCTCTGATTTGCTACTATCCCGGTATTCTTTAATTGATGATATCACAGTATCGCTGATTTGCTGCTATTTCAGTATTTATGATTTGATGATATCTCAGTATTCTTGATTCGATGTTGTTTCAGTATTTTTGATTTGCTGCTATTTCAGTATTCATGATTTGATGATATCTCGAGATCTCTGATTTGATGATATCTCAGTATTCTTGATTTGATGATATCTCAATATCTCTGATTTGCTGCTATCTCAATATTTCTGATTTGCTGCTATCTCAGTATTCTTATTTGATGATGTTCCGGTATTCTTGATTCTTTGATATCTCGAGATCTCTGATTTGATGATATCTCAGTATTCTTGATTCGATGCTGTTTCAGTATTCTTGATTTGCTGCTATTTCAGTATTCATGATTTGATGATATCTCGAGATCTCTGATTTGATGATATCTCAGTATTCTTGATTTGATGATATCTCAATATCTCTGATTTGCTGCTATCTCAATATTTCTTATTTGCTGCCTCAGTATTCTGATTTGATGATGTTCTAGTATTCTTGATTCTGTGATATCTCAATATTCTTGATTCTATGAAATCTCAGTATTCTTGATTATATGGTATCACAGTATTCTTGATTTGATGCTGTTCCAGTAATCTTGATTCTGTGATATCTCAGCCTGATTGATTCTATGATATCTCAGTATTCTTGATTCGATGCTATATCAATAGTCTTGATTCGAAGCTATTTCAGTAGTCTTGTTCTGTGATGGATTCCGTGCTATCTCAATATCTCTGATTTGATGATATTTCAGTATCTCTGATTTGCTGCTATTTCAGTATTCATGATTTGATGATATCTCAGTATCTCTGATTTGCTGCTGACTCAGTATTCATGATTTGATGATATTTCAGTATCTCTGATTTGCTGCTATTTCAGTATTCTTGATTTGCTGCTATTTCAGTAACTCTGGTTTGCTGCTATTTCAGTATCTCTGATTTGCTGCTATTTCAGTATTCTTGATTTGCTGCTATTTCATTATCTCTGATTTGCTGCTATTTCAGTATCTCTGATTTGCTGCCATTTCAGTATTCTTGATTTGCTGCTATTTCAATATCTCTGATTTGCTGTTATTTCAGTATGCATGATTTGATGCTGTTTCAGTATCTCTGATTTGCTGCTATTTGATTTGATGATATCTCAGTATTCTTGATTTGATGCTGTTTCAGTATTCTTGATTCTGTGATATCCCAGTATGATTGATTCTGTGATATCTCAGCATGCTTGATTCGATGCTGTTTCAATATTCTTGATTCTTTGATATCCCAGTATGCTTGATTTGATGATATCTCAGTATTCTTGATTTGATGCTGTTTCAGTATTCTTGATTCTGTGATATCTCAGTATTCTTGATTTGATGCTGTTTCAGTATTCTTGATTCTGTGATATCTCACCATGCTTGATTCGATGCTGTTTCAGCATTCTTGATTCTGTGATGTCTCAGTATTCTTGATTTGCTGCTATTTCAGTATTCTTGATTCTGTGATATCTCGGCATGCTTGATTCTGTGATATCTCAGTATTCTTGATTTGATGATATCCCAATATCTCTGGTTTGCTGCAAGTTCAGTATTATTGATTTGGTGATATCTCAGTATTCTTGATTCTGTGATATCATAGTATTCTTGATTCTGTGATATCTCAGTATTTCTTGATTTGATGCTATTTCAGCATCCCTGATATTTTGATATCTCTGACTGGGTGATATTTCAACACGTAGCTCCACAAACATTAGCAGAACCCCATTTTGATATATCTCTACCGAAAAATATGTAGAGACACATCTGAAGTTTGGTAAGTCCTCTTGCTAGCATGTCCTAGGAAAAAACATTACGAGAACCCCGTTTGGTATACCTCTACCGAAATGAAATGTAGAGATGAACCTGAAGTTTAGCAAGTCCTCTTTCGGTGAAATTTCCCCAATCATCTGAATCGAAATCTGAACATTCTGTCCAAATAACATCAACATCAGGCTTTCTTGTAGGAGTAATTCTATATTTTCCAATACTGAGCAAGATATGTGTTTTCTTTCCATCCTCTAAATACTTTTCCATTTCTCTTTAGAGGTAGTAGCCATATATCCCTACTTCTTTGTTGTCAATCATCACATGTAGATATATTCTATCTTTCCCACGAAATGCCGTTTGTTTAATATTATTTTCTACTATACCATCTAGTACTGTGATTGCTAATCTGGCTTTCTTCTTTGTAGGTGTTGTCTTCTCTTTTCCAAGGTGTACAACAATTGGTGACTTTGTTTCGTCTGTAACTTTCTTCATTTCTTTCTCCAGATAGTACCCAAAAACTGGAACATCATTTTCGTCATAGTACAAACATGGTATTGTTTTCTTTCTGTACCGTACACACTTTCAGCACATGTAGTCACCCTCTGGCATAGAAATACATCTCACTGCATTTTTCACTTTTTCATCACAATCCAACAAATATTCATTTGACTCTAGATACTCCTTTTCACTTTCTAGTATAGTTTTTTTCTTTTTGCTGCAGTTAATCTCCAATATCTTTGTCGGATTCCATTGCATTGTTTTTCCACTCCATGTATTTTCTGTAGAAGGAAAAAATTCCACTAGTACTTTGTCTAGTATGCATGAACGTGAGTCGCTCCAGTTATCATCAATTGTGAGTCCAAGTTCTTCTACTTGTTTACAAATCCTCTTTAATCCTTCAGTAGCATAGACTGTATGATGACCGGAATCGTTTTTCAAAAAGCAAATTTTTGAATCATATTTTTTCTTGGTATAATTTGCAAACCCCACCAGATAGTATTTTCCAATAGGTATGCGACTAACATATTCTATACAATCGGGAAAATCACAATACAATTGTTCTACTCGTTTTCTAATCTTTTCTATTCACTTTCTATTTTTCTCATATGTTTTTTCCAACTCACTCAACTCCTTTACTTTTACCTCCCAAACTTTCTCCTGTACTTTTTTGTTCACCTCTACCCATTTTCCCTTTTCCTCTTTTTCAAATATCTGTGCAATTATTTTTTCTCTTTTCTTGGTGGAGTTCATTGATATCTTTCTATCTGTTTCTTGTCGAAGAATTTGAAATGAAGGCTTCTCATCACCTATTCTATTCTTCCCCTTTCTATTCCATATCCACTCTACACAATTTGTTGGTGGGAGGTAGTCTGTTGACTCCATCTTCGTTGTTCTAGCCTTGGAAGGATTTTGATCACAAAAGATTGTTTTCGTATCTTTTTCTTTGGTGTAGCATTCTAGTGGAGCAAATAGACATCTTTAATTTTCGTATTGTAGTATATCAAGCACGAATATTGGGCAACAACGAAAGCCAAATGCTGACACAGCATATTTCTTTGCTTTTTTCCATGATACTCTTGGTGAGAATGAAGTCCCTGATTTTTTGCTGGTTGTATGTAGAATATACCCGGGAGTTCTTCTACAGTTTCTTCTAGAATATGTGTTCCTGACAAATGGCTGTGGTCCCCGTATATTGAAAGTTCAACTCTAGTACATCCTCGTTTTTGCATATCCGGGTGTGAAAATGTATTTCGCAAACGTTCAGATTTGGAATCAACAAAATTAGCCAGATGCCCTCTGAATACTTTTTGTATATCCCCCGCTTCAAAATTTGAGACAATCTTGTATATTTTTGTTCTTACGACATTTCGACCTCACATCTGTATAGTAGTGAAGACATTATTTTCGACTGATTTCGTATTCTTTAGAATTGTGGGCTCTTCACTCTGCATTCCAGAAAATATATTCTTCTTTCTGTCAAAGTTGAAATAATCAACCAGACTGGATATTTTCATTGTTCCAGAATAGTCTCTTGTGTAATCTATAGAGTATATTCCTAGTCCCACGCTTTCTAGAAGTCGACAGAGATTCATTTTCTTCTTTTCCACTACACCCATGGGAATGTTTGACACATCTATCTTTGCGAGTACATTTCCTATTGGGTTTTCTTTCCATATGCGTTCCCAGTTCTTTCTTGCTCTACTACTTGTATGCGAATCAATTATTTCTATAGTTTTCGAGATACTGCTGTTCTGATTCTTGTTCAATGTGCAATTACAGATTATGACATTACAATAGTCTCGTCCACGTTCAATTGATTTCGACACAAATGTTGTTATTGTTTGTACAATATTTTTTGCAGCGCCTGCTTTACCTTCGGTTAACATCATCTTTCCTTGTTTTGCTGGAATATCCTTTTTTCCTAGATACCCAAATACATATATCATCGATGAAAGCTTTTTCTATCCCTGAGATAGATCGCAGTTTTGTTTTTCCACTATTCCCCTTTGTGTAGTCCACCTTTGAAATATCTGATACCAGGTTATTGTCGTAGGCATTTTCTTATGCTATATGGTATGCTAGATATCTGCTCGAGCGAATCCCCAAGGTGCTTCCGTCCATGTTTCTTTCTTTGGTAGCTTTTTTTAAGTTCATTGTATATAATATAGGTTTAGATTAAATTTCTACTTTCGGTGAAAATATATGAGATTATCTGTATTGATTTGTGACAAAAACTTTGTTCAACCAATCGAATATTTCTTGTTTATCTTTTTAGCTATATATCTAAGTTTTTTCAACTGCATAATTTCAAAATCAGTTTCAAAATCACACAGATCTTCCCTTTTATGTATACCATGTTTTACTTTCGTCCAAAGATCCTCGAATCTATTTCGCAATTCATCCAGAATATCTTCTGTACTATCTTCGGTGTCATTTTGATCTGTACTATCATCTGACATTTCTCGTGTATCGTCGGTGTCATTTTGGTCTTCTTCTTGGTCTTCTTTTTGGTCTTTCTTGATTTTCAATATTCCATCTAATCCCTGTAATTGTTTTTGTAATTCATTGACATTTCTTCCCCATCTCATCCTTGCTGCTATTTTTGCTCTCAGTGTCCTACCTTCTGGAGACAAAACTTTTTTCTTTCTTTGGGCTACTAGGATTTTCATTTTGTCTTGCAATTCTTTGATATCTTTCCCCCACTTGATAACCTTTTGATTGCTTGTGCGATGATCGAGTGTGATATGTATAGTGATGATGAGGATGATTGCTTTGCTCCTTCTGATTTTGTTTAACTGCCGAGACTAGACCCGAAGTTGAAGCCGTTTGGGATCGTGTGATTGGAAAACTTCGTCGAAAGTAGATTCGCCGAAAAGTCGAAAAATAAAATTATTGCGCCCTCCTAAAATGACAACCATATTGATTAGTAGAACAGAAACGAGGGGTATCAGCGGAGTTTCCCAGAGCGGGGTTGCTTGAGAAAACTGTTGAAATATGTTGGGATGTTGATTTAGGCGTGACTTACATTTAGATCTTAGTGGTGTGAATGAGAGTTGCGCCTGAGTCCCCCCTGGCATATTTCACTAGTTTTTCTCGTTCCCCGCGAGGGGAAACTGCGCTGGTACCTCTCGTTTCCATACTACTTAGGGCAGTTACCTTAATAATTTTTACGTTCAACTTTTGCGTTTAGGTCACATTTTCACAAACTGTATGCACTAGACCTTTCAAACTTCGCTTGTAGTTGTATCTTGGGTGGTACATTGCAACATGACAAAGCAAATTTTGAATTGACCGTGACCCTTCAAGCAAAGGGCAGATAACAGTAATTTTTACCGTCAACTTTTACGTTGAGGTAAATTTCTCGCAAACTGTATGCACTTCACCTTTCAAATTGTGCTTATAGTTGTATCTTGGGTGGTGCATCGCAACTTGACAAAGCAAATGTGGATCTGACCTTGACCCTCTAAGCAAGGGGCAGATTACCTTATAATTTGTACCCTCAACTTTTGCGTTTAGGTCACTTTCTCGCAAATTGTATGCACTACACCGTTCAAACTGTGTTTATAGTTGTATCTTGGATGGTACATCACAACTTGACAAAGAAAATGTGGATGTGACCTTGACCCTCCAAGCAAGGGACAGATAACTTAATATTTGTTACCTTCAACATTTCCGTTTAGGTCACTTTCTCGCAAACTGTATGCACTACACCTTTCAAACTGTGTTTATAGTTGTATCTTAGGTGCTACATCGCAGCGTGACAAAGTAAATGTGGATGTGACCTTGACCCTCCAAGCAAAGGGCAGATAACTTTAATTGTTAAACTATAATTATGCACTAGATGCTTTAAACCTAGTTTAGCTTAAACTTTGGAAGACAGAACATTCTATTTTGACATAGTTGTGCCTTAGGTAGTGCATCTTTTTGGATGCATGGATTCCATCTATGACATTGACCTACTTTTTGGAGCTGATGATTTTTTTTAATTTTTAGCTCTACTGATCAGAGATCAGCAGAGCTTATGCCGTGGTGTGGCGTCCGTCGTCCGTCCGTCCGTCTGTCTGTCTGTCCGTAAAAAATTTTTTGTAGCGACTACTCCTCTGAAACTACTGAATGGATTTTCTTGAAACTTTACAGAAAAGTTGCCCATGCCATGAAGTCTAGTTGATCCTAGCAAAAATTCATGTTGATGTGAAATCCAAGATGGTCGCCACAGCTAAAAATAGATTTTTAAAAAACAAGTTTGTAGCGACTACTTCTTGAAAACTCTAAGTGATATTGATATGGGACTTTTTCTAAAATGATCAGCATGACAGGATGTTGGTCCTTGTCGAAAATCGTTCTGATTCGACGTTAAACATGGCTGCCAGCGGCCATCCTTGTTTACATAGAGTTATTTAGTAAAAACTTGTTGCGACTACTCCTCTGAAACTACTCGACGGATTTCCATTACACTTCACAGGAATGTTGCTCTTGATGCCTAAATGATTCTAGCAACATTTCATGTTGGTCGGAAATTCAAGATGGCCGCTAAAAATAGATTTTCATAAAACAAATTTGTAGCGAGTACTTTTTGAAAACTATAAGTGATATTGATATGGGACTTTTTCTGAAATGATCAGTATGGAATGATGTTGATCCTTGTCGAAAATTATTTTGATGCGACGTAAAACATGGCCCCAGCGGCCATCTTTGTTTACATAGAGTTATATGATGAAAATGTGTAGCGACTACTCCTCTGAAACTACGGGACGGATTTTCATGAAACTTCACATCAATGTTGCTCTTGATGTCTAATTGTTCCTAGCAAAATTCCAGGTCGGCCGAAATTTCAAGATGGCCGCCACGGCTGAAAATAGATTTTCAAAAGTTTGTAGCGACTACTTCTTGAAAACTATAAGTGATATTGATATGCGTCTTTTCCTATAATGATCAGTATGACATGGTGTTGATCCTTGTCGAAAACTATTTTGAGTTGACGTTAAATATTTCTGCCAGCGGCCATGTTTGTTTACATAGAGTTATATAATGAAAACTTGAAGTGACTACTCCTCTGAAACTACTTGACGGATTTTCATGAAACTTCATACGAATGTTGCTCTGGATGTATAATTGATTCTGGCAAAAGTTCAGTTCGTCCGAAAATTCAAGATGGTTTCCATGGCTAAAAATATATGTTCAAAATACAAGTTTGTAGCGACTACTTTTTGAAAACTATAAGTGATATTGATATGGGACTTTTTCTAAAATGATCAGTATGACATGATGTTGATACTTATCAAAAATTATTTTGCTTTGACGTTAAACATGGCCAACAGCCGGCCATCTTTGTTTAAATGGAGTTATACAATGAAAACTTGTAGCGACTACTCCTCTGAAACTACTTGACGGATTTTCATGAAACTTCACAGGAATGCTGATCCAGCTATTAAAAACCTATCAGTAGAGCTTCAAGGTCATTAACCTCTTGTTTTTTTATAGAATGGCATTTTGCTTTAAATCAAAATGGACTTAAATGTCATTTCAGCAAACGGTAAACTCAATTGTTTTGAGTTATTAAAATGTTTACAAACTTTCATTTAAGCATCACTTATCTTTTATTAAGTCTCGCCCCCATTAGGCGAGACATGTGAATTGGTGGATTTCTGTTAGATCTAAGATTTTTATATCTGGCCCTGCTATGGGGTCATAGATTTGTATAAGAGTTACATAGGATTTTTTTTAACAATCTTCTTTGAAACTACATGAGCTAGAGTTCTAATATTTTGCATGTACCATGTCCGCTATCAAGATTGTTCAAATCGAAACCTTCTTAAACAAAATTCATTCGATGTCAAACCAGTGGCCATCTTTGTTTACATAGATTGTTATGGGAAAAACTTGTGGCAACTACTTCTCCGAAACTACTTGAAGGATTTTCAGGAAAGTACAGGAATGTTACTCTTGATGTCAAGTTGGTTCTAGGTAAAAGGTAAAAATCAGGTTGACCAAAACATTGAAGATGCCCGCCATATCTTAAAAGTACAATTTTGTAGCTACTACTTTTCAAAAACAATAAATGTTGTTGATTTGACATGCTATGTAGTTAGTCTTAAACAAAATTAATTTTAATTCAACATTAAAAACTTGGCTGACAGGGGCTATTTTTGTTTGCACGGAGTTATATTTTGAGAGCATGGTGTGTTTCATAACTATTAAATGATTTATATGTATTTTTTATGTAATAGGGTAAATAGTATGTGGGGGTTCTATCGGGTCCTTGTGGCTAAATAATTAAGCTAGATTCTGCTGTAGTCTCTAATCCAAAAGTGTTCTGTTATATCTTCCTCAATCTTTTGAAATTAGAACTGTAGTTACGAATGTTGCAATAATTATTTGAAAGAATTGATAGCTGGAATATATGCGTAGACGACTATACTCTTTAGTAAAACATAGTAATAATATTAATAACGAAACTCTATTGTTTAGAGACTTTCTTTTGCGCGCTAAAGAGAGAACGCAGCAGACACGTTGAGGGACTTCGATAACTAACTATAGTTTAACTATGGTCGTTGATCTGCGCATGTCTAGTTAAGGAGTAATGCGAACTTACTCTAGTTAAACCATAGTTTCTATAAATGGATACACGCGGCATAGTGTAAAACCTGGAATGTGTTTACTTTATCATATAGATATACATATGTCAATCAAAAATTAACAACTAAAACTAGAATAAATACTAGAACATGAACAAATATGTGATATATAGAGTCTAGTCTCAGGGAATTGGTTACCAATTGAATACAGGCACATGAGCAAATATGTAATATATTGAGTCTTGTCTCAGCGAGTTGGTTACCAATTGACTTTCATACAACACCGAGATGGGCTTAGCCCATCGAGGTTTATAAATAAGGCCATACCGAGTTTTTTTCTATCTTTAGCCCATCCTACATAACACATCTAATGAAAATAAACATTTCTCCTCTGGTTGAAGGGGTCATCCTGCATAACAAATAAAAAGTAAACTGTAAATATACATTTCTCCTCTATACTGAGAAAAACAACATTGCTTTCTCGAAACATACCTGCCAGGCAGGAAAAAACAACGAAGAGTCGAGAGAAAAAAAAAGGAAAAAAAAGCCTATTTGGCTCTCTTTTATTTCACTTCTATTTCTTGACTTCCGCATTCCGCATTCCGAATTCCGCATTCCGCATTCCTAATTCCGCATTCTGCATTCTGCTTTCCGATTCCGAATTCTGCATTCCGAATTCCGCATTTAGAAATAGGTAGTAAGATAAAATAATAATAATAATAATAATAATAATAATAATTTATGCGTGCATGTGCATGTATGTGTGTTGTGAAATCTCAGTGTTACTATTAAAGATGCAATTACTTCTCACATTTTATATTTAACAATCATGTAATATAAAAGTGTATGAATATTGCCAGTGACCACGATTGTTGTATTTTTAAATAAACCACATAACCTTAAGTTAAATTCCCTATAACCTGAGTATCCGTGTATCCTTTGTATAAATACACCATGAACGTATGTACTATTATACCCTATAAATATACACAAATTCCTACTAGAGTATCTGCTAATTGAATTGGGTTTTTACGGCGCACCAACACATGAAAGGTTATATGGCGCCTAACAGGGATGAACATACCAGGCTCATCCTCCATTTACATCAAAATAAAATATGGAGATTGCGCCTCGAACCTTCTAACCTGCAGAACTGCAGAGTTGCTGCAGATTATATAGTAAACATTCCATTTACGATGGAGCCAGTTTCCACGTTTGCATACGCGGTGTCATGATGAAAACCTTGAATGAGCATGATAAAAAATGACAAAATGAACATGAAGAGGGGTCCTACCCCTCTGCCTCTAGCGGCATTTGCAGAGGTTGTATTCTACCCCGGCAACCACACGTGGAGAGTATCTGTTAATCCTTTGTATATACACACTATAAACTTCAATATAAAATATAAGATTTCCAAAAATACTCTTATTTAGTAGTTGTGCAAACATGGAAAAAAACGTTATTATTGAATGCGGAATTCGGAATTCGGAATGCGGAATGCGGGAATTCAGAAGTCAAGAAATATTGTATTGTTATGTGTGTGGGTGGTGTATATCACTAGGGTGGAGTATAAACTCAGAGTGGATCACTAGTGGGTCCAGAGAGAAGCCCGTTAAATTACATAATATATTAAGGTTTATAAAGTTTGGACCGCCTCAAGACCTCCCCCTGGACACCCCCTAGATACATCATCCTGAAAAAATCGAAAAGATACATGTGTTTTTTTTGTGATTGTGAAAACATTTGCTCGCCCTCGAGGTTAAATCCTGGATCCGCGTATGAACTTTCGGATATAAGATTACAGTTTATTCGTACCACTTAGATTTTAGTAGAGGGTAATGCCATCGCCTCATAGACAATGAAAAAGACAACACACATAAAAGGACGTTTGTTTTGTCATGTTTCATTCAATAGTAAGTGTATTTTTGACAATCTTATATTTTATATTGAAGTTTATAGTGTGCCAAGGATTAACAGATACTCAAGTTGAAGTTTGTGTATATTTATGGGATATAATAGTACATTGTATATACGTTTACAAAGGATTAACAGGGATATTCAGATTTTATCACATAACTTACGATGTGAGAGTGGAATAACACCATTCTATATTTTCGATATACCACTAATTGTATAAGTATGCAAATGAGCCTAGTATGCGCTGTCAAAAAAATATCGATTATGACCATGATCCAATTTCCACGGTTTATGTCGGTTTCGCGTGTTCAAGCGACAGGCAAAATGCAATGAAAGTCGATATGTGAGTTATGTGATAAATAGAATCTAACATTCGTTCTCATTCATTATTGAATTTATTAAACTCGTTAGCAAAAATGACTTTGCCAACTCGTTTAATAAATTCAATAATGAACGAGTACTCATGTAATTTAATGTAAGGTTATGGATTTTATATTATAAAAAATACAACATTCACTGGCACCACCACTGGCAATATTCATACATCATGTAGTAAGAGTTTTGTTTATTCCAATTAGGAATTGATGTAGCTAATCAAGTTGTTCATTTCCCTAGTCATTTTATAACTTGTTTTAAGTTGTCGTCGACGTGGAAATGCGTTTCCGTTAGTTTCCATATGAATGTCAAAAATGTTGTGGTTTTTTTTTTGGCCCAGGCATTCGAAAGCTCACTAGCCCAATGACGCTAAACATAGAAAAAGAACTTGGTTAGGCACCAACAAGCTGAGACAGACTCTATATTTTGTTTTGTAGTATGGTGTACGCAGTGACCTTGTCCGCGCGTGCTGTCCGTACTCTAACTACCATTAATTTATCGGACGTTATAGTATGGTAAAGCTCCGCCCCTTTGTCTGTATTGAATTAAAATATTTAAAGCTATGCATTCATCAAAGTCAATACTACTGTAAACAGACGAGGAAAAACAAGTACACTCAGTGGGGTTTGAACTCGGAACGATTGCATGTGAAACGGGCGCTCTACCGATATCACCATAAAAGTTTGCTCAGCGGCGAGACAGTAGTAACGTGCTTACAAACCTATCTATTTACATACACCCCAATTGAGTCCTACTACACTACAGTGCTATGATACTGTGCACTGTCTGTTACTTTGCGTGCATGTGTCTGCCATGTACATAATTATGTCAATGTTTGTGTGTGTGTGTGTGCGCGCGCGCGCGCGCGTGTGTGTGTGTGTGTGCGTGTGTGATAGTCTACGTGTGCCTGTGTGTGTGTGTGTGTGCGTGCGTGCGTGCGTGCGTGTGTGCGTGCGTGCGTGGTTAGAGGTTATAATACCAATAGGTCAGAACATGTCAGATATATTACATAGTGTTCCCATGCTTTCCTGATGGCCTTATACGGTAAAATAGGCATATTTAACATTTCTTCATTCCAAATTTCTTCCAGATTCTCTCCATGTTTTATCCTATACTCAGTACATGTGTCTACTAAACTATGGAATGGGAACTTTAGACTAAAATGGAATACGATTGGAATCAAAAGCTCATTCTATTCCATTCCATCCCAGTTTTTAGACTATTCCGATACATGGTGCATTTAAACCATACGTTTTTTACATTGACACCGGCAACGCAATTTCTCAAATAATTCGCTGTAAAATAGTTAATTGTTGTTGCAATTGTATATATATGTATCGAGTAACTGATTACATACAAATAACACGTTTATAACTAAAGTCAAATGTCTATAAATGTCGAAGATACAACAAAATTAGTTTCAAATTTGTGAAAGTTTATGTTTGAACCAGAGCAAACATCCCCTTGCCGTGGGTTGAACTATAGTAGACTGATGACGTCATTCTGGTTAAACCATTGCGTATTCGATCTGACCATAGTTAAACTACGGCTTCTATGGTTCGTGATCGAAGTCATTCGTTATTGAATCGGGGGAGTTTTTCATCGTTTAATAAGGTAACTGCAATTATTTTGTCATTGTGAAGTATCATTGCTACATGTTCATCATAATTACAAAGCATACTTTTTGATATTAGTGATAAATTCTTCGTTTTGGTTGGAAATGCAGTTTCAGAAAATGAAGCGGTGTCAACATAAAATGTTACCATGATGTTTTGTTGCCATCAACAAAATAAGGCGTTATATGCATTGTCGGTTTTAAACACTGGTTTGCATGTTAATGTGAGATGTATTGAGTAGGATTTATTTAGTTTATTACATAATTCGTGACATTTAGCATACACTGAGGTTTTACGTTTTTATTATTATGTGAGATCATGGAGGATTTGTGTAAAGATTAGTACATTTATTAAATGGGATTTCCCATTGTTTTGCAGTCGTGAACTGTGTGTTCCCCATGAGATGCCGGGTGCCGGCTTAGGATGGTTGAGAGTCCTTACTTAGGGTGAGTTATTGGGAGTTAAAGGATTATGGATTATTGTGTGTGTGTCAAGGTACTTATATTGTGATAACTTGCAGAGACGGGTGTTTGTTTTATTGCTATTCATGTCTAATTGACAAAGTATATGATAATTATTCGGTTTCATATATTGATAAGTGATAAGATAATTATCTTGTGATGTTAAGCTGTATAAAACAATGTTGATTTGAGATATACTCTGAAAATGGTTGTATTACTTTATCAGTATATTGGTGTTGAGACTAAAAGACTCCAGTAGTTCATAATGGCATCATGCGAACGTTCACTCTAAGTAACCTGAAAGTGAGAAATAGTGTGATTTTAAGTAGACGGTTATAATAAATAAGAATGTTGGTAGTAATTATTTAATGTATTTCACCTTTGTTTAACGATGAAAGCTTGTACCGAAATCAGTCAAAGCAGTTGCTTGTATGACTTTGATTGATTTATTGATTGAGCTATTGACATGTTAATTGATTTATGATTTAGTACACATAACATGTTGTTAAATGAGTTGTTTATTGTTTCAGATGTGTTCGACTATGTTGTTAGTCTGACTTACGGTACTGTAACGAATAAAGTCAACTTAAAACCAGTCGGTTGTGCTTGATTGAACTTTTATCCCATCACATTTATGCAAATAAAAAAGAAATCATAAAAAGACGTAATCTAATATTAATTTTTCTATATAAATGATTAAAGTTAACATCAAGATAATATTAGCAGTTTATGTCTTTTATTAGATTCTAATATGGCATATAGGATTCACTATCTGTTACAACTGCTTCTGTAAAAGACAAAAAATATTGTGTAAAGTTTTTCAGATCAAATGTTTTTTAACAAATATTAAATAATAATAGACAATTTTTTCCTTGATTATTTAGGGCAGAACTTTGACCAACCTACTCTACTTGGACCAACAGGGTTTTTGCTAATAGTATATGGATAAAAAAAGCATTTGCCTAGTTGGTTCTTAGTATGTACCCTAAAAGAAATATAAAAAGATCGGACAGGGAAAGTAGCATTCAAGGCGGACAGTCAACCACAAAACACAGAAACAAACACGCAAACAGACAAACAAAAAGGCAAAAACAATAATAAATGCAAACGACATCACAAACACAAAAGGGTTGACAATAGGGCTACCGCCTTGGAACGGTCAGTGGCAAAGTAGGCCACTGGGGGTTTAAACCGGTTCTAGGGTGCACCAAACCTCACACTTACCCTACTGTCATCCCATTAAAACAGGACAGTGTAAATAAAGAAATCCCCGCCTTAATCTCTAACCAACAAGGCAGCATAATAGGCAATATAAGTAAAACACAAATATGCTCGTGTAAATATAATACAAAAAAACAATAGCCTAGAAAGCCACAATGAAGGTACTCAATGACTTGGCAGAAGCCAGAGCAGTAAGAGAATAAACCATTAAGGGCACGACAAAAAAGATCATGGACAAACATCAAACGCCACCGTCCCAATGGGCTTTAGGTAGGCGTCATCATAGGGTCAACAGCCTGTCCGGTCATCGTACAATTAAAGAGGAAAGCATAGTGGCGAACTGTAAAAGGGTCCACCACCAAGCATACAGTACGTTGCAAAATGATAGGGTCATAACCTCTTTTGATAAACTTCTTAACAAGTTTAACAAAGATAGTATGAAAGTGATCATGACCAAGAATCTTACGAAGTTTATAAATCACATCACCATAGAAGCCAAGTCTGGTTTCAGTAAAAAATGGTCCACATGGCTTGTCTGGCTTTCAAAAACCTATCATTAGAGCTTCAAGGTCATTGACCCTTTGTTAATAACAAAATGTGTATTTTAGTAAACTGTATTTATATATGAAATCCCTACAGTCTGTAGAAAACCACAAAGTTTCCTGACGAGAATGAAGCCATGTGACGTTGGATTCTTGTGAAGGTATATAGAGACGATATAGACTCAACTGTGATATTGGCATTGTATGAGATAATGGGACCACAGTGGAGGCATGGTAGTGTATGTTCTTGTGAAGTCCTACAAAACATGATATAATTGATATTGTATACGGATAAAGGGATCACACTGGTGGCACAGTAGTGTGTGTTCTTGTGAAGGCCTAGATATATATGATATAAACTCGTATGTGATATTGACACATTATGCAGATAAATCGACCAATCGGTGGATTTCTTTTTTTTGTGAAGGCCTATAAATATGATAGAAACTCATGAATGATATTGACATTGTATGCAGATAAAGGGACCAAAATGGAGGCAATATAGTAATAAATATTGTGAAGGCCTATTGATTGTATGCAGATAATGGGACCAAAATGGAGGCATGGAAGTGTTGGCATTTTGAAGTTCGTGAAAACATGAATACCTTTACAAAATAATCATTCATGATCATTTGTTATACAGAAAGTATGCATATACATGGACAGCACATTGACAGGTGGTTATATAGAAGTGTGATCTGGAATGAAATCTGGTTAAATGTCCTGTTAACACATCATCTTGGGTAATATTGGGACACCATATTGGGTAATATTGGGACGGCAACCGCAAAGGGAGATGAGATGATGAAGTTTCCCATCAGGCATGTGTAATATGAAGGCAGTATGAAAGTAGGTATAAACGTGAAACAGGAAACAACGCATTCACAGAACACAGTCAACCAAAAGCACATTCAAAACAATCAACATTAACAGTGCTCACGAAATAGGATAGCCCCAAGCCCGGGGCCTGTCAAAATCTGGTTGGGGCTCGTCTCGTTTTGCCATATTTTACTATAGAAATAATTCCGGGCCTGTCAATATTAATTCAGGGCCTCCTGCCAAAAATATGTTCCGTGAGTTACAATTACAAGGAAAATTAGAACCGAAGTACATTCTTCTGTATGTGACACCATCAACATAAAGGGGTTGACAAAAGGGGTACCACCTTGTAACGTTCAGTGACAAAAAGGCTGTTTGTGTTTAAACCAGGTTCTAGGGAGCACCAAGCATCACTTTAATAACATAATGTCATCCTAATAAAATGGGACAGTGTAAATAAAGAAAGCCCCGTCACGTCCCAGGTCACATGTTTTACAAATACAAGATAACCTCGAAACATTTGCTTCTCTGAAACCACAAGGCATAGAACGTTTTGTATCATGTAGCATATGACCATCTACCAAGTTCTTTCAAATGTTGACCCTATGGTCCAGTTTGTTCCTGCATCAGAGGTCACATGTTTTTCATAGACCTATATATGAAAATCCTGGAATGTATAAAACAGACCTCAGGAATTGTGTGTGTCCCTTGTCTTAACATGTGTTTTATTTCACAGGAAACCTGTCTATGGGCTACACACATAATTCAGACATTCATTGTAATATTCCGTTATACATTTTAAATATACTCATTTTGTAAATATCATGAATAAGCATATATCATCCTACGGCTCAAATTGGAAATAAATAAACAAGAAAGAACAGTAACTGTTGCAAATTGTTTATTATTTATATCTATATTAGTAACCCTTATGTGCAACAAAAGTTCAGTTCAATGTTTTAAACACGAAACAAATAAAATAACACCTATAAATCAATGGGCTTCTAACTTGATAAATAGTATATTGTCAACCTTGAAAAAATCTTTAATATGATAAACACATGTATCACATAACTTGCAGAGTGGGAGTGTAAAATGACTAATCATAATACAATAGTGTAATTAATATGCAAATAAAACCGGAATCATTGCTCGGTATTTACTGTTCAGCTCGGTGTGCAATTGGAATTGCCTCAGGATTTCCATAAAAATTAACTGGATAGGTGGGGAAATCAACAAAGCAGTTCATTGTTGGATGTCGTACAGACATGATCGAAGCAACATACAACATCATCTTACGAAACACGACGTCATCATACAAAACACAAGACATCATCATACAAAACACACGACGTCATCATACAAAACACGATGTCATCATACAAAACACACGACGTCATCATACAAAACACACGACATCATCATACAGAACACGACGTCATCATACAAAACACACGACGTCATCATACAAAACACACGAACACGACGTCATCATACAAAACACACGACTTCATATGACAACCATATACTATAGGCAGCTACTTTATTAAACGTACGTAACATGGCATTTTTGGAGTTTTGTTAGGGTTTCAGGGGTAGGCTTTCTTGCCGTCACTCCGCCGCCCGTGGAAGTGTGATAAAGATAAATAGAATCTCACGTTCGAGCGCAAATAATATTGAATTTATTAAACTTGTTAGATACAATTTTTATGATGCTCGGCACGGACTCGGATAATATAATTATCCAACTCAATATTAAACAGAAATGAAATGCGGTTTTACCTCCCTTTAGCACATAGTAGGTTATATGCGGACAGAGGAAGAGGAGAACAAGAAAATCGGTAGAACCGATGGATGCTCCCCGAAATGTATCCTCAACTTATCATATGGCCTTGTATCACCCAGCAGTTTTCAATTTGCAGATCCGTCAGTAGTTATTGACGTATGCTTCGGACAAGAATAACAAGTATAAAATTACAAAGGGCAATAACTCTTAACTTGAATGAAGACAAGGTTACGGTTCTTGCACTCTGCACTTCCTCTCATTGCCCTCTATCATTGTGTGAAGTTTCACTGCAGTCCCGTCAGTAGTTTTGAAGTTATGCTACAGACAAAAAATCTAAGTATAAAATTACAAAGGACAATAACTCTAATTTGAATGATGACATAGTTACGGTTCATAAATCTCAGCTTTCATATTCTAAACAAGAGGGCCAATTTTCACATATATCAAAAAATGTCAAAGAAGCTGATAATTTCGTAACATGAGATTATCCTTTGTCCGCCTTAAGGCGAATGTACTCTCAGCAAATAGCAAAGTTAAAAGTAGGATAGTAAAAAACAACTAAATATTTTTACATGAAACGAACAGTATATCATATAATTACCATAAACATATAAAACCTAAAAAACTTAAAAAACATGTATATGAAAATGTTTTTAAAATTGCACAATACAGAGAATCTAGCAGTAATTAGAACTCGTCAATATCAGACTATTTTGTATATATAACTTGCAATATATTACCTTGATATCATTATCTAGGTTGTGCCAGCCATTGAAAGGTAAAATAATATGTATAAAGTGGTTTTATGCAACTTTTTATTAAAGCACCTGTCTTGAAATCAAATATTGTGAGTAGCATAATCTATAAATAGAATGTGTACAGGTAGTGACCAATCAAATACCCTTACCATGTATGTAAATAACATGTATTTAGTTCTGCATTGATTACGAACATTGATTTTGCTTCTTTAAAAACAACTTTGACAGGATTATTTGAGATTTTAATTGATAGCACCAGCTAGCTAAGGATATCAAGGTAACATATTGCAAGCTTTATTGTAAAATAAGAGTTATACTGTTGAGTTCTAATTCCTGTAGGATTCACTTTGAAGTCTTCTATTAAAACTGCTTTATTTATACAAAAGTAGTTTTTATATCTGATTTTTGTTTCTAGCTAGGGTAATAAGATGCGGTACTGCAAGTTTCATGTAAACATATGCAGAAGTGTTTGAGATATTCAACTTCATTCTTTTGTTCCAGGGAACATAATCCTTAAAGTGTTCAGGCACAGTTACTGTATATATGGTTATACTAGGGTGGTGATCTCAATTGTTTCCAAGTTATGACTCAGGGGCTATGTCCCAAAGGGTGGGGATGGATCCCGGGGCCAATGCTGTTTCGATGGTGTTATCCGTATGTTCATGCCCAGTAAGTCCATATGTGGTTATAGGGTGGTAATCTCCATAGTTTCCAAGTTATGCCCCAGGGTTGGGGATAGACTCCCATGGCCGATATAGCTTGGGTGGTTGTATTCGTCTGCTCATGTACAGGGTGGATACTGGTTGGATTGTTGTATCGATCTGTTCATGCCCAGTACGTGTATATAGAGAATATTATGTCAGTGCCTTTTACTATCAAGTTTATTAGGCTCGGCACGGAAACGAAGAATGGCGAGGCTCTCTGCCTCGCCATTCTTCGTTTTCTACGCCTCGCCTAATAAACTTGATAGTAAACGGCACTGACATAATATTCTATTTATCATGTAGATTATCCATATTTTCTGTATGAATTACTATTATTACCTTTTTCTCAAAATGGTACGCTTATCGAGGACGTTGCCATGTTGTTGTTTTTTGTTTGTTTTATGACGTCAGGCAACGTTACGTGCATGACGTCAGATAACGTTACGTACAATAAACGCTGTGGGATTCCGCATTGATTTGCTTTATTAGTCAGTGCCTAATTAAAGCAAAATTTAATAGGTCACCCCTTTATTAGGAAGAAAAGTGCATATCTGCATGATAAATTATGTTTATAGGGTGGGGATCTCAACGGTTCCCAAGTTATGACCCAGGGTCTATAATTTTTAATGTGTCAAGGTCATAACTCTTGTAATATTAACCGAGCTACTGTTTTTAGCAGCAGAGCTTATGGGATGATGTGTTGGCCGTCGTCCATCCGTCGTCCGTTAACGTTTGCCTTGTTCATTTTGCATCAGATATTTTGCAAACTTGATCAGCTTGGTGGTATCAATGAAAGCTCGAACGAGTTCGAAAACCAGCCAAATCGGACCATTTACACCGGAATTATGACCCTTGCTTTTCTAAAATGTGCTATAATTTGACCCCGTTAACACGATAGGGTCTTCATTTTTCATTCGATCTTTTTTGAAACTTTACCAGATTGTTGATATCAATAAAAGCTTAGACGAGTTCGAAAACCAGCCAGTTGAAACCAGTAATGTCGGAGTTATGGCCCTTGATTTAGTTAAAATTGCTATATTTTGCCTTGTTAACGCGGTAGTCCTTTATTTTTCATCCGATCTTTTTCAAACTTTATCAGATTGTTGATATTAATGAAAGCTTAGACGAGTTTGAAAACCAGCCAGTTCGGAGCCTTTATATCGCAGTCATGGCCTTGATTTTCTGAAATATGCTATAATCCCTCATGAAAATATAGTGTCTGAATATTGGCTGAACCACTGTCTGAAATTCAACTGAACATTGTCTGATTCTTGGCTGAACAGACGTTATTTGGCATTATTTGACCATGTCTGAATAATTACTTAAATTGGAACATATCCAAACAAAATTCAGACTGATAATCATCTGAATCTTCGGGGTTTATTCAGACTAAATTCAGACTGAAAAGTGTCTGAAATCTGAATCTCTCAAAAGGTTAAGAAAGCTTCAGAAAATGGTGCAGACACTATTCAGACTTTTATTCTGAAAAGTTGCTTAAACCACTGTCTGAAATTTAACTGAACATTGTCTGATTCTTGGTTGAACAGACGTTATTTGGCCTGGTCTGAATAATTACTTAAATTAGAACGTATCCAGACAAAATTCAGACTGAAAATCATTTGAATCTTCAGAGTTTATTCAGACTATATTCAGACTGAAAAGTGTCTGAAGTCTGAATCTCTCGGAAGATTTTAAGAAAGATTCAGAAAATGGTACAGACACTATTCTACTATTCTTTTATTCTGAAAAGTTGCTTAATTTAAACCACTGTCTGAAATGTAACTGAACATTGTCTGATTCTTGGCTGAACATATGTTATTTGGCATTATTTGGCCTTGTCTGAATAATTACTTAAATTGGAAAATATTCAGACAAATTCAGACTGAAAATCGTCTGAATCTTCAGGATTTATTCAGACTATATTCAGAATGAAAAGTATCTGAATCTCTCAGAATAGTTTATGAAAGATTCAGAATTTATTTTTAAACCCTACATGACATATCCTTGAATTGTTCATGAACTATTCCAGTTTTGTTTTTGAACTGTTCATGAACATAACTGTTCCAGAAAAGTTCAAGAACTTGATGCAATTTTGAAGGTGGCCATTTAACATGTTGTTCATGAATAATTCATCAATTCAGTTCATAAATAGCTCCACTAGAACAATTCACTAATTTAACCTACATAACAGTTAAAGAACAATTCATTAATTGAACCTTCAGAAGACCTGGTCATACTTGGTGAAATGTTACATATATGATACTGAAATGAAATAATATCTGCAGTGCTGAATACCATTTTTCTGTCAGAACAAAAAAAGAAAGTCAATCCGCGAAAACACATGACAATAGGGGTTTCATTTTAAAATACTGTTTCTAAAGACTACATTTGGAAATTCTTCATCTTTCAAATACAACTATTAAATGCATAAGATGTTTTCACAAAACACTTACATGTAATCATTAAATGGTGCAAGCACATTCTTCAGTTGGTGCCTGCATTTTCCCGCCAAAATTCAAAATATTGGGTACGCATTTTATTTGCAATCTTTGTCAGAATCACACCCAGTTGTCATTATGAGTAAAACAATCCATTTTTCTTTCCAAACTTCTAAACTAAAAAAATATATCTTCATAAAACTTGCTTACACACATCAAGGTAGTGGTCATACATGTGGTGTATTTTGATATATATAAACTTCTTACATCTATACATGTATATTTGGCAATTTACAAACAAATAGACATATACAGGTAGTATGGTACAATATGTGATTTTCTTGACCTACTTTCTTTGCAAATATAAATGAAGACTTGGGCTTTTAAACTCCAGATAATGTTATTATATTGAAATTTTCCTGCAATAATGATTATCATATATTTTTTTGTTAATACGTGTACTTTTATAGTATAGATTTGTTTAAGTAAGGAAGATGAAGTCTGAACATTTCAGACTTTAGGTGGCTCAATCAATCGAAGTCTGAACAGTTTTGACAGTTCTGATTTATTTTTCAGCCAAAGCATTTGGAAAAAGGTTTTCTAATTATCTTATATGGATCTTTTTTATTTGTCTGAACAGTTCAGACCTTAAAATATTTTTTTACCTTTAGACAGACAGATTCAGACTTTACTTGATATAATACAATATCTTAATCTGAAAAGTTCAGAAAGTGTCCAGTTTATATTCAGAAGATGTATACTCTGAAATTGTCTGAATCACTTGTGAAGAGTTCTGAATCTTTTTTTTTGAACTGTTCAGAAAGTGTTCAGTCCATATTCAGAAGATGTGATTTAGTTAAATATGCTGTATTTTGCCTTGTTAAGACGATAGGGCCTTCAGTTTTTATCCGATCTTTACCAAACTTTAACATATTTTTAATATCAATGAAAACGGGACAAGTTCGTAAACAAGCTATATCGGACCAGGACACCGGAGTTTTGTGCCCTTGAATTATTTAAAAATGCAATTTTCAGCCTTGTGACTCTAGCGCCTTCATTTTGTATTCGATCTTTCCCAACCTTGGCCAGATTGTTACGGAATTCCGTTAGGGCCATCGCCTTTCAATGTGTTGATCTGAAACGCGATACTCGATAGTACGATGATGGAAACGCGAAATCACGAAACTACGATAACGAAAACGCGATAACACGATGATGATAATGCGATACTACGATAACGAAAACGCGATAATACGATAGTACGATGATGAAAATGCGATATACTATCGTGTTTTCACCATCGTACTGTCGCGTTTTCACCATCGTAATATCGTGATATCGCGTTTTCACCATCGTAGTATCGTGATTTCGCAATTTCATTATCGTACTATCGCATTATCATCATCGTACTATCGCGTTATCATCATCGTACTATCGCGTTATCACCATCGTACTATCGCCTTATCATTATCGCACCATCGCCTTCCGGTGCGCATGTGCATGCTCAAAAATAGAAGATCTTCAAGTACAGCAGTACAAATGGACGAGTTTTAAATTTTCAACCTTCTTAAAACCATTAAAGATGCAGTGCCGGTATCTCGAGACCTTTATTGTGAAAAGAAAAGAACCATATGATGAATACGTAATCAAAATTAACAATGCAAAAAGAATGGTCAACCAATTTCAACATATAGACGTTGTTTTTAGGCTTCCAATGTGGTACGTCAAAACATTTCTTGAATCTGGAAGAAAATATAAAAATCCCTGGCTGTGGTGGGGCTCGAACCCGCTAACTCCTGATTACTAATGGGGCCTTTACACAGGATGGCGACCTTTGTGCCTCCCGTGTGCGACCATAAAATTTTCCAGGTCGTCGTTGGAGGCTCAAAGGAGGCAGAATGGTTGCCTAGGTCGTTCAAAGGTGGTACACAGGACGTTCAGTCATCGCCATGGACGCCATGGTCGCCGTGAATTTTTGAACATGTTCAAAACAGTCGCACAAAGGTCGCCGAGGAGGTTGGTTGCTCAAAGGTGGCTCAAAGGAGACAGAAGGGAGGCACAAGCATTACCGTGGTTGCAGAATGGAGGCACAGTTGTCGCCCAATGGTCGCCAGGTAATAGATGCGTTCTGCTGCAAATTGTTTTGGCTGAATGGTCGTTCAGTGATCGCCGTTAGTTGCCGTTGGTCGCCGATGATGGCACAGAGGAGGCACATAGGAGGCTCAATGGTTGCCCAAACATTGCTCGGGGGTCGCCTATGTAGCCTATAATCGCGTTGGTTGCCGTAGGATGCACAGGGGAAGCACAGGGGAGGCAGGCAGGTGGCTCAGTGGACGCACAGGTCGTTCGTAGATCGTCATGAAAATGCCCGAAAATTGCATTTTTGGTTGTTCAAGGGAGGCACAAGGATCGCTGGAGCGGTTACATAGAAACATGATTTTCTGGGTTTAGGCGACCATTGAGCGTCCTGGCCGTTTTTTGGTCTCTCAAAGGTGGTACAAAGGTCGCAGCCCTGTGTAAAGGGGCCTTAAGCGAGCGCTCTAACCACTGAGCTATGGCGGCAGATACAATTGAACGAAAGATTTTACCTATTTATAACCCTGAGTTACACACATTCAAAATGTAAACAAACTTGTTTACAAAAGCTGCCAGATTTTTCTTCGAAATGTTAGTTTTCTCTATGTTTATGAAACACTTTGGTGTTTTCATTTTGGCTTTATACATATTTAGGGGAATGTAAAACATTGACAAATTATTGTTTGAAAGTACGCATATAAATAAACTTGACCTCGTTACACCGGCACCGCATCTTTAACCTTCTTAAAACATTTATACCGTAAAGAGAATTACATTGAATACTGGCCTGTGTACATATCATGCAGTTGTTTTCTTTTCCATTTTTATCATTTAGTTTTAACTTATTACTGTATATATATATATTATTTGTTATTCTATATTTTGATTAAACGATTTAGATTTATATATGTCTTCTTGATCATTGAACGCACGTTAAATGGATGAATCTTAAACGATATTTGTGTCGATAATTATCCATTAAAAGGTGAAAAATGCTCTAAAATTTACTGGAGGGGAAATTCTTCTATGCGCATGCACACCGGAAGGCGATAGTACGATGATGATAACGCGATAGTACGATGATGATAACGCGTTAGTACGATAATGAAATTGCGAAATCACGATACTACGATAACGAAAACGCGATATCACGATATTACGATGGTGAAAACACGACAGTACGATGGTGAAAACACGATAGTATATCGCATTATCATCATCGTACTATCGTATTATCGCGTTTTCATTATCGTAGTATCGCGTTATCATCATCGTGTTATTGCGTTTTCGTTATCGTAGTTTCGTGATTTCGCGTTTTCATCATCGTACTATCGAGTATCGCGTTTTAGATCAACACATTGAAAGGCGATGGCCCTAACGGAATTCCGTAGATTGCTGATATCAATGAAACCTCGGATGAGTTAGTTTGAAAGCCAGTCAGATCCAACCAGTAACACCGGCGTTATGGTCCTTTTTCAATATGTGTTAATTTACCCCAGAGGTTGTGGGTTCAAATCTCACTGGAGGCATATATATATTTATTTATTTCACAAGAAAGCTCGGTCAATGGGTTGAATTTTGAAGAAAAAAAATTGTTTTCCATTTTATTCCTTTTTTTAGGGCTTTCATTTTTAAGGTTTCAAGGTTTTAATACACAAATATTGTCCAGAATATTTGAACCCCTGGCCGAATTCTGGCGGGGATGATGAGTACCAAGCCTAGTCGCACATATCATCGCAGTGTTCCGGTTGAATGATTTTTATCAGTTTTATGGCCCTTTAAAGGCTTTAGTAGACTAACTTTGTACAGGCTAGTTCTCCTTAACCCTGAACTCTTGGCTGGATTTCAGTGAAATTTAGCAGGAATGATCAGTACCAAGCCTAGTAGCGCATATTGTTGTCATGTTCTGGTTGAACGATTTTGTTGGAATTGTAGCCAGTAGAGTGATACAGGCCCTCTTGGACCTCTTGTTCAAACTGAGGTTTAATTAATATTAACCAACTGACCAAGTTGGATAAAGATCAAATACAAAATACATTTTCTGAAGTGTTTTCGCCGCTCAAATCCAATATTTGGCTTCCACTTTAGTCTGCGCCTGTGCAACTATTTTATTTTGACGTGTTATTGAGAAATGACAGGACACATTAAGACTGACTAACCAATCAGAACGTAGTAAATATGTGTATTGTTTGCAGTTTATAATTATAAGGAAATGACTGCCAATACAAATATATTTAAAAATATAAATATATAATGTCGAAGTGAGAAAACTTTTATATTTTCACTCATGCGTCGCATTCGTGAAAATATAAAGTTTTTTTGCTTCTCGATGAAATAAAATATGTTATTCATTCCAAAACAACAAATAGTCTCTATTTATTTAATAATTTTAATCATGAAATCCACTATTTCACTGGAAAGTATATAATAAATAAGTATTCATTATAACTTGTCACATTTATTATCACATACGCTCATTTGTGAAGAAAACAATGTGTATGCCATCTCACGAAGGATTTTCCTATAATCGACACCCGCAGTTAAAATAAGTATAGGATAGAGCATGAGTTTTGCACGTGTACGGGGAGATAATGCACGAGCGTTAGCGAGTGCATTATCGTCCGTACACGTGCAAGACTCTTGCTCTATTTGTACCACAATAACTAACATATGCTGTGTAGATCCTCGGGTATTACACGATGCATAGTGTGTATTTAGGATATTGTCGTATACGTCAGTGTTCATAGAAGTAATACATTTGAGTTGAATTGGGGTTTTACGGCGTACCAACCCAAAAAGGTTATATGGCGCCATCAGGAATGAGCATAAAAAGGCATAAAATATAATCCGGAAAAACGAATGTCTAAATGATTCTGGCCTTCCCTTTACTATATATATATATCTACTCTAACACTATCTCGGCTGCTCTCTATCCTTCTTCACTACCGTAATGGCAGCCTGTGGTCAGACCAGATGAATGTGCAACAAAAGGCACAAATAATATACTCGGTAAAAGAGAAAAGGATCAGAAGTTATGATTGAAGTTGTAAACCGGAATATGCATTTGACTATTAAAATGCATGCATCGCTGAATTGATACACATTTGGTGCATCAAAATCACGCTAAACTGATACACATTTGGTTCATCAAAATCACGCTAAACTGATACACATTTGGTTTATCAAAACCACGCTGAACTGATACACATTTGGGGCATCAAAATCATGTTGAACTGATACACATTTGGTGCATCAAAACCACGCTGAACTGATACACATTTGGGGCATCAAAATCATGCTGAACTGATACACATTTGGTGCATCAAAACCACGCTGAACTGATACACATTTAGTGCATCAAAACCACGCTGAACTGATCAAAATCACGCTGAATTGATACTCATTTGGTGCATCAAAATCAAAAAACGTTTTTGAATTTGAGCCAAAAATGACAGAGCGGATATACTCAATGTTAAATGTTTTTACATGGACCCTTGGGTATTTTGCGATATACTCTCTTCATCTTTTTTCGTTCAAAAGAAAAACCTTTTTTCAGATTTGTTTATATGTGCCCCTATCCAGTGATGTAAGCATTTCAAAATCATGCTATGCATTGAGTCTCATTTATTAGTAAAACATTTGCACGATTTTAACACTGACCCATAGGTCATTTACGATAGCATTTCTCTGTCAATTTATTCTCGATTTTAATAAAAAAATTCGGCCATTAAAGTAACACAAATGTATCTTTCCAGTGGTACATGAATAATTTGAATTATATTATATCAGTTATCAACTCTGGTCCATTTCATTTTTAACCGAGTATATTTTTACAAACAGCACCCAATTGCAATATGAACATGATGTTGAAATCAATAATGTGTGTCGTGTTCATCAGTCAGGGGTGTCACGTATACACGTTATTTTCGTAATAACTTAAATGCGTTATTTTCGTAAAGAAACAACTGTTGTCTCCCTTTGATCATAATTTGAAAATAACGGGAATACGTTATTTTGGTTTCCTTATGGTTTGCTATACATTTTGAAAGGGGTGTAACTCTTTTAACAGCGATTGACTTAATCAAATTTCCTTACTCGCTTATTCCCCTTAATCTGAATTCAATAATAATGTGAATGCAAATTGAAATGTGTGACGGGGGTTGGTATAAAATGTAATTGTCTCGTGGTAGCGACATACACAGTTTGTACATTAGCCACGTTTCTTTTTTCTCTCCCTGGTGATTTTCGTTTTCTACAGTTTATATCCGTATTATACATGTTGGTCGTAGACAGTTTAAATAAATAGAGAGAGCCAGTCGCTATATATAGTATATATAGTGTACATTGGTGTACTGGTAAATAAATATATAAAGATCGACAAGGGAATGTAGCATTCAAGGAGGACATTCAACCACAAAACACTGAATCAAACACACAAACAGACAAACAAGAAGGCAAAAGTATTCTTAAATGCAAACGACATCACAAATACTCTTTGATTTTATATACGTTAATTAGTATAAACCTAAAATGTGGCTTTATTATGACAGTTTTAAAATAACTTGCATCATAAATCACAATATTATGAGATTAAACACACGTCCTCTATCTGTCTATTTTACTTTTTTTTAAGAAACGCAAACAGAACTAAGTATGATAACATCGTGGGTATTATCCTGATTATTCGAGACGACATCTATCGTCTCTGATTTTACTGTGTAAGACACTTTACCGATTTGCAAACTGTTCCTAAACCTAACATGAATAAGGCATGAAATAGTTGATGAATGTAATTAAGTAAGTTTTATCCTGTTTATCAGTTTATACTTATATTACCATGATTATACTTACACTTAGGGTATTACCGTGTTCTTTCGAAATAACACAAACACGTTATTTCCCGGTAATCTATTATTAGATTATTACAGCGTTCTTTCAAAATAACGCAAACAATTATTTTCCGATAGTAATATATTCTTAAACGAAACGGCTGTGAAGAATGCATAAGTTTTCATTTCCTCTTTTCTAACCACGATGGGCAGTGAATATGATTCGTTTATATAACATGTATAACGTCTTAGGGTTATTACACATGTTATACTGTTCTTTCAAAATAACACAAACACGTTATTTTCGGATATACAGTATATTCTTTCAAAATAATGCAAAGCAGTTATGTTCGGACAGTTATATATTATTAAACGAAGAAGCTGTGACGAACATGACGAATGCACAATATATTTTATTTGCATTACCTGTTGTCTGACCACGACGGTCAGTAATTAAATTTTGTTGAAATAACGTGTTTAGGTTATTACAGTGTTCTTTTAAATGAACACAAACACGTTGTCATGGTTATTTACGCATAATAAACTATTATTAAACATGTGTTAAATATGATTCATAGCAAAATCTTTGAAATAACGTGATTAGGTTATTACAGTGTTCTTTCAAAATAACGCAAACAAGTTATTTTCCGGTAATCTGTTATTAAATAGGTTTTCATAGTCGGCCCGGCAGTTATTTTCTCATAGTAATATATTCTTAAAAGAACAACAGGCTGTGACGAATTCCCTTTTTTTTACCACAATGTTTGACGGGCATTTGTTGATTTAAGCATCTAGAAGGTCTCAATATTGGTCACGTTATAATAGCGTGGCGGAAATTGCATTCCCGCCAAATTCCGACAGAAGGAATTTGCATTCAATCGGTACGTTCGTAAATCATTTAGCCGATAGCTTATTGATTGCCATGAGTAATTGAAATATTCTGGAGATTTGCGGTGACAATGTACCAGACTTGCGTAGTTTTATCCGTAGGTAATTTTTATTTAGAGTTTACATAATGTTACATGTCTAATGAAATGCGAGTTTAACACAATTAGTATTTTAACACAATTAGTGTTAGGTTATATCAGGACTGTAGATGGACGTAATATAAACGAGTACTCGTTACATTGGGATAGCAACGTCAGGCAAATGAGATGTAGTTTACATCGCTATGGAGCGAAACCATGCAAGGCAGAGGTCATAACACTAAAATAAATGCTTAGTACCTTAAGGGGACACATGGTAATTTTTATGTTTAAAAACTCAAGGCGTCCCGTTATAGTTGCATTTGGTCAATCATTAATATTAATTATAAGAAAAGTATTACTTGTATTTGCATACTCACTGTACTGTTACCTTTTGATATTACTGCACCAATAAAAACAGATTACAATTTATCATATAATAAGAATGCATAGTGAACACTTAACATTTGATTTATCTAAATGTTACCAGGGTAAAAGTAAAAATGATACTGGATATATAAATCGAGACACCATTTCAAACTCTTAAAGATTCGCAATTCATACATTATATTATATAGACCAACACCTGTCAATATCCCTGGAAGAACGTCAACAGAAATCGGGAAAAAATATCATGTTTATGGTATTCAATATCTATCAAGGTACGCCTTTCCAATGTGTGGTACTCGTAATTCACGTCTATGTTTTCCCAGATAATCAATTCTTTCGAAAAACTTCAAACAAACATGTTTCTTTTCTCACTGGGAGATACGAAATGAAGCTATGTAAATCAATTAGACGACGAGGGCCGATCAAATGTTTACAGACGTAACTGGTGGTTGGCCAATAGTTACACGCTGACACAACTCAGGCCAATCGGAATTGATCAAGCACGTTCTCATAAATGTCAATTTTGATGTAGATGATTCACCGTAACAAAGTGGAGTTTCTATAACGTGTTGTGCGTCATCTTGGTTGTGCAGTGCCTACTATCGCCTTTAGCGTCGCTTATATGAATGTACCGTGTCCGGTTGGGGCCATATACAATGTCGCATTGTCGTGGGCAACAATGTGACACCGGGCAGTGCGATATCGCAACATTGCGATACGAAATGCGACATTGCGATACGACAACTCGACATTGCAATACTATAACCCGACATTGCGATAGGACACTTTTGTCACGTTGTCGTATTGCAATGTCTCGTTGTTGTATCGCGATGTCGCCCGCATAATTGTTCCTATGTCGTATCGCAATGTTGCATTGTCGTGTCGCGATGTCGCATTGTCGGGTGTCACATTGTCAGCCCATGACAATGCGACATTGTATCTGGCCAAAACAAGGACACCATATTAAAAGAACACATAACAATCTTGATTATGGAAACGTACAAGGGTCACCAGTTGTTGCGTTAATTACCCCCTTATAGACTTCGAAATTGGCGGGTTGTTGCATTGTTTCGCGTCCTCTCACCCTCATTTTCTCGACTTTCTGCGTGTTTCTTGAATCATTTCGACTTGAAAGAATGCGTCTTAGTACTATTTACCTCCACTTGTCAGAAATACTTAAGTCGACATTTTCGCCAATCAAATAAGTTTAGTTGTTGTATGTCGTCTTGACTAGTTATATTTCAATATGTCGATATGAAATTTGACGACTTAATCAAATGTATTACGTCATGTCGTCATCAATATTGTACACTTACTGATATTAAACACGACAAATCGTGTTCTCCGTGGTTCATTCCTAAGTTTGGTTGAATTCCGTTCAGCGGTTTAGAAGGAAATGCGGTAAAGGACAGACGAACGGACGGACGGACAAACGGACGCGATTTTAATATACCTTTTTCCCCCAAAACATGGGTATAAATATGGTATATTAAAGAATAAATAGAGGTATCATAGAAGCAAATAAAAAAAATAAAATAATGTTTGTTGTTTTCTTGAATGTTATTTAACGGTTCATCAACACAGTATAGGTTATTTAGAGCCGCCCCAGAGAGATGGGAATGATACATAAGAATCCGAGAACCGTGCCCTACTCTTATTATCGAATAGATTCCTATGGTTCTTTAACGTGCTCGGAGGATAGACCGATACACGGGACCGCCCGGTTTACGTCCCCATCCGACGGACGGGGCTAAGGGAAAGTGTCTTGATGTGCATCGATTTTAAAACCTGCCTGTTGTTGACGGGCATGTGACTTTTAGTATAAATACCCAAGCCCAGTACACGGTACCATATGCCAGTCACTAAGCATGAAAATACGCGTATCCCGCATAATAATATGTTTGTGAGTGAGCGTGCGTGAGGTTGGTGAGTTTTCGGTGTATTTATTGTAAGCTTAATAACGTAGTAATAAAGCTTTGTTTTTCAATTTATTCGTATAATTTCTTCTATATAGGGGGTTATGGGAGAGAGAGAGAGAGACAGACAGAGAGAGACAGAGAGAGAGAGAGAGATGCTCTGTGAAAGTTCAGTTAATTGACATATATCAGTACGGACGCATGGACGTAGAAGATAACAAGAATAAGGCTTTTCAAAAGCCGCAAGCTCAAGAGTGCAATTTAATTCTCATATACGAGATAAATATGATATATATGTTTTGTACCATAGACATTCAATGCCGGTAATTAACATTTTGATTGATAGGTTGTGTAAACATTACAACAACGGGCGTGTAAATTTGAGTAGAACATGGTATAACTGCCGAATCTGTAATTTACAGATCTGTGTGAAGTTGGCTCTGCGTTTTACGTTCTCCGTTCTACATTCAAACTTAGTTCTCCGTTCTACATTCGAACCCAGTTCACCGTTCTACATTATACATGAGTTCTCCGTTCTACATTCGACTCCAGTTCTCAGTTTTACATTCGAACCCAGTTCTCCGTTCTACATTCGACATGAGTTCTCCGTTCTACATTCGTCTCCAGTTCTCCGTTCTACATTCGAACCCAGTTCTCCGTTCAACATTTGACCGGAGTTCTCCGTTCAACATTCGACTCCAGTTCTCCGTTCTACATTCAACTTGAGTTCTCCGTTCTACATTCGACTCTAGTTCTCTGTTCTACATTCAGCTTCAGTTCTCCGTTCTACAGTCGACTCCAGTTCTCCGTTCTACATTCAACTTGAGTTCTCCGTTCAACATTCGACCTGAGTTCTCCGTTCTTAATTCAACTTGAGTTCTCTGTTCTACATTCGACTTGAGTTCTCCGTTCAACATTCGACTCCAGTTCTCTGGTCAACATTCGACTCCAGTTTTCCGTTCTACATTCAACTGCAGTTCTCCGTTCTACATTCGACTTGAGTTTCCGTTCATCATTCGACTTGAGTTCTCCGTTCTACATTCGACTTGAGTTCTCCGTTCAACATTCAACTCTTGTTCTCTGTTCAGTTCTCCGTTTTACATTCAACTGCAGTTCTCCGTTCTACATTCGAAACTAGTTGTCCGTTCTGCATTCGAACCCAGTTCTCCGTTTATTCGACATGAGTTCTCTGTTCATCATTCAACTCCAGTTCTCCGTTCTACATCAACTGCAGTTCTCCGTTCTATATTCGAAACTAGTTCTCCGTTCTACATTCGACTTGAGTTCTCCGTTCTACATTCGACTTGAGTTCTCCGTTCAACATTCGACTGCCGAATCTGTAATTTAGAGATGTGTGTGAAGTTGGCTATGCGTTCTACGTTCTCCGTTCTAAATTCAAACTTAGTTCTCCGTTCTACATTCGAACCCAGTTCTCCGTTCTACATTATACATGAGTTCTCCGTTCTACATTCGACTCCAGTTCTCCATTCTACATTCGAACCCAGTTCTCCGTTCTACATTCGACATGAGTTCTCCGTTCTACATTCGTCTGAAGTTCATCGTTCTACATTCGAACCCAGTTGTCCGTTCTACATTCGACATGAGTTCTACGTTCTACATTCGACTCCAGTTCTCCGTTCTACATTCACCTGAGTTCTCCGTTCTAAATTCGACCTGAGTTCTCCTTCAACATTCGACTCCAGTTCTCCGTTCTACATTCAACTTGAGTTTCTCCTTTCTACATTCGACTCCAGTTCGATCAAGGCAATTAGGAACAAGATTTTTATATGTAGTATAATATACTAACATCGTGAATCACTAAAAGCCTTTCGAAATAGTTGTTGTTATATACTATTATATATAATAAAGTAATACCATACAGTTTTCACCTTTTATCTGAAGTAAAATCAAACAAACCAATGCCGTCACCAAAATATGATAAACTATGACACGGGAATTTTTCGCAATAATATGTTAATCGAATGTAGCATGGAGGATGAGCCTTACCTTTCAGGAAATGCCTTGGGTTAAGGCGCCATGTAACAACACATGAAAGGTTACATGGCGCCTAACAGGCATGAACATGTCAGGCTCATCCTCCATGTACATCGAGATAAAATATGCAAAATGGGCCTAGAACCTTCTCACACTGAACTGCAGAGTTGCTGACAATTCTATCGTAGAAACTCCATTTACGCTGGAGTCACGTTTATTGTTTTTCTGCCACTGCTCTCTTGATGTGAACAAGATGGCACCTGAAACAATGCAGGGATCATGATGAAGACCTTTAATGAACATGAACAAAAAATGATAAAATGAACATGAATTTGGGGGCATTCTACCCCTCTGCCTACCTCTCCAAAGGCATCTGCAGTGGCCCTATTCTTTGCCCGTGACCAAGTTGGCTCAAGCATGTGAGCAAACTTAGGATGCAAATTTTTCAAAGTCGTTACGTTTAATACAGTACTGAAATGACTCAAATTTTCAAAGAGGAATTTCAGCATTCATGAATTTCTTGTGAAAGTGTACTATGATTAAAACGTCTATAACATCACAGTTTTGTCCTATCTCTAACTGACTGCACGTTTTTTCTTACAAAACATCTTGGTATTTCTTTGAATAATATTATGTGAAATTAAGTGTGCAGCATATACAATATATAGGCGAAATTCAAGTGTCGCGTTTCTTTTCCCCCTCAGTATAGTTTACCATATTCTGGTTACGGCATTGGTTTGTTTGATTTTACTTCAGACAAAAGTTGAAAACTGTATGAGTATTACTTTATTATATATAATAGTACATAACAACAACTATTTCGAGAGGATTTTAGTGATTCACGATGTAAGTGAATTATTATTAATGATAAGATGAAATAAAGAAACATGTTTATGTAGACACCACTGATTGTTATTCTGTTTTAAATATACTACATATAAACATCTTGTTCCTAACTGTATTTAAAGTCTGATTTGATCAAAACTTCCATAGACGCAGGCTGCTGTATCGGTGTTGAGAACTAAAATAAAAAAAGTTAAAAGGTAATATTTTCGTGTTATTTCTTGAAAAACAAACATATTTTCGACTATTTTACACTTGATATATTTTTTCAGGAAAACTAATTTTATTTTGGTTTTTCAACTAAATAACACAAAAACAAAAATGATTTTTTTTTTAATTTTTTTTTAGTGGGGTGGGGGGGGGGGGGGGGAGGGGTGAGGGGGGGGAGTCGTGGAGGGGGATATTTTTTTGGGGAGTGATTTTTTTTAAAAAAATGAATATTTCGTAGCACGGACTGCAGTTGAATGTAGAACGGAGAACTCAAGTTGAATATAAGAACGGAGAACTCAAGTCAAATGTTGAACAGAGAACTCAAGTCGAATGTAAAACGGAGAACTGGAGTCGAATGTAGAACGGAGAATTCAAGTCGAATGTAGAACGGAGAACAAGGTTCGAATGTAGAACGGAGAACTGAAGTTGAGTGTGGAACGGAGAATTCAAGTCGAATGTAGAACGGAGAACTAGGTTCGAATGTAGAACGGAGGAACTGCAGTTGAATGTAGAACGGAGAAATCAAGTTGAATGTAGAACGGAGAAATCAAGTTGAATGTAGTACGGAGAACTGGAGTCGAATGTAGAACAGAGAACTTGAGACGAATGTAGAACGGAGAACTAGGTTCGAAATGTAGAATGGAGAACTGCAGTTGAATGCTAGAACAGAAAACCGGAGTCGAATGTAGAACGGAGAACTCAAGTCGAATGTAGAACGGAGAACTCAAGGCGAATGTAGAACGGAGAACTCAAGTTGAATGTAGAACGGAGAACTCAAGTTTGAATGTAGAACGCAGAGGCCAACTTCACACACATAATTTAGAGGCACGACTGAAATATACCGGTATTAAATGCGCGGGTGAAAATTATATCATAAGCAAGAACAAAGGAAATCCATTAGAGCTATGGTAAAACTATACAATTAATTGAATTTAACATATTTTTTTACCTACTAGAAACCTCAGTTTTCAAACATGATATAATCATGCTAAGTAACATATGTAATTTTTTAATATGGTCTCTATATCTATGGGAGACACCTCTGTGTTTGGGTCAAATTTGAGTAAAAATGAAATCAATTTTAAAATGTGTTTGTGTTATTTAAACAGAATGTAGCAGGAGGGCCATTTAAGTGAAGTACATTAGACATCTGAAATATAAACACATTTTTATTTTATTAATATTAGTTCTATGCTCATAATAACATAGGCGTAATAAATATCCAGATTGCATACGAAGGATCGGCACAAGATAATTATACATGTATACCCGACCTGTTTAAATGTTTTTTAGGACGCTAGATCTATAGAAGTAAATGTTTTCCGAATTTTACGCCAACTTTTAACAAACCAAAAACAATGTTTTGTATAACGTGCATTATTTTTTATAAGCTGTCACAAATAATTAGTTTATGATTCAGATCTGTAATAAATAAATAGTTTCAGTTAATAAACTTGCCTAGTGTTACAGGTTAAACTCAACCAATCAACATCGTTGCAAATTGTATTACACGTGTGTCATGCAACAAAATATTACATGGGTGTTCGACACTGCCAACAAGGGACGTTATGTGATAATACCATATTATTTTATACATTAATTTGTTCTTGTTTTCAATCCTATCGTATACACTTTTTCCAGTCTTGTTTAAATAATGGACAGACAAGAAACGTAAGAGAGAGAGAGAGAGAGAGAGAGAGAGAGAGAGAGAGAGAGAGAGTTTACTGACACATACCATTACGGACGTATGGACGTCAACGAAGGCAAGAATAACACTTTTCGAGGGCCACAGGCCCAAGAGTGCAGTATAAATCTCATACGAGAAAAATATGCTATAAATGTGTTGTACCATAGCCATTCAGTGCCGGTAATTGACATTTTGATTGATAGGTTGTGTAAACATTATATTACACCAAAGGGCATGTACATGGTATAACTCTGTCCTTTATAGCACGACTGAAATAGTATAGGATAGAGCATGAGTTTTGCACGTGTACGGGAAGATAATGCACGGGCGTTAGCGAGTGCATTATCGTCCGTACACGTGCAAGACTCATGCTCTATTGTATTTATACCACAATAGCTAGCATATGCTGTGTATATCCTTGGGTATTACACGATGCATAGTATGTATTTAGGCTATTGTGGTATAATTGAATATACACATCGTTTACCTACCTAGCACTTAGTTTTCAAGCATGATATGAGCATGCTAAGCAACACATGTACATTTTTAATATGGTCTCTATATTTCTAACATCTCTGTGTTCGGTCAAATTTGAGCTAAAATGAAATATTTTTTTAAAATGTATGTATTCGCCGTCTTAGTTAAACAACAGAAAGTTAGCAGGAAAGCCATATACTATGATTTGTATAGTCAGATAGTAAACCCGCTGTTTCAATGGTTTTTAGGACACTAGATCTATACAAATGTTTTCGAATTTTATGTGTGCATAGTATATGCATAAATTGACCTCATCCGATGAAAAACAAATTTACTTTGATATGTTAAAGGGACACATGGTGCAGCGCAGATTATATAGTATTAGGTACAGCAGACAGTTTGCGGCTTCGGGATTTCTTTATTTATTTTTTAATATTTTCAATTTGTGTTGATATGATGGTGACGTCACGGTTGCTTAGTTATGCAACTACGAGTTAAACAAGACTGAACAAGTTTGTGTCCATTCTAAATGCGCATCTGTGCATTAAGTTACATTTTAAAGTTGGTTAAATGTTGAATTTATTTTTCCAATATTATTTTTAAAAAAATCACATATTATATATAAACAAAAACAACGTAACAAAATGTTAAATAATTATTGCATGTTGGAGTGAAGTCAGTTTTAAGAAGTTACTGCAGTACTCTCCACTAAAACAATGTGTTATAACCTCGGTTTTGCAATTACGACCGTTTGACTACATTTTCACTTCAAATAATATACATATGTTCAGGGTCTACAGGGCTGTTGTCTATTTTTTGAAACAGGTGGCTAATTTGATTTGACAGGCGGCTAAAATTAGTGATGGAGCAAAGCGAGAGAGGTTGTTAGAAGTCCGCGGGCATTCTACCCGCGGATAAGCATGGGTCTATAATTACATGCAATCTACTTTTTTTCGGTGCTAATTAAGGTTAAGATTTTTAGTTATTTCATGTTTCCTTCAGATGATGAAATAATTCCATAATATTTGAAAAAAATAAAATGTTACAGCCAACTCAAAATTCAAAACAGACGGCGAATATAGCCGGCTGCCGGCTATTAGAGACAGCCCTGGCCTCTATCAATTACTAATTGAAACATTTGCTGAAGACAGTAACCAATATGTTTTTGCGGCAGACTTGTAAAGAAAGTTGTTCACGAATTCTTTTTGACTCCTAGATAGGCAGTTAGTAACAGTAGGTGGCGGAGACATGGGTTATTTGAAACTAATTGCATACACATCTTGTCTCCATCCTTTATCATGTTTACATATACACGTTATTATACAAAATATCGGATCAGTCTCATGAATTCAGCACAAGCACACTGAACTTTTAAATTAATAAGGTTCTTAAATAAAGATACCACAGCTCGCACTAAGCGTTATGAAGGTTTCAATATAACCTCTATTCAAGTACTGTATTTTAGATGATTTTAAGAGTTTCATGGTTCAGTACTATTAATATTACTTATACATTGTCATAATTCTATATATTTCTGATGAGTAAAACATTAAAACTTGTATTATAATAAGACAAAATATTGAATACTTAAACTTCGATTTATTTAAATGTAACCAGGATAAAAATAAAAATTATACGGGATATATAAATAGAGACACACAATTCAAATCCTTCAACATGTTCAACTGTCCAGACTCTATTGAGCCCATCCCTTTAAAGGGACATACGACAATCTTGATTTCTTAAAAACTCACGGCGTCCCTTAACTTGCGTTTGTTCTATCATTAATATTAATTGTTAGAATAGTTCAAAGCAAATTATTTTTGCATATTACTAATTTTTTATAATATTGCACCAGTAATATATTTAAAAAGTTGGTAAAATAGTGAAGAAAGTCTTTATTTTTTAAAAACTAGCGGCATACGGTTAGTTTGCATTAATTCAATCATTAATGTTAATTAATTATATGAATTGAACTAAGCAATTTGTTTTTGCATATTATTAATTGTTTATATTATTGCACAAATAATATATTAAAACTTTCAGTATAGTAAGAAGAAATAGTGAATACTTAAAACTTTATTTATTTGAATGTAACCAGGGTAAAAGTAACAAGAGGTCAATGACCTTGAAGCTCTACTGATTGATTTTGATTTCAGGAAGTAGTCGCTACAAACTGTTTTTTTGAAAATCTATTTTTAGCCGTGGTGGCCTTCTTGAATTTCCAGCCGACCTTAAATTTTGCTAGGATCAATTAGACATCAAGAGCAACATTCCTGTGAAGTTTTATGAAAATCCGTCAAGTAGTTTCAGAGGAGTAGTCGCTACAAGTTTTCATTATATAACTCTATGTAAACAAACATGGCCACTGGCAGCCATGTTTAACGTCGTATCAAAATAATGTTCGACTTGAATAACCATCATGTCATGCTGATCATTTTAGAACAAGTCCCATATCAATATCACTTATAGTTTTCAAGAAGTAGTCGCTACAAACTTGTATTTTGAAAATCTATTTTTAGCCATGGCGGCCATCTTGAATTTCCAGCCGACCTGAAATTTTGCTAGGATCAATTAGACATCAAGAGCAACATTTCTGTGAAGTTTCATGAAAATCCGTCAAGTAGTTTCAGAGGAGTAGTCGCTACAAGTTTTCATTATATAACTCTATGTAAACAAAGATGGCCACTGGCAGCCATGTTAAATGTCGAATCAAAATAATGTGCGACTCGGATAACCATCATGTCATGCTGATCATTTTAGAAAAAGTCCCATATCAATATCACTTATAGTTTTCAAAAAGTAGTCGCTACAAACTTATTTTTTAAAAATCTATTTTTAACTGTGGCAGCCATCTTGAATTTCTGGCAGATCTGAAATTTTGCTAGGATCAATTAGACATTAAGAGCAACATTCCTGTAAAGTTTCATGAAAATCCGCCAAGTAGTTTCAGAGGAGTAGTCGCTACAAGTTTTTACTATATAACTCTATGTAAACAAAGATGGCCACTGGCAGCCACGTTTAACGTCGAATCAAAACGATTTTTGATAAGGACCAACATCATGTCATGCTGATCATTTTAGAACAAGTCCCATATCAATATCACTTATAGTTTTCAAGAAGTAGTCGCTACAAACTTGTATTTTGAAAATTTATTTTTAGCCGTGGCGGCCATCTTGAATTTCCGGCCGACCTGAAATTTTGCTAGGATCATTTAGACATCAAGAGCAACATTCCTGTGAAGTTTCATGAAAATCCGTCAAGTAGTTTCAGAGGAGTAGTCGCTACAAGTTTTCATTATATAACTCTATGTAAACAAAGATGGCCGCTGGCAGCCATGTTTAACGTCAAATCAAAACGATTTTCGACAAGGACCAACATCATGTCATGCTGATCATTTTAGAAAAAGTCCCATATCAATATCACTTATAGTTTTCAAGAAGTAGTCGCTACAAACTTGAATTTAAAAAATCTATTTTTAGCTTTGGCGGCCATCTTGCATTTCACATCAACATGAATTTTTGCTAGGATCAACTAGCCTTAATGGGCAACATTTCTGTAAAGTTTTATGAATATCCATCCAGTAGTTTCAGAGGAGTAGTCGCTACAAATAAAAGTTAACGGACGGACAGACGGACAGACGACGGACGCCGCACCACGGCATCAGCTCTGCTGATCTCTGATCAGTAGAGCTAAAAATGATACTGGATATATAAATCGAGACACCCATTTCATATACTTCAAGCCTTTAAGACGTCGTATCTGGTTTATGGTGGAGGGACGTTTAAACCTTAGAAGAACACACACACACTTTATATCCTTTAACATTGTCGTGTGTCACTTTAACGGTGTCCAGTCAATACGGCCACTGTATCAACCATAGGGGTCTTGATAAAATGTACCGTAAGGTTAATAATTGGGCATGCATGTCATATTAACTATTAATTTTTAAATTTGTCTCTTCTGCTGGTGTTTTAGATCTAAATTTCAAAAATGTGAAGATGAATGTACAAAATATGAAATATAACAACAATATTACTTTAAATTACTGTAATTGAATTGAATTGAATTGAATTGGGGTTTTAAGGCGCACCAACACATGAAAAGGTTATATGGCGCCTAAAAGGCATGAACATGCCAGGCTCATTTTCCATGTACATCGAGATAAAATATGGAAAATGGGCCTAGAAACTTCTCACCCTGAACTGCAGAGTTGCTGCAAATTCTATCCTAGAAACTCCATTTACGCTGGAGCCACGTTATTGTTTTTCTGCCACTGCTCTTTTGATGCGAGCGAGATAGCACCTGAAGCAATGCATGAATTTGGGGGGATTTCACCCCTCTGCCTACCCCTCCAAAGGAAACTGCGGTGGCCCTATTCTTTGCCCCGTGACCAAACGGGGGCACCCGGGAACCACACGGGGCTTAAATTACTGTAAATTGTCACATATCTTTTTCTTAAATTAAAAGATAAAACATAAATTGGCTTTATGGTATAATTGCTTGCTTAAAGGGACACATGGCAATCTTGATTTTTTGAAAACTAGCGGCGTCCCGTTAGTTTTTCTAAATAACATCCATTATTTCAATCATTAATAATAATTATAAGAATAGTATAAACCAATTTGTTTTTTGCATATCACTGACTTTTGATAATACTGCATCAATAATATACTCTGTAAAAAGAAGTTTTGGACCATGGCAGTGTTCGAACCCGTACAATGATCGCTAAACCATGACATTCGACCATAACCCTTATTATCTCAGTTGATAATTCACAATAGATCAACAATCAACAATAATTATCGTTTACAATGAAAGTTTGCGAAAAAATAATAATCTTTTTATTGGTTACTCGAATGTGTCCGTAACTTTTACTTTGTATGGACTTTGCAAAAAATTTTACAGACCCTTTGTGTGTTCGCGATATTTTTTTAAAATCAAATATTGTTTGGAATTTGTAACAAAATAACCGGGTAGGGTAGACCTTGGTTACTAAAAAAAGATACTTAAATTTTGTCCACCAGTTTTATTTTTATATGACTTTATATACCCTGGTCCAAAACCTTTTTTACCAGTATATATTTCAAAAATTGGTAAAATAACATAGAAAACTGAAAACACACAATTTTATTTAATGATATGTAAGCCGGTTTAAAGTCAAAATGTTCCTTGATTACATAAGTAGAGACGCTAATATTGTTGTCGTCGACGTGTTCGTTGGCGGACGGACTCTAAACCTTAGAACCACACACACACACACACACACACACACACACACACTGATGTCCAAGCATTGTGGTATAGTGGTTATAGAGTCTGCCTTGCATTCGGGAGGTCGTGGGTTCGAGTCCCCCGACCGCGTCATACCAAATACTTTAACAAGAGGTCAATGACCTTGAAGCTCTACTGTTAGATTTTTGATAGCTATGTCAACATTCCTGTGAAGTTTGATGAAAATCCATCAAGTAGTTTTATAGGAGTAGTCGCTACAAGTTTTCATTATATAAGTCTATGTAAACAAAGATGGCCGCTGACAGCCATGTTTACATCGAATCAAAGCGATTTTCGACAAGGACCAACATCATGACATGCTGATCATTTTAGAACAAGTCCCATATCAATATCACTTTAATTTTCAAGAAGTAGTCGTCATAAACTTGTTTTTTAAAAATCTATTTTTAGCCGTGGCGGCCATCTTGAATTTCCGGCCGACCTGAAGTTTTGCTAGGATCAATATGACATCAAGTGCAACATTCGTGTGAAGTTTCATGAAAATCCGTCAAGTAGTTTCAGAGGAGTAGTCGCTACAAGTTTTCATTATATAACTCTATGTAAACAAAGATGGCCGCTGGTGGCTATGTTTAATGTCAAATCAAAATAATTTTTGACAAGGACCAACATCATGACATGCTGATCATTTTAGGAAAAGACGCATATCAATATCACTTATAGTTTTCAAGAAGTAGTCGCTACAAACTTGTATTTTGAAAATCTATTTTTAGCCGTGGCGGCCATCTTGAATTTCCGGCCGACCTGAAATTTTGCTAGGATCATTTAAACATCAAGAGCATCATTCCTGTGAAGTTTCATGGAAATCTGTTGAGTAGTTTCAGAGGAATAGTCGCTACAAGTTTTTACAAAATAACTCTATGTAAAAAAAGATGCAGCCATGTTTAACGTCGAATCAAAACGATTTTTGACAAAGACCAACATCATGTCATGCTGATCATTTTAGAAAAAGTCCCATATCAATATCACTTAGAGTTTTCAAGAAGTAGTCGCTTCAAACTTGTTTTTTAACAAGAGGTCAATGACCTTGAAGCTCTACTGATTGATTTTGATTTCAGGAAGTAGTCGCTACAGACTTGTTTTTTGAAAATCTATTTTTAACCGTTGCGGCCATCTTGAATTTCCGGCCGACCTGAAATTTTGCTAAGATCAATAAGACATTAAGAGCAACATTCCTGTGAAGTTTCATGAAAATCCATCAGGTAGTTTCAAAGAAGTAGTCGCTACAAGTTTTCATTATATAACTCTATGTAAACAAAGCAGCCATGTTTAAGGTCAAATCAAAACGATTTTCGACAAGGACCAACATCATGTCATACTGATCATTTTAGAAAAAGTCCCATATCAATATCTCTTATTGTTTTGAAGAAGTAGTCGCTACAAACTTATTTATTTTAAATCTATTTTTAGCTGTGGCGGCCATCTTGAATTTCCGGCCGACCGGAATTTTTTCTAGGATCAACTAGACATCAAGAGCAACATTCCTGTGAAGTTTCATGAACATCCGTCAAGTAGTTTCAGAGGAGTAGTCGCTACAAGTTTTTACTATATAACTCTATGTAACCAAAGATGGCCACTGGCAGCCATGTTTAACGTCGAATCAAAATAATTTTCCACAAGGATCTACATCATGTCATGCTGATCATTTTAGAAAAAGTCCCATATCAATATCACTTATAGTTTTCAAGAAGTAGTCGCTACAAACTTATTTTTTAAAAATCTATTTTTAGCTGTGACGGCCATCTTGAATTTCCGGCCGACCTGAAATTTTGATAGGATCAATTAGACATCAAGAGCAACATTCCTGTAAAGTTTCATGACAATCCGCCAAGTAGTTTCAGAGGAGTAGTCGCTACAAGTTTTTACTATATAACTCTATGTAAACAAAGATGGCCGCTGGCAGCCATGTTTAACGTTGAATCAAAACGATTTTTGACTAGGATCAACATCATGTCATGCTGATCATTTTAGAAAAAGTCCCATATCAATATCACTTATAGTTTTCAAGAAGTAGTTGCTACAAACTTATTTTTTAAAAATCTATTTTTAGCTGTGACGGCCATCTTGAATTTCCGGCCGACCTGAAATTTTTCTAGGATCAATCAGACATCAAGAGCAACATTCCTGTAAAGTTTCATGACAATCCGCCAAGTAGTTTCAGAGAAGTAGTCGCTACAAGTTTTTACTATATAACTCTATGTAAACAAAGATGGCCGCTGGCAGCCATGTTTAACGTTGAATCAAAACGATTTTTGACTAGGATCAACATCATGTCATGCTGATCATTTTAGAAAAAGTCCCATATCAATATCACTTATAGTTTTCAAGAAGAAGTCGCTACAAACTTGTATTTTAAAACTCTATTTTTAGCTTTGGCGGCCATCTTGGATTTCACATCAACATGAATTTTTGCTAGGATCAACTAGACTTTATGGGCAACATTTCTGTAAAGTTTCATGAATATCCATCCAGTAGTTTCAGCTGTGAAGTCGCTACAAGTTTTTACTATATAACTCTATGTAAACAAAGATGGCCGCTGGCAGCCATGTTTAACGTTGAATCAAAACGATTTTTGACTAGGATCAACATCATGTCATGCTGATCATTTTAGAAAAAGTCCCATATCAATATCACTTATAGTTTTCAAGAAGAAGTCGCTACAAACTTGTATTTTAAAACTCTATTTTTAGCTTTGGCGGCCATCTTGGATTTCACATCAACATGAATTTTTGCTAGGATCAACTAGACTTTATGGGCAACATTTCTGTAAAGTTTCATGAATATCCATCCAGTAGTTTCAGCTGTGAAGTCGCTACAAATAAAAGTTTACGGACAGACAGACGGACAGACGGACAGACGGACGGACGGACGACGGACTCCGCACCACGGCATAAGCTCTGCTGATCTCTGATCAGTAGAGCTAAAAATCTATTTTTAGATTTGGTGGCCATCTTGGATTTCACATCAACATGAATTTTTGCTAGGATCAACTAGACTTCATGGTCAACATTTCTGTAAAGTTTCATGAAAATCCATTCAGTAGTTTCAGAGGAGTAGTCGCTACAAAAAAAAAGTTTACGGACGGACAGACGGACGGACAGACAGACGGACGACGGACGCTGCACCACGGCATAAGCTCTGCTGATCTCTGATCAGAAGAGCTAAAAATGGAGTAGTCACTTGTAACCCTTGCCTGACGAGCAAATAATGGGTAGTGCTACGACTGATTGACCAGTGTCAGAATAATGTGACTGCGGGGGTATCATGTCTACTACGGCGTGGTATTTCAGTGTGACAGCACTATAAAGAAACCATTGAGGTCGCTGCTTCAAGTAGACATATCATCACATCACACAGCAACACACAGATAAAAGTCCAGATATTTTGACCATTGTGCAATCGTCGGGTAGGACGCCTGTCGTAGGTGGAGGGACTATAATCCTTAGAAATACACACACACACACACACACACAGTCCATTGGCGTAGCTCTGCGTAGGCCCTGTAGGCCCGGGCCTACGCCTAATTTTCAGAAATAGAAACATTAAACAAGAGGTCAATGACCTTGAAGCTCTACTGATTGATTTTGATTTCAGGAAGTAGTCGCTACAGACTTGTTTTTTGAAAATCTATTTTTAACCGTGGCGGCCATCTTGAATTTCCGGCCGACCTGAAATTTTGCTAAGATCAATAAGACATTAAGAGCAACATTCCTGTGAAGTTTCATGAAAATCCATCAGGTAGTTTCAAAGAAGTAGTCGCTACAAGTTTTCATTATATAACTCTATGTAAACAAAGCAGCCATGTTTAACGTCGAATCAAAATAATTTTCCACAAGGATCTACATCATGTCATGCTGATCATTTTAGAAAAAGTCCCATATCAATATCACTTATAGTTTTCAAGAAGTAGTCGCTACAAACTTATTTTTTAAAAATCTATTTTTAGCTGTGACGGCCATCTTGAATTTCCGGCCGACCTGAAATTTTGATAGGATCAATTAGACATCAAGAGCAACATTCCTGTAAAGTTTCATGACAATCCGCCAAGTAGTTTCAGAGGAGTAGTCGCTACAAGTTTTTACTATATAACTCTATGTAAACAAAGATGGCCGCTGGCAGCCATGTTTAAAGTTGAATCAAAACGATTTTTGACTAGGATCAACATCATGTAATGCTTATCATTTTAGAAAAAGTCCCATATCAATATCACTTATAGTTTTCAAGAAGTAGTCGCTACAAACTTATTTTTTAAAAATCTATTTTTAGCTGCGACGGTCATCTTGAATTTCCGGCCGACCTGAAATTTTGATAGGATCAATTAGACATCAAGAGCAACATTCCTGTAAAGTTTCATGACAATCCGCCAAGTAGTTTCAGAGAAGTAGTCGCTACAAGTTTTTACTATATAACTCTATGTAAACAAAGATGGCCACTGGCAGCCATGTTTAACGTTGAATCAAAACGATTTTTGACTAGGATCAACATCATGTAATGCTGATCATTTTAGAAAAAGTCCCATATCAATATCACTTATAGTTTTCAAGAAGTAGTCGCTACAAACTTATTTTTTAAAAATCTATTTTTAGCTGCGACGGCCATCTTGAATTTCCGGCCGACCTGAAATTTTGATAGGATCAATTAGACATCAAGAGCAACATTCCTGTAAAGTTTCATGACAATCCGCCAAGTAGTTTCAGAGAAGTAGTCGCTACAAGTTTTTACTATATAACTCTATGTAAACAAAGATGGCCACTGGCAGCCATGTTTAACGTTGAATCAAAACGATTTTTGACTAGGATCAACATCATGTCATGCTGATCATTTTAGAAAAAGTCCCATATCAATATCACTTATAGTTTTCAAGAAGAAGTCGCTACAAACTTGTATTTTAAAACTCTATTTTTGCTAGGATCAACTAGACTTTATGGGCAACATTTCTGTAAAGTTTCATGAATATCCATCCAGTAGTTTCAGCTGTGAAGTCGCTACAAATAAAAGTTTACGGACAGACGGACGGACGGACGACGGACTCCGCACCACGGCATAAGCTCTGCTGATCTCTGATCAGTAGAGCTAAAAATCCAAATATGCAATAGAAATCGGGGTTGGGGGAGGGGGGTGTGGGGTGGGGGCGGGGCTATATAGGCGGCGTAGTAACCAGAAAATATAATTTTCATATATTTGTTTAGTTATCTTTACCCTTCTTAAAGTCTAAAATATACGTCAGCAAGCACCTAATGCATTCTAACATAACAAGTTTTTTAAATATATTATTTGTGCAATATTATAAAAAGTTAGTAAAAATAATTCGATTTTAACTGTTCTAACAATTAATATTAATGATTTAACAAATGCAAGTTCAGAGGAAAACTAACGGGACGCCGTGAGTTTTTAAAAAAATCAAGATTGCCATGTGTCCCTTTAATTGGGTTTGTGCAATAATTGTTACTTATTTTCCTTTTGACATACTGTTTTCAATAACATGCAACTAGTTATTTTGAAATGGCAGCGGAACAACGACTGGAATTGGTCACAACCCTTTATCAATTTAATTCAAAGTTATTATTTCGAGTAATCAACCCCACCTCCCCCCCCCCCCGACCCCAACCCCACCCCACGCCACCCCACCCCACCCCTCATTTGTTGACGTACATACAATACATTATATAGTTTCTTGCCCATACTTTTATGATTTAGCAGTGTTCAAAGCACAACAGCACAGTTTAGCGTGTGTTTATGTTTGAGTTCTGTAATTTTCAGATTAACTCCCTTTTCCAGTGCGTTCTACTTTGGACTAAGGTGTGTTCTACAAAGTTACAATTCACGCTATGCACATTTAAATTATTTTATTAAGGTTTTACCGATAATGACATTCGTTTTGTTTGACATTTGGTCATTGTAATTAGCAAATGTTAACTTGTAGGCCAGAGTGAAAGTGAAGATATCGCAGAAGTCATCATTTATTTTCTTCTTTTGTTTAAATAGTGTTTGCCATAGATTTCATCGATATTCTCTGTATAGGTAACGCACTTCACCGCGAAGACTGCTTGTAGTAAAATGCTCATGAATAAATGGTAAAAGTATTTAAAAATCTGAGAAAACAAGTAGGTTGAACACTAATGTTCTAATTCAGCTCAATTCAATTTAGTGGCATAAATCCAAATACAGGATTGTCACCAAGGACAATTACAATACTTATATAAAGACATACATAAATTAGTCCTCTTAGAAATTATTACTAACATTATATAAAGATCAGTATAATAGCTTGCTTATCTGTATGATACTACAATGTGTATAATACCTCCTGTTTTTATTACGTTCTAAATTTACGTAAATTTCTTCATATTTAAGATATAATAGAAATACGTGTGAAGAATGATAATGGATATATTCTAAATTAGCAATGATATGCGAATCTAATAAAGAGTTCATAGTCGTACATATAAGTATAACTATTAATGTGGTTAGCTTATCATTTTAAATGTTGATACACATGAATATGTATATATGTTTGAGTTCTGTTATATATACTGTCATATACACGCCTGCATCCATTCGCCAAAGAAATTTATTATCGTTGCACGACGATGTGATTATGGTCATACATGTCATACACAAATCACGTATCACGCTAACACACAGATGTACATGTTATCAGGTTTAATATTTCAAATGGACAAAAGGGAGGTAAATAGGCTAAACTATGTTAGTGAAGCACATGACCCACAGAGTTATCTGTAACATACCGGCCATAAACGAAATGGACTCTCAATATAACGTATTTACGTTATTTTGAGTATACACGTATCAACTAATTTCGTCGTGCGCCTCAAGAAAAAGGGCGTGCGCCTCAATTTTTATTGCAAAAATGTGAAGATAACACATGTAACTAACTTGGAAAAATGTCAAATAGCGTCTGAAAAATCGGAAAGCGTAAAAAAAAAGTTACGAAAATAGTCAATAAACGGTTAAAATGGAGCAAAAAATGAGATATTTTGATAAAAAAAACCTGCTCTCCGGCGCACATAAGTATGTACATTCTTCGTAAACAACTGGTAAGTTAAGGGAGACGTTATAAAATATGCTTAGATGTCGGGTTTTCCATGTCAAACTGAAACAAATGTCAACATACGGACGCTGGCATTTGCCGATGTTTTCGTGACGAAAATAACGCATTTGAGTCATTACGAAAATAACGCGTATACGTGACACCCCTGACTGTTGAAAGTTCATGATAATATAGCAGCCAGTCTTTCTTTGAAGATAGCTACTGGATCTAGACCTTGTTGCCGAAGCTCAATAACATCTGGGAGAAGCAGAAGCATGATGGTCATCTTGATATTTCGAAATTCTTCATCTTCATTACAAAGTCGACACATCTCGTCACAAGAGACACCAAGTTGAAATTTTAACAAACATAATTCTATATCTCTTAAGTACAGTTTCTCCACCGTGTCTCTTTTTATAACCCAATCAACAGCCACTTCTGTAAACTGGTACATGTTCATCAACATCATTCTCAATTTCGCACATCTCAGCAACAGATATCCCCCTTCACATACTAATTCAGTTAAAAGAACAGATAGCTGCAATCTATGATGAACCTCTAATCTCTCAGCAAACAAGTTTCTCTCCGGAATCATGAAATTTGGCATGAAATTTGCCTCAACACAGTTTTTCAAAAAGACGAGTGACTGAAAAATTTGTTCTACTAATAATTCCTCTTTGAAATGATCTTGTGGGTTGTACTCTGCCATCCAAAACACAACATTTTTCATTATGTATGATGTGATACAATTACATACAGGCTTAATGATGTCTTTTGCAACCATTTTTAATAGAATATAAAGTTTTGTTTGGGCATCATTGAAATTGTGAATCAAGTGGATTTCTGCTCTAGTGAAACAGATTCGCCATTCTTTGTAAGAATTCTCACTTCCTTTAGAACCAACTGGCACAACATGTGCCTCCATACAAGATATATCTCGAAGTAACTCGGGTGTCGGCCAGCCATAATATCGATGTCGTGTAATAAAAGAGTGCAATATGTCAGGGCATATACACACAAATGATTTTACCAAATCACTACTAATTGAACCATTGATGTACATGTATGGTGATGATGGACCGGCTAATTCTCCTATTTCTAAGTGATATGTTCGGATCCAGGGGTTGTTGTAGATGACATTCAACAGTATTTGTCTCATTTGTTTTACGAAAAAGTCACTGGAAACATACATGTCCCCAGTTTCAGACTGAAATAATGATTCTTGTATTGAGACACTGTTGCCTAATTGTACCAGTCTAAGCTGTGTATACCCTGGGCATGTTTCTCGTGTGTCAGTCTGGAACACTGTTATGTCTCTGGAGTGTATAAACTGCTCAGTGCTATCAGCACAAATAACATCAAGATGTACATCCATATGGTCACTATCACTCTCGTATGGTGCTGATAAACCTTCCCCTTTACTGCCTGAATCTATCCGATGACGATTCCTAGGATGATAGAACGTCCTGTTCATATGGTCGGTCTTTTCTGCAGCCATTTCCACCCTATGCCTGATCATCTGTTGACTATATCCTAGGTAATCCAATGATCTGGACACTATTCTGGAATATTCTTGATTTGACCCCATTATCGGAGACTCTGAAATAATATTTGATATGTGACAGTGACATTTTAGATGTCAACGTGTGAAATTGCAAAATCTCAATTTTATATATTTTGTTAACATGACAATTGATGTTTAATTTTAATAAACAATAAATAAGTTGAATTTTAATAAGATATTCCAATCCAAATTTAATGCTACAGTCAACATTTTATAAAACACATATTTTTGCAATAGTTGGCTTGTAAGATGTTCACACCTTTTGATAACTGTAACTACTAATGTATGGCACAATCATGCCTACTTGGCTTTGATATTGTTTTCCTACAGATTAAGTTGTTTTTATTAAAAAAGGTTTAACATATTTCCAGTGACAAATTAATTCTTTTCTGAAGTTAACACCTGTTGTTTGGTTTGTTGTTTTGTTTGTAAAATTGATGAAATACATTCTCGTCTCTGTTTTGGCTTCTGAGCATATGTGGCATTTTTGAATCACTGTTCTCAAAAATGTCTTCTAATTTTTGGTTAGAAAAATGTAAAAAAAAAAAAAATCAGTTCCGAGTCTGAAAGTCAGAGCTTGAAGTTAGGAGTTAAGTGTTTGTACGATCGAGTCGGTGTTAAGACTTGGTGTCAGATATTATTTTGGTGATGTGACACTGTTACTATGATCATGTGCATTAAGTAATCAGTTGCCTTACTTGTGAACTTTCATGTTATTGCTATCATTCGAATATCGGACTTTAATATTATTAAGAAGGAGAATGAAATTAAAATCGTAAAAGAACAATTTGGACTTTCGTTGTTTTCACGGTTGATGTTTGTTGATCGTGATATCCTAATTAAGTTCTGTGACTAGAGTAACCATAGCTGTAGGTGTTGGCTTCATATGAGCTAATTCCCCAACAAGAGGCCCAAGAGGGCCTGTGAACGCTCTACTGGCTGTTATACCATTGATGAATCGAGTCGTACTACATGGCGTCTAGAGTGTACACAAGGTTTTTCAAGTATTTGACCTAGTGACCTAGTTTTTGACCCCATGGGACTCATTTTCGAAATTGAACAAAATATAATTAAGACAACATTTCGACAATTTCATCAAGATCGGGTCAGAAATATGGCCTCTAGAGTGTACACATGGTTTTTCCAAAGTTTGATCTAGTGACCTAGTTTTTAACACCATGTGACCCATTTTTGAACTTGACCAAGATATAATTAAGACAAACATTTTGACAAAGTTTCATCAAGATTGGGTCAGAAATACGGCTTCTAGAGTGTACACAATGTTTTTCAAGTATTTGACCTAGTGACCTAGTTTTTAACCCCATGTGACCCATTTTCAAACTTGACCAAGATATAATTAAGATAAACAATTGGACAAAGTTTCATCAAGATTGGGTAACAAATATGACCTCTAGAGTGTACACAAGTTTTTTTGCAAGTATTTGACCTAGTGACCTAGTTTTTGATCCCACATGACCCATTTTTAAACTTGACCAAGATTTCATTGAGACAAACATTCTGACAAAGTTTCATGATGATTGCATCAGAAATGTGGTCTCTAGAGTGTACACAAGAAAAGTTAACGGACGACGGACGACGGAAGACGGACAACACACCATCCCATCCTAAAAACTACTCAAACAACCGGGGCCACCCTACGGGCTTGGTCACAGATAAATAGTCCTGATTTGATGCCATTATTGGGGATTTTGAAATATATCAATAGTCCTGATTTTATGCCTCTATCCGTGAGTATGAAATATGTTAATAGCCGTAATATGACAACTATCTTTGAGTCTATATGTGCACATTCTATGGTTAAATTGGCAAATAAAATTTGTATGTATATTCTAGTTATATTTTAACATTTCATCGTTACAGGTGAACATTTTATAGTATTGGCAGTACACATTCTATAGTTATTGTGGTGCACATTCTATAGTTATAGTGACACACATTCTATATATATAGTTGTGCACATTCTATAGTTATATTGGTGCACATTCTATACTTATAGTGACACACGTTCTATAGTTGTAAGGGTACACATTTTATAGTTATAGTGGTGCATAATTTATAGTTAGAATGGTGCATATTCTCCAATTATAGTGGTGCACATTTAACTGTTGTAGTGGTGCACCATTTATAGTTAGAATGGTGCACATTCTACAGTAATAGTGGCACACATTTTATAGTTATAGTGGTGTGCAATTTATAGTTAGAATGGTGCAAATTATATAGTTATAGTGGTGCACATTTTATTGTTATAGTGGTGCACATTTTACAGTTATAGTGGTACACATTCTATAGTTACAGCGGTGCACATTCTATAGTTATAGTGGTGCACATGCTATAGTCATATTGGTGCACATTCTATAGTTATAGTGGTACACATTTTACAGTTACAGTGGTGCACATTTTATAGTTATAGTGGTGCACATTCTATAGTTATAGGGGTGCACATTTTATAGTTACAGCGGTGCACATTCTACAGTTACAGTGGTGCACATTCTATAGTTATAGGGGTGCACATTCTATAGTTATAGTGATGCACATTTTATAGTAATAGTGGTGCACATACCATAGTTATAGTGGTACACATTCTATAGTTACAGCAGTGCACATCCTATAGTTATAGCGGTGCACACTCTATAGTTACAGTGGTGTACATTCTATAGTTACAGCGGTGCACATTCTATAGTTATAGTGGTACACATTCTATAGTTACAGGGGTGCACATTCTATAGTTATAGTGGTGCACATTCTAAAGTTATAGTGATGCACATTTTATAGTTGTAGTCGTGCACATACCATAGTTACAGTGGTACACATTCTATAGTTACAGCAGTGCACATCCTATAGTTATAGCGGTGCACATTCTATAGTTACAGCGGTGTACATTCTATAGTTACAGCGGTGCACATTCTATAGTTATAGTGGTGCACATTCTATAGTTAGAGCGGTGCACATTCTATAGTTATAGTGGTGCACATTATATAGTTACAGCGGTGCACATTTTATAGTTATAGTGGTGCGCCTTTTATAGTTATAGTGGTGCACATTCTATAGTTACAGTGGTGCACATTCTATACTTATAGTGGTGCACATTCTATAGTTATAGTGGTGCACCTTTATATTTATAGTGGTGCAAATTCTATAGTTACAGCGGTGCACATTCTATAGATATAGTGGTGCCCATTTTAAAATTATAGTGGTACACATTCTATAGTTACAGCAGTGCACTTTCTATAGTTATAGTAGTGCAAATTCTGTATTTACAGAGGTGCACATTTTATAGTTATAGTGGTGCACCTTTATAGTTATAGTGGTGCAAATTTTATAGTTATAGTTGTACACATTCTGATGTTATAGTGGTGCACATTTTGTAGTTAGAATGGTGCTCATTATATAGTTATAGTGGTGCACATTCTATAGTTATAATGGTACACATTCTATGTTTATAGTGGCGCACATTCTATAGTCATAGTGGTGCACATTATATAGTTATAGTGATGCACATTATATAGTCATAGTGGCACCCATTCTATAGTTATGGTGGTGCACATTCTATAGTAAAAGTGGTGCACATTCTATAGTTATAGTCATGCACATTCTGTAGTTATAGTGGTGCACATTTTGTAGTTGTAGTGTTGCACATTTTATAGTTATAGTGACACACATTCTATAGTTACAGCGGTGCACATTCTATAGTTACAGTGGTGCACTATCTATAGTTATAGTGGTGCACATACCATAGTTATAGTGGTATACATTCTATAGTTACAGCAGTGCACATTCTATAGTTATAGGGGTGCACATTTTATAGTTACAGCAGTGCACATTCTATAGTTACAGTGGTGCACATTCTATAGTTATAGTGGTGCACATTCTAAAGTTATAGTGATGCACATTTTATAGTTATAGTGGTGCACATACCATAGTTATAGTGGTACACATTCTATAGTTACAGCAGCAGTGCACATCCTATAGTTATAGCGGTGTCAATTTTATAGTTACATCGGTGTACATTCTATAGTTACAGCTGTGCACATTCTATAGTTATAGTGGTGCACATTCTATAGTTAGTCATGCACATTCTGTAGTTATAGTGGTGCACATTTCGTAGTTGTAGTGTTGCACATTTTATAGTTATAGTGACACACATTCTATAGTTACAGCGGTGCACATTCTATAGTTACAGTGGTGCACTATCTATAGTTATAGTGGTGCACATACCATAGTTATAGTGGTACACATTCTATAGTTACAGCAGTGCACATCCTATAGTTATAGCGGTGTCAATTTTATAGTTACATCGGTGTACATTCTATAGTTACAGCTGTGCACATTCTATAGTTATAGTGGTGCACATTCTATAGTTACAGTGGTGCACATACCATAGTTACAGCGGTGCACATTGTATAGTTATAGTGGGACACATTCTATAGTTATAGTGATGCACATTTTATAGTTATAGTGGTGCACATACCATAGTCATCTATAGTTACAGCAGTGCACATCCTATAATTATAGCGGTGCACATTCTATAGTTACAGCAGTGCACATCCTATAGTTATAGTGGTGCACATTCTATAGTTAGAGTGGTGTACATTCTATAGTTTCAGAGGTGCACATACCATAGTTACAGCGGTGCACATTCTATAGTTATAGTGGGGCACATTCTATAGTTATAGTGATGGTTATAGTGGGGCACATTCTTTAGTTATAGTGATGCACATTTTATAGTTATAGTGGTGCATATACCATAGTCATAGTGGTACACGTTCTTTAGTTACAGCAGTGCACATCCTATAGTTATAGCGGTGCCAATTTTATAGTTACATCGGTGTACATTTTATAGTTACCGCGGTGCACATACTATAGTTATAGTGGTGCATTCTATAGTTACAGTTGTGCACATTCTAAAGTTACAGCGGTGCACATCCTATAGTTATAGCGGTGCACATTCTATAGTTATAGTGATGGTTATAGTAGGGCACATTCTATAGTGGTGCACATACCATCGTCATAGTGGTACACATTCTATAGTTACAGCAGTGCACATCCTATAGTTATAGCGGTGCACATTTCATAGTTACAGCGGTGTACATTCTATAGTTACAGCGGTGCACATTCTATAGTTATAGTCGTGCGCATTCTGTAGTTACAGTGGTGCACATTTTATAGTTACAGCGGTGCACATTCTATAGTTAGAGTGGTGCACATTCTATAGTGATAGTGGTGCACATTATATAGTTATAGTGATGCACATTTTATAGTTATGGTGGTGCACATACCATAGTTATAGTGGTACACATTCTATAGCTACAGCAGTGCACATCCTATAGTTAGGCGGTGCACATTCTATAGTTACAGCGGTGTACATTCTATAGTTACAGCGGTGCACATTCTATAGTTATAGTGGTGCACATTCTATAGTTACAGCGGTGCACATGCTATAGCTATAGCGGTGAACATTCTATAATTACAGCGGTGTACATTCTATAGTTACAGTGGTGCACATGCTATAGCTATAGCGGTGCACATTCTATAATTACAGTGGTGTACATTCTATAGTTACAGCGGTGCACATTGTATAGTTATAGTGGGGCACATTCTATAGTTATAGTGATGCACATTTTATAGTTATAGTGGTGCACATACCATAGTCATAGTGGTACACATTCTATAGTTACAGCAGTGCACATCCTATAATTATAGCGGTGCACATTTTATAGTTACAGCGGTGTACATTCTATAGTTACAGCGGTGCACATTCTATAGTTATAGTGGTGCACATTATATAGTTATAGTGGTACACGTTCTTTTGTTACAGCAGTGCACATCCTATAGTTATAGCGGTGCCAATTTTATAGTTCCATCGGTGTACATTCTATAGTTACCGCGGTGCACATTTTATAGTTATAGTGGTGCACATACCATAGTTATAGTAGTACACATTCTATAGTAACAGCAGTGCTCATCTATAATTACAGCGGTGCACATTCTATAGTTACAGCGGTCACATTCTATAGTTATAGTGGTACACATTCTATAGTTACAGCGGTGCACATTCTATAGTTATAGTGATGCACCTTCTATAGTTATAGTGATGCACATTTTATAGATATAGTGGTGCACATACCATAGTTATAGTGGTACACATTCAATAGTTACAGCAATGCACATCCTATAATTATAGCGGTGCACATTCTATAGTTACAGCGGTGCACATTCTATAGTTATAGTGGTGCACATTCTATAGTTACAGCGGTGCACATTCTATAGTTATAGTGGTGCACATTCTATAGTTATAGTGATGCACATTTTATAGTTATAGTGGTGCACATACCATAGTTATAGTGGTACATATTCTACAGTTACAGCAGTGCACATCCTATAGCTATAGCGGTACACATTCTACAGTTAGAGTGGTGTACTTTCTATAGTAACAGCGGTGCACATACCATATTTATAGTGGTACACATTCTATAGTTACAGCAGTGCACATTCTATAGTTATAGCGGTGCATATTCTATAGTTACAGCGGTGTAAATTCTATAGTGACAACGGTGCACATTCTATAGTTATAGTGGTGCACATTCTATATTTACAGTGGTAAACATACTATAGTTATAGTGGTACACATTTTATAGTTATAGTGATTCACATTTTACAGTCACAGCGGTAAACATTCTATAGTTATAGTGGTACACATTCTATAGTTATAGTGATGCACATTTTATATTTACAGTGGTAAACATTCTATAGTTCTAGTGGTACACATTCTATAGTTATAGTAATGCACATTTTATAGTCACAGCGGTAAACATTCTATAGTTATAGGTGTGCACATTCTATAGTTCCAGCAGTGCACATCCTATAGTTATAGCCGTGCAAATTCTATAGTTACAGCGGTGTACATTCTATAGTTACAGCGGTGCACATTCTATAGTTATAGTGGTGCACATTCTATTGTTATAGGGATGCACATTATATAGTCATAGTGGTGCACATTCTATAGTTATAGTGGTGCACATTCTATAGTTATAGTGGTGCACATTCTATAGTTATAGTGGTGCACATTCTATAGTTATAGGGATGCCCATTCTATAGTTATAGTGGTGCACATTCTATAGTTACAGTGGTGCACATTCTATAGTTATAGTGGTGCAAATTCGATATTTATCGAGGTGCACATTTTATACTTATAGTGGTGCACCTTTATAGTTATAGTGGTGCACATTGTATAGTTATAGTAGTACACATTCTGTAGTTATGGTGGTGCACATTTTATAGTTAGAATGGTTTAGATTATATAGTTATAGTGGTGCACATTCTATAGTTATAATGGTAAACATTCTATGTTTATAGTGGTGGACATTCTATAGTCATAGTGGTGCAAATTATATAGTTATAGTGATGCACATTATATAGTCATAGTGGCACCAATTCTATAGTTATAGTGGTGCACATTCTATAGTTATAGTGGTGCACATTCTATAGTTATAGTCATGCACATGCTGTAGTTATAGTGGTGCACATTTTATAGTTATAGTGACACAAATTCTACAGTTATAATGGTGCACATTCTATAGTTATAGTGGTACACATTTTACAGTTACAGCGGTGCACATTCTATAGTTACAGTGGTGCACACTTATAGTTATAAGGCTGCACATTTTATAGTTACAGCGGTGCACATGCTATAGTTACAGTGGTGCACATTCTATAGTTATAGCGGTGCACATTCTATAATTACAGCAGTGCACATCCTATAGTTATAGCGGTGCACATTCTATAGTTACAGTGGTGCACATTCTATAGTTATAGTGGTGCACATTCTATAGTTACAGAGGTGCACATTCTATAGTTATAGTGGTGCATATTCTAAAGTTATAGTGATGCACATTTTATAGTTATAGCGGTGCACATACCATAGTTATAGTGGTACACATTCTATATTTACAGCAGTGCACATCCTATAGTTATAGCGGTGAACATTCTATAGTTACAGCGGTGTACATTCTATAGTTACAACAGTGCACATTCTATAGTTATAGTGATGCACATTTTATAGTTATAGTGGTGCACATTTTATAGTTATAGTGATGCATATTTTATAGTTATAGTGGTGCACATACCATAGTTATAGTGGTACACATTCTATAGTTACAGCAGTGCACATCCTATTGTTATAACAGTGCACATTCTATAGTTACAGCGGTGTACATTCTATAGTTACAGTGGTGCACATTCTATAGATATAGTTGTGCACATTCTATAGTTATAGGGGTGCACATTTTAAAGTTACAGCGGTGCACATTCTATAGTTACAGTGGAGCACATTCTATAGTTATAGTGGTGCATATACCATAGTTATAGCGGTGCACATTCTATAGTTAGAGCGGTGTACATTCTATAGTTACAGCTGTGCACATTCTATAGTTATATTTGTGCACATTCTATAGTTATAGTGGTGCACATACCATAGTCATAGTGGTACACATTCTATAGTTATAGTGGTGCACATTCTATAGTTACAGGGGTGCACATTTTATAGTTATAGTGGTGCACCTTTATAGTTATAGTGGTGCAAATTGTATAGTTATAATTGTACAAATTATGTAGTTATAGTGGTGCACATTCTATAGTTAGAATGGTGCACATTATATCGTTATAGTGGGGTACATTCTATAGTTATAATGGTACACATTCTATGTTTATAGTGGTGCAAATTATATAGTCATAGTGGCACCCATTCTATAGTTATAGTGGGGCACATTATATAGTTATAGTGATGCACATTCTATAGTCATAGTGGTGCACATTATATAGTTATAGTGATGGTCATTATATAGTCATCGTGGCACCCATTCTACAGTTATAGTAGTGCACATTCTATAGTAACAGCTGTGCACATCCTATAGTTATAGCGGTGCACATTCTATAGTTACAGCGGTATACATTCTATAGTTACAGCGGAGCACATACCATAGTTATAGCGGTACACATTCTATAGTTACAGTGGTGTACATCTACAGTTACAGCGGGGCACATACCATATTTATAGTGGTACACATTCTATAGTTACAGCAGTGCACATTCTATAGTTATAGCGGTGCACATTCTATAGTTACAGCCATGTACATTCTTTAGTTATATTGGTGCACATTATATAGTTACAGTGGTGCACATTCTATAGTTATAGTGGTGCACATTCTATAGTTACAGTGGTGCACATTTTATAGTTATAGTGGTGCACATTTTATAGTTATAATGGTGCCCATTTTACAGTTATAGTGGTACACATTCTATAGTTATAGTGATGCACATTCTATAGTTATAGTGGTACACATTCTATAGTTATAGTGGTGCACATCCTATAGTTATAGTGGTGCACATTCTATAGTTACAGTGGTGTACATTCTATAGTTTCAGAGGTGCAAATACCATAGTTATGGTGGTACACATTCTATAGTTACAGCAGTGCACATCCTATAGTCATAGTGGTCCACACTCTATAGTTACAATGGTGTACATTCTATAGTTACAGCGGTGCACATTCTATAGTTATAATGGTGCACATTCTATAGTTACAGCAGTGCACGTTTTATAGTTATAGTGGTGCACCTTCTATAGTAATAGTGATGCACATTTTATAGTTTATAGTGGTGCACATAACATAGTTACAGCGGTGTACATTCTATAGTTATAGTGGTGCACATTCTATAGTTATAGTGATGCACATTCTATAGTTATAGTGATGCACATTCTATAGTTATAGTAGTGCACATTCTATAGTTATAGTGATGCACATTCTATAGTTATAGTGGTGTACATACCATAGTTATAGTGGTACACATTCTAAAGTTACAGCAGTGCACATCCTATAGTTATAGAGGTGCACATTCTATAGTTAGCATGGTGTACATTCTATAGTTTCAGTGGTGCACATACCATAGTAACAGCAGTGCACATTCTATAGTTAAAGTGGGGCACATTCTATAGTTATAGTGATGGTTATAGTGGGGCACATTCTATAGTTATAGTGATGCACATTTTATAGTTATAGTGGTGCATATACCATAGTCATAGTGGTACACATTCTATAGTTACAGCAGTGCACATCCTATAGTTATAGCGGTGCACATGCTATAGTTACAGCGGTGTACATTCTGTAGTTATGGTGGTGCACATTTTGTAGTTATAGCGGTACACATTCTATAGTTACAGCGGTGCACATTCTATAGTTATACTGTGCACATTCTATAGTTACAGCGGTGTACATTCTATAGTTATAGTGGTGCACCTTTATAGTTATAGTGGTGCACGTTTATAGTTATAGTGGTGCACATTCTATAGTTATAGTGGTGTACCTTCATAGTTATAGTGGTGCACATTTTATAGTTATAGTGGTGCACATTTTATAGTTGTTATAGTGGTACACATTCTATAGTTACAGCGGTGCACATTCTATAGTTATAGTGGTGCACATTCTATTTTTATAGGTGTTCATTTTATAGATATAGTGGTGCACCTTTATAGTTATAGTGGTGCACATTCTATAGTTATAGTTGTACACATTCTGTAGTTATAGTGGTGCACATTCTATAGTTATAGTGGGCGTATTTTATAGTTAGAATGGTACACATTATATAGTTATAGTGGTCCACATTCTATAGTTATAATGGTACACATTCTATGTTTATAGTGGTGCACATTCTATAGTTATAGTGGTGCACATACCATATTTATAGTGGTACAAATTCTATAGTTACAGCAGTGCACATTATATAGTTGTAGCGGTGCATATTCTATAGTTACAGCGGTGTAAATTCTATAGTTACAACGGTGCACATACTATAGTTATAGTGGTGCACATTCTATATTTACAGTGGTAAACATTCTATAGTTATAGTGGTACACATTCTATAGTTATAGTGATGCACATTTTATAGTTACAGTGGTAAACATTCTATAGTTCTAGTGGTACACATTCTATAGTTATAGTAATGCACATTTTATAGTCACAGCGGTAAACATTCTATAGTTATAGGGGTGCACATTCTATAGTTCCAGCAGTGCACATCCTATAGTTATAGCCGTGCAAATTCTATAGTTACAGCGGTGTACATTCTATAGTTACAGTGGTGCACATTCTACAGTTATAGTGGTGCACATTCTATAGTTATAGGGATGCACATTCTATAGTTATAGGGATGCACATTATATAGTCATAGTGGCACCCATTCTATAGTTATAGTGGTGCACATTCTATAGTTATAGGGATGCACATTCTATAGTTATAGTGGTGCACATTCTATAGTTATAGGGATGCACATTCTATAGTTATAGGGATGCACATTATATAGTCATAGTGGCACCCATTCTATAGTTATAGTGGTGCACATTCTATAGTTATAGTGGTGCACATTCTATAGTTATAGGGATGCACATTATATAGTCATAGTGGCACCCATTCTATAGTTATAGTGGTGCACATTCTATAGTTACAGTGGTGCACATTCTATAGTTATAGTGGTGCAAATTCGATATTTACCGAGGTGCACATTTTATTCTTATAGTGGTGCACCTTTATAGTTATAGTGGTGCACATTGAATAGTTATAGTAGTACACATTCTGTAGTTATAGTGGTGCGCATTTTATAGTTAGAATGGTTTAGATTAAATAGTTATAGTGGTGCACATTCTATAGTTATAATGGTAAACATTCTATGTTTATAGTGGTGGACATTCTATAGTCATAGTGGTGCAAATTCTATAGTTATAGTGATGCACATTATATAGTCATAGTGGCACCAATTCTATAGTTATAGTGGTGCACATTCTATAGTTATAGTGGTGCACATTCTATAGTTATAGTGGTGCACATTCTATAGTTATAGTCATGCACATTCTGTAGTTATAGTGGTGCACATTTTATGGTTAAAGTGACACAAATTCTACAGTTATAATGGTGCACATTCTATAGTTATAGTGGTACCCATTTTACAGTTACAGCGGTGCACATTCTATAGTTACAGTGGTGCACATTCTATAGTTATAAGGCTGCACATTTTATAGTTACAGCGGTGCACATGCTATAGTTACAGTGGTGCACATTCTATAGTTATAGTGGTGCACATTCTATAGTTACAGCAGTGCACATCCTATAGTTATAGCGGTGCACATTCTATAGTTACAGCGGTGCACATTCTATAGTTATAGTGGTGCACATTCTATAGTTACAGCGGTGCACATTCTATAGTTATAGTGGTGCATATTCTAAAGTTATAGTGATGCACATTTTATAGTTATAGTGGTGCACATACCATAGTTATAGTGGTACACATTCTATAGTTACAGCAGTGCACATCCTATAGTTATAGCGGTGAACATTCTATAGTTACAGCGGTGTACATTCTATAGTTACAACAATGCACATTCTATAGTTATAGTGATGCAGATTTTATAGTTATAGTGGTGCACATTGTATAGTTATAGTGGTGCACATTTTATAGTTATAGTGATGCACATTTTATAGTTATAGTGGTGCACATACCATAGTTATAGTGGTACACATTCTATAGTTACAGCAGTGCACATCCTATTGTAATAACAGTGCACATTCTATAGTAACAGCGGTGTACATTCTATAGTTACAGCGGTGCACATTCTATAGATATAGTTGTGCACATTCTATAGTTATAGGGGTGCACATTTTAAAGTTACAGCGGTGCACATTCTATAGTTACAGTGGTGCACATTCTATAGTTATAGTGGTGCACATTCTATAGTTATAGTGATGCACATTTTATAGTTATAGTGGTGCATATACCATAGTTATAGCGGTGCACATTCTATAGTTACAGTGGTGTACATTCTATAGTTACAGCTGTGCACATTCTATAGTTATATTGGTGCACATTCTATAGTTATATTGGTGCACATACCATAGTCATAGTGGTACACATTCTATAGTTATAGTGGTGCACATTCTATAGTTACAGGGGTGCACATTTTATAGTTATAGTGGTGCACCTTTATAGTTATAGTGGTGCAAATTGTATAGTTATAATTGTACACATTATGTAGTTATAGTGGTGCACATTCTATAGTTAGAATGGTGCACATTATATAGTTACAGTGGGGTACATTCTATAGTTATAATGGCACACATTCTATGTTTATAGTGGTGCACATTATATAGTCATAGTGGCACCCATTCTATAGTTATAGTGGGGCACATTATATAGTTATAGTGATGCACATTCTATAGTCATAGTGGTGCACATTATATAGTTATAGTGATGGTCATTATATAGTCATCGTGGCACCCATTCTACAGTTATAGTAGTGCACATTCTATAGTTATAGCGGTGCACATTCTATAGTTACAGCGGTATACATTCTTTAGTTACAGCGGAGCACATACCATAGTTATAGCGGTACACATTCTACAGTTACAGTGGTGTACATCTACAGTTACAGTGGGGCACATACCATAGTTATAGTGGTACACATTCTATAGTTACAGCAGTGCACATTCTATAGTTATAGCAGTGCACATTCTATAGTTACAGCCATGTACATTCTATAGTTATATTGGTGCACATTATATAGTTACAGTGGTGCACATTCTATAGTTATAGTGGTGCACATTCTATAGTTACAGCGGTGCACATTCTATAGTTATAGTGGTGCATATTCTAAAGTTATAGTGATGCACATTTTATAGTTATAGTGGTGCACATACCATAGTTATAGTGGTACACATTCTATAGTTACAGCAGTGCACATCCTATAGTTATAGCGGTGAACATTCTATAGTTACAACAGTGCACATTCTATAGTTATAGTGATGCACATTTTATAGTATAGTGGTGCACATTTTATAGTTATAGTGGTGCACATTTTATAGTTATAGTGATGCACATTTTATAGTTATAGTGGTGCACATACCATAGTTATAGTGGTACACATTCTATAGTTACAGCAGTGCACATCCTATTGTTATAACAGTGCACATTCTATAGTTACAGCGGTGTACATTCTATAGTTACAGCGGTGCACATTCTATAGATATAGTTGTGCACATTCTATAGTTATAGGGATGCACATTTTAAAGTTACAGCGGTGCACATTCTATAGTTACAGTGGTGCACATTCTATAGTTATAGTGGTGCACATTCTATAGTTATAGTGATGCACATTTTATAGTTATAGTGGTGCATATACCATAGTTATGGCGGTGCACATTCTATAGTTACAGCGTCGTACATTCTATAGTTACAGCTGTGCACATTCTATAGTTGTATTGGTGCACATTCTATAGATATAGTGGTGCACATACCATAGTCATAGTGGTACACATTCTATAGTTATAGTGGTGCACATTCTATAGTTACAGGGGTGCACATTTTATAGTTATAGTGGTGCACCTTTATAGTTATAGTGGTGCAAATTGTATAGTTATAATTGTACACATTATGTAGTTATAGTGGTGAACATTCTATAGTTAGAATGGTGCACATTATATAGTTATAGTGGGGTACATTCTATAGTTATAATGGTACACATTCTATGTTTATAGTGGTGCACATTATATAGTCATAGTGGCACCCATTCTATAGTTATAGTGGGGCACATTATATAGTTATAGTGATGCACATTCTATAGTCATAGTGGTGCACATTATATAGTTATAGTGATGGTCATTATATAGTCATCGTGGCACCCATTCTACAGTTATAGTAGTGCACATCCTATAGTAACAGCTGTGCACATCCTATAGTTATAGCGGTGCACATTCTATAGTTACAGCAGTATACATTCTATAGTTACAGCGGAGCACATACCATAGTTATAGCGGTACACATTCTATAGTTACAGTGGTGTACATCTACAGTTACAGTGGGGCACATACCATATTTATAGTGGTACACATTCTATAGTTACAGCAGTGCACATTCTATAGTTATAGCGGTGCACATTCTATAGTTACAGCCATGTACATTCTATAGTTATATTGGTGCACATTATATAGTTACAGTGGTGCACATTCTATAGTTATAGTGGTGCACATTCTATAGTTACTGTGGTGCACATTTTATAGTTATAGTGGTGCACATTTTATAGTTATAATGGTGCCCATTTTACAGTTATAGTGGTACACATTCTATAGTTATAGTGATGCACATTCTATAGTTATAGTGGTACACATTCTATAGTTATAGTGGTATACATTCTATAGTCATAGTGGTGCATATTCTATAGTTATAGTGGTGCACCTTTATAGTTCTAGTTATAGTGGTGCACATTCTATAGTTACAGTGGTGCACATTCTATAGTTATAGTGGTGCACATTCTATAGTTATAGTGATGCACATTTCATAGTTATAGTGGTGCACATACCATAGTTATAGTGGTACACATTCTATAGTCACAGCAGTGCACATCTATAGTTATAGCGGTACACATTTTATAGTTATAGTGGTACACATTCTATAGTTACAGCGGTGCACATTATATAGTTATAGTGGTGCACCTTCTATAGTTATAGTGATGCACATTTTATAGATATAGTGGTGCACATACCATAGTTATAGTGGTACACATTCAATAGTTACAGCAATGCACATCCTATAATTATAGCGGTGCACATTCTACAGTTACAGTGGTGCACATTCTATAGTTATAGTGGTGCACATTCTATAGTTACAGCGGTGCACATTCTATAGTTATAGTGGTGCACATACTATAGTTATAGTGATGCACATTTTATAGTTATAGTGGTGCACATACATAGTTATAGTGGTACATATTCTATAGTTACAGCAGTGCACATCCTATAGTTATAGCGGTACGTATTCTACAGTTACAGCAGTGTACTTTCTATAGTTACAGTGGTGCACATACCATATTTATAGTGGTACACATTCTATAGTTATAGCAGTGCACATTCTATAGTTACAACGGTGCACATTCTATAGTTATAGTGGTGCACATTCTGCAGTTACAGTGGTAAACATTCTATAGTTATAGTGGTACACATTTTTATAGTTATAGTGATGCACAATTTTACAGTCACAGCGTTAAACCATTCTATAGTTATAGTGGTACACATTCTATAGTTATAGTGATGCACATTTTATAGTTACAGTGGTAAACATTCTATAGTTATAGTGGTACACATTCTATAGTTATAGTGAGGCACATTTTATAGTCACAGCGGTAAACATTCTAAAGTTATAGGGGTGCACATTCTATAGTTCCAGCAGTGCACATCCTATAGTTATAGCGGTGCAAATTCTATAGTTACAGCGGTGCAAATTCTATGGTTATAGTGGTGCACATTCTATAGTTACAGTGGTGCACATTCTATAGTTATAGTGGTGCACATTCTATAGTTATAGTGATGCACATTATATAGTCATAGTGGCACCCATTCTATAGTTATAGTGGTGCAAATTCGATATTTACCGAGGTGAACATTTTATACTTTTAGTGGTGCACCTTTATAGTTATAGTGGTGCACCTTGTATAGCTATAGTAGTACACATTCTGTAGTTATAGTTGTGCACATTTTATAGTTAGAATGGTTTAGATTATATAGTTATAGTGGTGCACATTCTATAGTTATAATGGTACACATTCTATGTTTATAGTGGTGGACATTCTATAGTCATAGTGGTGCAAATTATATTGTTATAGTGATGCACATTATATAGTCATAGTGGCACCAATCTATAGTTATAGTGGTGCACATTCTATAGTTATAGTGGTGCACATTCTATAGTTATAGTGGTGCACATTCTATAGTTATAGTCATGCACATTCTGTAGTTATAGTGGTGCACATTTTATAGTTAAAGTGACACAAATTCTATAGTTATAATGGTGCACATTCTATAGTTATAGTGGTACACATTTTACAGTTACAGTGGTGCACATTCTATAGTTACAGTGGTGCACATTCTATAGTTATAAGGCTGCACATTTTATAGTTACAGCGGCGCACATGCTATAGTTACAGTGGTGGACATACTATAGTTATAGTGGTGCACATTCTATAGTTATAGTGATGCACATTTGATAGATATAGTGGTGCACATACCACAGTTATAGTGGTACCCATTCTATAGTTACAGCAGTGCACATCCTATAGTTATAGCGGTGCATATTCTATAGTTACATTGGTGCACATTCTATAGTTATAGTGGTGCACATTCTATAGTTACAGCGGTACACATTCTATAGTTATAGTGGTGCATATTCTATAGTTATAGTGATGCATATTTTATAGTTATAGTGGTGCACATACCATAGTTATAGTGGTACACATTCTATAGTTACAGCAGTGCACATCCTATAGTTATTGCAGTACACATTCTATAGTTACAGCGGTGTACATTCTATAGTTACAGCGGGGCATATACTATAGTTATAGTGGTACACATTCTATAGTTACAGCAGTGCACATCCTATAGTTATAGCGGTGCACATTCTATAGTTACAGCGGTGTACATTCTATAGTTACAGCGGGGCACATACCGTAGTTATAGCGGTACACATTCTATAGTTACAGGGGTGTACATCTATAGTTACAGCGGGGCACATACCATAGTTATAGTGGTACACATTCTATAGTTACAGCAGTGCACATCCTATTGTTAAAACAGTGCACATTCTATAGTTACAGCTGTGTATATTCTATAGTTACAGTGGTGCACATTCTATAGATATAGTTGTGCACATTCTATAGTTATAGGGGTGCACATTTTAAAGTAACAGCGGTGCACATTCTATAGTTACAGTGGTGCACATTCTATAGTTATAGTGGTGCACATTCTATAGTTATAGTGATGCACATTTTATAGGTATAGTGGTGCACATACCATAGTTATAGTGGTACACATTTTATAGTTACAGCAGTGCACATCCTATAGTTATAGCGGTGCCAATTTTATAGTTACAGCGGTGTACATTCTATAGTTACAGCGGTGCACATTCTACTGTTATAGCAGTGCACATCCTAGAGTTATAGCGGTGCACCTTCTATAGTTACAGCGGTGTACATTCTATAGTTACAGTGGTGCACATTCTATAGTTATATTGGTGCACATTCTATAGTTACAGTGGTGCACATACCATAGTCATAGTGGTACACATTCTATAGTTATAGTGGTGCACATTCTATAGTTACAGGGGTGCACATTTTATAGTTATAGTGGTGCACCTTTATAGTTATAGTGGTGCAAATTTTATAGTTATAATTGTACACATTCTGTAGTTATAGTGGCGCACATTCTATAGTTATAGTGGGCACATTTTATAGTAAGAAAGGTGCACATTATATAGTTATAGTGGTGTACATTCTATAGGTATAATGGTACACATTCTATGTTTATAGTGGTGCACATTCTATAGTCATAGTGGTGCACATTATATAGTTATAGTGATGCACATTATATTGTCATAGTGGCACCCATTCTATAGTTATAGTGGGGCACATTCTATAGTTATAGTGATGCACATTCTATAGTCATAGTGGTGCACATTATATAGTTATAGTGATGGTCATTATAAAGTCATTGTGGCACCCATTCTACAGTTATAGTAGTGCACATTCTATAGTTACAGCAGTGCACATCCTATAGTTATAGCGGTGCACATTCTATAGTTACAGCGGTGTACATACCATAGTCATAGTGGTACACATTCTATAGTTATAGTGGTGCACATTCTATAGTTACAGGGGTGCACATTTTATAGTTATAGTGGTACACCTTTATAGTTATAGTGATGCAAATTGTATAGTTATAATTGTACACATTCTGTAGTTATAGTGGTGCACATTCTATAGTTATAGTGGGCGCATTTTATAGTTAGAATGGTGCACATTATATAGTTATATTGGTGTACATTCTATAGTTATAATGGTACACATTCTATGTTTATAGTGGTGCTTATTCTATAGTCATAGTGGTGCACATTATATAGTTATAGTGATGCACATTATATAGTCATAGTGGCACCCATTTTATAGTTATAGTGGGGCACATTCTATAGTTATAGTGATGCACATTCTATAGTCATAGTGGTGCACATTATATAGTTATAGTGATGGTCATTATAAAGTCATCGTGGCACCCATTCTACAGTTATAGTAGTGCACATTCTATAGTAATAATGTTGCACATTTTATAGTTATAGTTGTGCGCATTTTAAAGTTATAATGGTGCTCATTTGATAGTTATAGTGGTAGACATTTTATAGTTACAGTGGTGCACATTCTATGGTTAAAGTGGTGAACATTCTACAGTTAGAGCAGTGTACATTCTATAGTTACAGCGGTGCATATTGTATAATTACAGCAGTGCACATTCTATAGTTACAGTGGTGCACATTGTATAATTACAGCAGTGCACATTCTATAGTTATAGTGGTGCATATTCTATAGTTACAGCGGTGCACATTCTATAGTTATAGTGGTGCGCATTCTATAGTTATAGTGGCACACATTTTATAGCTATAGTTGTGCACATTCTGTAGTTATAGTGTTGCTAATTTTATAGTTATAGTGGTGCACATTTTATAGTTATAATGGTGCACATTTTATAGTTATAGTGGTGGACATTTTATAGTCATAGTGGTGCACCGTCTTTAACTATAGTGGGACACACTCTATAGTTATAGTGGTGTGCATTCTATAGTCATAGTGACGCACATTCTATAGTTATGTTGCACATTATATAGTCATAGTGGTGCACATTCTATGGTTATAGCAGTGCACATTCTATAGTTACAGCGGTGCACATTCTATAGTTATATTGGTGTACATTATATAGTTACAGTGGTGCAGATTCTATAGTTATAGTGGTGCACATTCTATAGTTACAGTGGTGCACATTCTATAGTTATAGTGGTGCACATTATATAGTCATAGTGGTGCACATTCTATGGTTATAGTAGTGCACATTCTATAGTTACAGCAGTGCGCATTCTATAGTTATATTGGTGCACATTATATAGTTACAGTGGTGCACATTCTATAGTTATAGTGGTGCACATTCTATAGTTACAGTGGTGCACATTCTATAGTTATAGTGGTATGCTTTCTATAGTTATAGTGGTGCACATTACATAGTTACAGTGGTGCACATTCTCAAGTTATAGTGGTGCACCTTCATTGTAATAGTGGTGTGCATTTTAAAGTTATAGTGGTACACATTCTATAGTGACAGCGGTGCACATTCTATAGTTTCAGCAGTGCAAATTCTAAAGTTACAGCAGTGCACATTCTATAGTTATAGTGGTGCACATTATATAGTTACAGTGGTGTACATTCTATAGTTATAGTGGTGCACCTTTATAATTATAGTGGTGCACCTTTATAGTTATTGTGGTGCACATTTTTATAGTTATAGTGGTGCACATTTTATAGTTATAGTGGTACACATTCTATAGTTAAATCGGTACGCATTCTATAGTTATGGAGGTGCACATTCTATAGTTACAGAGGTGCACATTTTATAGTTATGATGGTGCACCTTTATAGTTATAGTGGTGCAACTGTATAGTTATAGTGTTGCACATTTTATAGTTATAGTGGTGCACATTTTATTGTTATAGTTGTACACATTCTGTAGTTATAGTGGTGCAAGTGGCGCACATTTTATAGTTAGAATGATGCACATTCTACTGTTATAGTGGTACACATTTTGTAGTTATAGTGGTGCAAATATTATAGTTAGAATGGTGCACATTCTATAGTTATAATGGTACACCTTCTATGTTTATAGTGGTGCACATTCTATAGTCATAGTGGTGCACATCCTATAGTGATGCACATTATTTAGTCATAGTGGCACCCATTCTATAGTTATAGTGGTGCACATTCTATAGTTATAGTGGTGCACATTCTATAGTTACAGCAGTGCACATTCTATAGTTATAGTGGTGCGCATTCTATAGTTATAGTGGCACACATTTTATAGTTATAGTGGTGCACATTCTGTAGTTATAGTGTTGCTAATTTTATAGTTATAGTGGTGCATATTTTATAGTTATAGTGGTGCAAATTCTATAGTTATAATGTTGCACATTTTATAGTTACAGACGTGCACATTTTATAGTTATAATGGTGCACATTTTATAGTTATAGTGGTGGACATTTTATAGTCATAGTGGTGCACCTTCTTTAACTATAGTGGGACACACTCTATAGTTATAGTGGTGTGCATTCTATAGTCATAGTGGCGCACATTCTATAGTTATGTTGCACATTATATAGTCATAGTGGTGCACATTTTATGGTTATAGCAGTGCACATTCTATAGTTACAGCGGTGCGCATTCTATAGTTATATTGGTGTACATTATATAGTTACAGTGGTGCACATTCTATAGTTATAGTGGTGCACATTCTATAGTTACAGTGGTGCACATTCTATAGTTATAGTGGTGCACATTATATAGTCATAGTGGTGCACATTCTATGGTTATAGTAGTGCACATTCTATAGTTACAGCGTTGCGTATTCTATAGTTATATTGGTGCACATTATATAGTTACAGTGGTGCACATTCTATAGTTATAGTGGTGCACATTCTATAGTTACAGTGGTGCACATTCTATAGTTATAGTGGTGCGCTTTCTATAGTTATAGTGGTGCACATTATATAGTTACAGTGGTGCACATTCTATAGTTATAGTGGTGCACATTCTCAAGTTATAGTGGTGCACCTTCATAGTAATAGTGGTGCGCATTTTAAAGTTATAGTGGTACACATTCTATAGTGACAGCGGTGCACATTCTATAGTTTCAGCAGTGCAAATTCTATAGTTACAGCAGTGCACATTCTATAGTTATAGTGGTGCACATTCTATAGTTACAGTGGTGTACATTCTATAGTTATAGTGGTGCATCTTTATAATTATAGTGGTGCACCTTTATAGTTATTGTGGTGCACATTTTTAAAGTTATAGTGGTGCACATTTTATAGTTATAGTGGTACACATTCTATAGTTAAATCGGTACACATTCTATAGTTATGGAGGTGCACATTCTATAGTTACAGAGGTGCACATTTTATAGTTATGATGGTGCACCTTTATAGTTATAGTGGTTCACATTTTATAGTTATAGTCAGTGCTCAAAGAAAATTATTTTAAGAGACAGGCCCAGGGCTTGTTGCTTCTGAAAATGGACAGGCCCCGATTTGAAATGGACAGGCCCTGATTTGAAATGGACAGGCCCTGATTTAAAATGGAAAGGTCCAATATTTTTTTCTTATTGGAAATGTGTCTTTATTCACTTTTATAGCACACATTAATTTTGTTACGTATGTATTAATCAAGCTCAGAACCTCCTCTGACTAAATTTTTCTTTTTGCTACCACTTTATGCTCCCTGGTCAGCAGACTTATTTACCATTTCGTTTAAAATATGTAAGAATAGAATATTACATAGTAATTTATAACCAATGCAAAGGAGAGTACTAGCACTTTTGCCAAACGATAATAATCAGAGCCGACTTGGTGAAACTGGAGCTAAACTTGGAGCCAAATTTTTAATCAGGTTTTATGAGACTAGCAGAGCCTCCTCTGGCTATATTTTTTCTTTTTATCACCACTTTCTCCAAGTAAAGAATTAGGAGCCTAGACTAGAATTCATTTAAAAGTAGGATTCCAGGAACTCCTTACACCTTAAATAATGAATAGAAATATACTTTATATCTGTATTTATACATATACAGTATATATATTTTTTCTTTCCACCAACATGTATTTGTAAAGGACAGTTTTTCTTATTTGATTATGTAAAAAAAAAAAAAAAAAAATTATATAACCGAAATTTTGTACCATCCGAACTACTATGACACCGCACTTTTACGGACCGAACATTTCACAAACATTTAATCGAAATACCATCAATAACGATTTTTTTCATGCATTAGTGTGTTTTTAATGACAAAAACGGTATTTCCTATCACAAAGGAAAGAAAACACAACCCTAATAGCAGAATAATGAGTTTTATGTCAACAATTGTCGACCTCAAAGTTGTGACAAAATGCCGACACGAAGCCAGGCAAAATATTCAAACTTCTTATTGTTTCAATGTGTGTATAACACATTTTAATTACTTTATTGCAAGTGTTTTCACAGTTCACAATACATATGGGAGTATATTGTCTTGAGGAACTTGAGCTTGAGATCCAGTAAAACTGATTTTTTGGGGGATTTTTTTTTTTTTTTGGACGGGCCCGACGGGCTCGTCTGCAAAATGAGACAGGCCCGAAATGGATTTCGAGGATCCCCGGGCGTCGGGCTATCCTATTTCTTGAGCACTGATAGTGGTGCACATTTTATTGTTATAGTTGTACACATTCTGTAGTTATAGTGGTGCAAGTGGCGCACATTTTATAGTTAGAATGATGCACATTCTACTGTTATAGTGGTACACATTTTGTAGTTATAGTGGTGCAAATATTATAGTTAGAATGGTGCACATTCTATAGTTATAATGGTACACCTTCTATGTTTATAGTGGTGCACATTCTATAGTCATAGTGGTGCACATCCTATAGTGATGCACATTATTTAGTCATAGTGGCACCCATTCTATAGTTATAGTGGTGCACATTCTATAGTTATAGTGGTGCATATTCTATAGTTATAGTGATGCACATTTTGTAGTTATAGTGGTGCACATTTTGTAGTTATAGTGTTGCACATTATATAGTCATAGTGGCACCCATTCTATATTTATAGTGGTGCACATTCTATAGTTATAATGTTGCACATTTTATTGTTATAATGGTGTGCATTTTATAGTTATAATGGTGCACATTTTATAGTTATAATGGTGATCATTTTATAGTTATAGTGGTGGACATTTTATAGTTATATTGGTGCACCTTCTTTAACTATAGTGGGGCACACTCTATAGTTATAGTGGTGCGCATTATATTGTTATAGTGGCGCATATTCTATAGTTATAGTGTTGCACATTCTATAGTCACAGTGGTGCACATTCTATAGTTATAGTCGTACCCATTCTAGTTATAGTGAAGCACATTCTATAGTTATAGTGGTGCACATTCGGTAGTTATAGTGGTGCACATTTTATAGTTATAGTGGTGCACATTTTATAGTTATAATGGTGCACATTTTTAGTTATATTCGTACACATTATATAGTTATAGTGGAGCACATTCTATAGTTATAGTGGTGCACATTCTGTAGTTATAGTGGTGCACATTCTGTAATTATAGTCATAGTGGTGCACATTTTATAGTTATAGTGGTGTACATTTTATAGTTATAGTGGTGCACCTTTACAGTTATAGTGGTGCACATTTTATAGTTATATTGGTGCACATTTTATAGTTATAGTGGTGCACATTTTATAGTTATAGTGGTACACATTCTATAGTTATAGTGGTGCACCTTTATAGTTATAGTGGTACACATTCTATAGTTATAGTGGTGCACCTTTATAGTTATAGTGGTGCACATTTTATAGTGGTCACATTTTATAGTAATAGTGGTGCTCATTTTATAGTTATAGAGGTGCACATTTTATAGATATAGTGGTACACATTCTATAGTTATAATAGTGCACATTTTTTAGTTATACGAGCACATTCTTTACAGTTAAAAGCCCCAATTTAGTAACTATCATTTTGAAATAATGAAATGCCACTTTTACTGATCGTTTTGCTATCAGTTATAAACATATTCTAAAGGCATTATAAACTTGGGTCACAAAAGGCATACGTCTTAAAGTAGCTATCCCGCCAACAACTGCAAATTGTATAACACATGTACGTTGCTTCTAAACCTACTGACGAAGAGGTTATATATCTTACACATTGTGAGAATCAAACGCTATAGCCACAATATAAACGACTTTAACCAGCCAGGCCAAACTCCAAAAAATTGGAGCGTCAAGTTAAGAGTTGCAAACCCATTCACATTACGTATATTCAATTACGAATATACACCTATACTTTTAATCGGAACAAATACATCGTTATATGATCTGAACACCTGGACAGAGTTTTGATAAATGGTTTTGTTGCATAATTTTACTGTAATTTGGTGGGTTAGTACCTTTAAAGGAACACACGGCAATCTTTATTTTTTTGAAAACTTGTGGCGTCCCATCAGATATTCTATACCTAGTACATTTAAAAACGCAGTATTTCTGATTTTTGATTTTTTTCATTCCGCTGGTTCTTTGGTTATGGGATGGCGAGTTTTCCAGCTTCCGTCCGGCGTCCGTCCGTTAACTTTTGCCTTGTTAACACAGTAGGGCCTTCGTTTTTCATCCGATCTTTTTTTTTCGAACTTTACCAGATTGTTGATATCAATGAAAGCTTGGAAGAGACTGAAAACCATCTAGTTCGGACAAGTAACACCGGAGTTATGGCTATTGATTTAGTTAAAATTGATATATGTTCCTTCGTTAATACGATAGGGCCTTCATTTTTCATCCGATATTCACCAAACTCTACCAGATTGTTGATATCAATAAAAGCTTGGACGAGTTTGAATTCAGCCAGATCGGACCATTTACACCGGAGTTATGGCCCT